>OW026308.1:400000-1000000 GCA_932273695.1 Apotomis betuletana | reverse complement strand
CAGAAGCCACCAACAACCTATAGCTACCTGTATTTGTGGGTAGGTACTCACTTGCTTGGCGGTGGCCCAGGACGCGCGCGGGTAGCCGGAGAACAGGTAGCAGTAGCCCTCGAACAACGTCTGCTTCACGTCCGTGCACGATTGGGCTGCAACAAACAAATAGTCAGTTTCATATTTTGTCAACGATCTAGGTTGAGACAACAAATACTATATAAAAATTTAAAAATGTAATCTTGGACCACTGAACCTGATCCGAGAGCCATTGAATTTGACAACCAGTTGCTTCTTGCATGACTTAGGGTGGCATCGTAGCGCCATCTACCGTAAAGACTTCATGATCGGCACCATCGTCTTAAATATTGTTGAGAATCGATAGTAACGATGAGCTACACCCAATCTAATTATTGTATTGAAGCAGTAACGTCTGCTTGCTAACGGCTGCTTAGTAATTTTTAAATTTTTCCCTTCATTCTAAACATTTGGTTTACGCTAGCTGATGTTACTGTTTTACATAAAAACTACCGTGAGTCTCAGACATATTAAAATACTATTCATTCAACTTCTACGACGTGAGTAAACCGTTATGTATATCAGATGTTACTGCTTGAATAAAAATACTCTGGAATGGAACCAGATACCTCTACCTCTGCTCTCGGTTCCAAAATACCAAATTTTCAGTTTCATAAAAATCCAAAGAGGTTCATTATCTAATCAAAAATCGAAGGCTGGCACACCATTGAAGACAAAAAGATTTCGGTACTCTGCACAAAGGACTCACAAGTCAGACTAGCTCAGTTTCCAAAACGCGTGTCATTTATAAACTTGGGACAGCCCTAACGAGGCGCGGCGGCGGTAATCTTCCTTATTACACCACTCCAGTTTATCTTCAGTTATTTTTTCCTGACGTTCTACTTTAAATGCCTAGGCTGTTAGTAAAAATATTCCCGGGTTTTCAGCCGAGTTGACGGATATGATTTATCTTTAAAATTTGAAGTGACAGGGGTGTCATCTCATCATTATTTGGAGTATGTTTTTTCCTTCCATCCTTGCCTATTAATATCAATTTTGTTCTTATCTCACCATCATTTTATCTTTTCGTCGCTACCAAAAGGTTGTCTGAATGGTGCTCTTTAACGATAAGACCGCCTAATACTTTTTTTTGCATACATATCTTAGGATATGTGTAACGACCTTGAAGAATGTGTGTCCGCTTTAAATGGTCTTAATGACTTCTGCCCCCCTAAGGCCAGTCCGGTTGACTTCAACTAGGTGGATATACCAGGGATTTCGCCACTTCGGAGAACTCTCCGACATATTAGAGTGATATTAATAGAATTATTAAGGCTGCCTTCAGTTAGGCTTGTTCTTGTCTTGTGTTCTGTGTCTGTCCATCCGTGGTATAAATATAAAGGGAGGAATAATAATTATGTTGATCAAAGAGCAGAGATACAAGCCATGTATAAATTCATGGCTCAAAACAGCCATACTGTCCCTATTATATTGGAGACACCGGCTAACGAGTCGCCGGCGACGACATCGCGGTAATTTGCCTCATTACAGCTCACAAATATATTTTAAGCCGACGTTTTAGTTTTAAACGTTTACATCTACACTACTATAAAATTCTAGATTTGCATTGAAAAACTGTTTCCTATGAAGAGGGGTCATGATTTCAGGGAAAATCTTGATAGCGTGATGCAGGATCGTCTTTTGTTTTGTATGCGCGCGCGGCGCCATGACAGTCTGGCGCCATCAGTTGGGCATAATTTCCTTTGTCCTCGCATCACGCCAAAACGGCTGGACTAGTTATAACTCTAACAAATTTCGGTATACCTACAGGGATAGCTGGACATCCAAAGATGGTTAGGTATAGGATACTGTTTACCCGACTACGGTACAATAAAAAATTACACGTACGAAGTTGCGGGCACCTTCTAGTTTCTTATATACTTACTAAAATATATTTTTTCACTTTGAAAATATAAAATACCTACTATAGGGATAAAATTAATAGGGACGAGAGACAGTTGCTGACTGATCATCTCGTATAGAGTGGGGGTCTAAGATTTGTTTAGATGTTAAATATCTCTCCTCCCGTTTTTCGTTTGAACTGCAAATTTTCATAATTCTATTCAATTGAATACATAAGCACGTATGTAAATTAAATGAATAACTCAATTCAGTAATACATAATCTTTGTTCACCTCACCGAGTCAGGTAACAGATATCTTATAATCTACTTATTATTTTGTTTTAAAATTGCCATATTTCTATTTTTATTTGAGTTTAAAGTCGCCTGCGTAAACAGTCTACGCATACCGCCTCATTATTATTTCAGGCACGATTAAACACAAACTACGATACGAAATAAACAAAATGAAACAAATGAACGCGTTCGAGACAATAACATACCCCGTTATATTATTTATTCCCACATAAACTCGCACATAACATAACTTAGTTCGATAATGTGCAACATAACTTGTAGAAATGTTGGTCGTTCGCGCAAAACGTGGTTTGGCTTTGTTTAGGCTACATTGTAACATTGTTGTAAATGCGGGGAATGTGCTCACCCGCCACTTTGGTTGAGACCCGAATTTGGGCTGTTATTTTTATTGTAGACTATAAATACACCACAACGTGTATTTATTTGTGATATGGGTCTTATTTGATGACGCAATGGTTGCGCAGCCGCCTACTGAGCCAACGGTCCTGGGTTCGAATCTTTGAATCCCGGCAAGGGAGCAAGGGGGAAGAGAAACAAAGACAGAGAGGGCAAATATTTTTGTGATGGTCTGGAATATTTGTTCCTGGTCTGTTTGTCGTCGACTAGTCGTAGACAACCCTACTGGAGCTTGCTGTGGGACTAGATCGATTTGTGTGAGGTTGTCCGATAATTAAGTAATTTATAAATTCGATTGTGTTCATTGTAAGTGTCCCATACATTATTTTGATTTGTCTGTACATTACATACACGATTTACTGATCTCCAAACAACCTATAATTTTATTCTTATTTTAAAGCATGTTATATGTACAGACATTTTATTTTCACAATTTTATTAAATATGGCATAGTAAAGAATAATAAGCAGTCTTCACCAACGCTACGAAATACACGTACTCCTTATAAAATAAGCGTTATGTAAATTTAAAACATAACTCGGAAAGTAAATGGTTTAAAGAAAATCTCATTCTTTCGTAGTAGCTTTACAGTAATGTTCTTTGGCGGTTAGGATTTGGTAGCACGTTAACGTTAGTTTAACGATTATAGCTGCTAGCTATATGTTTAGGAGCTAAAGATAGAAATAAACTCACAAATCTAGACTACAGTTCAGTTCGTGAGCTCTCAGATGCGATTCAGGTTTGGGCGAAAACTGAGAGGATCTTATAATAGCGAGCGAGACAGGTACGAAACGCGAATCACATTCTGACTCTTCTTCATACTTTAATAAACGAGTTTCGAGAATAAATATTTGTGTGATGAACACGAATATTTGTGCTTGGGTCATGGTTGTTCTATGTATTTAAGTATAGATTTATCTATATAAGTATGTATATCGTCGTCTAGTACCCATAACACAAGCCTTCTTGAGCTTAATTTGGGACTAGATCGATTTGTGTGAGATTGTCTGATATTTATTTATTTATAACAACGTGTCTGTAATTTATTCGCGAAGGAAAAATTTTCGGGAAATTTTCGGAAACGGCACATCACTATCTCCAATGCCTTCGTCTTAGATTTTGCCAGAAATGTAATTTTTCCTGACGGTGAAATTGTAACGTTGACGAATCAGAAACCTCCGAAGAAAATGTCAGATGTCCTCAAATAAAACACAGTAAAAATGATGTGCGCCCGTTACGCACGTCCCGAAGACATTGGAATGGGAGCGCTCAATCTCGGCATCCTCAATGAATCCCGCGGTGCCTATAACTACTCCAAGTGATAGTCCAGTAAATACATATGTAGTGAAATAGAAAGAAAACCTTTGGCAATTCTGAAATCATTTCAACTTTTTTATTTGATAAATATTATTTTCAAGATTTTAGAAAATGCGTTCGTTCTAATTGTTTTTCCATAAAATTATATAATTTTTTAATGAAATTTTTAGATATGTGAAAATATGAAAAAGACCAAAAAACTTTTAACCCTACCGCAGTTGATGCGAGGCATGTTGCTAATATATTTTTATAAAAAAACGCTGCAGAGGCGAACCAACGAAGTTATTAGACGGATTTAAACTAGAAACTGCCGACTATCATCTCGCCAGGCGGGAGGAGAAAAACGTAGAAATCATAAGAGTACATCTTGTAATTTTTTTAATTTAGCTTTTACTTAAAATTAATAATGCACTCAAACAAAAATCAAAGGCTTTAATTAGCAAAGCTTAAATAGTAGATTGTTTGACAAGGGGCTAAAACAAGCCATTATATGACACGAGGTAATTAGGCCAAATATATCTGAGTGTCATAATGGCTTGTAGCCCCGTGTTAAACACTCTGCTTTTCACTTCGACTGAAAAAAAAACGACTGAAATAATTTATTTTATTTTACCATTTAATATTCTTAGCCAAGATGAAATGTTTAAGATTAAATTTCTTTTCGTTGATTATAAAACGTGCTAAAATAAAATTTCAGTTAGTATTCCAGTACATTGTAAATAAAAACTTTTTAGTTTATTTTTTTAATTGGGTCGATCTGATCAGGTAGCAGGTTGATTTATTTTATTTGTAAATAGTATGCAGCTGGCCGGTAACAAGTTTTTTTTTCAGTGTCATAGAAATTTGTATGGGATTATATGGTTTCCTTTTAAACCCTAGGGGCTAAATGTACTACTTTAGCCCCGCTTTGCGAACTTAAAACGACGTACTTTTTGAGCAGGAGAAGTGAAAACGCTATTTTAACTGGACTACGATGTGTGATGTGTGTGAACCGCCGACACACCGCCGCGAACATCTTCTGGGGTTCCGCGGGATTATCGCTGGCGGTTCAATAAACAACACTGGGTTCAAGGTAGCATTCCCTGATGAAGAGCTCTAGATGAGTTCAAAACATTTCGGGCCGTTCCTGACATTTTCAGCCAGTGAAAACCTTTTAGAACCCTTCAGTGACAACCTACACTACACCCAGCTCTAAGTTACGACTGCCCAATGAGCGTCTTAACGCGGCCAACTCGTGGTTTACGACCCGATCGTTTACGTCCGCGATTTGGAGATAAAGACGTATCGGCTACTTATCGCGGTCGATGGACGCTGCTCCGATATCTACGGGTGTATTTAGGCTGCCTGTCCACTGAAGCGCAGTGGGAAATTTACCAATCAGAAAAAAAAGAAAGAAAGAAAATACATTTATTTCCAAAGAAACACAACAGTTTTATGTACATAAAAATAGGTAATTGAACAATGGCAAAAGGACAAGCTTAAAAATACGCTGGGAGCCTAGCCGCTGTGTGTGTGTGTCAGGCGGCGTCTTTGTGAACCCCAATATTTATTTATTTTTATTTATTTATTTAGATTAGAAGAAAATCGTAACATTACAGGATTACACCCAAGTCATTACAAAATTCTTAAAAATTTAATCATACGTATTATTCCATAGATACATGAAATAAGATTAAATTATTACACATACAATTAATAAATTAAATAAATACATCACAGACTAATTGGCAAGACTCTCGCATAATTTCAGACACACTCTTTCAACGACCGTCCATCCCATCCGCAAACAGATCGCAGGAGAGTTGCACCGCGCTAAGCCCGTTAAGGGCATGTAGAGCGCGGCAGACGGGAGAGTTGCACCGCGCTAAGCCCGTTAAGGGCATGTAGAGAGCGGCAGACGGGAGAGTTGCACTGCGCTAAGCCCGTTAAGGGCATGTAGAGCGCGGCAGACGGGAGAGTTGCACCGCGCTAAGCCCGTTAAGGGCATGTAGAGCGCGGCAGACGGGAGAGTTGCACCGCGCTAAGCCCGTTAAGGGCATGTAGAGAGCGGCAGACGGGAGAGTTGCACCGCGCTAAGCCCGTTAAGGGCATGTAGAGCGCGGCAGACGGGAGAGTTGCACCGCGCTAAGCCCGTTAAGGGCATGTAGAGAGTGGCAGACGGGAGAGTTGCACCGCGCTAAGCCCGTTAAGGGCATGTAGAGCGCGGCAGACGGGAGAGTTGCACCGCGCTAAGCCCGTTAAGGGCATGTAGAGAGCGGCAGACGGGAGAGTTGCACTGCGCTAAGCCCGTTAAGGGCATGTAGAGAGCGGCAGACGGGAGAGTTGCACTGCGCTAAGCCCGTTAAGGGCATGAAGAGCGCGGCAGACGGGAGAGTTGCACCGCGCTAAGCCCGTTAAGGGCATGTAGAGCGCGGCAGACGGGAGAGTTGCACCGCGCTAAGCCCGTTAAGGGCATGTAGAGCGCGGCAGACGGGAGAGTTGCACCGCGCTAAGCCCGTTAAGGGCATGTAGAGCGCGGCAGACGGGAGAGTTGCACCGCGCTAAGCCCGTTAAGGGCATGTAGAGAGCGGCAGACGGGAGAGTTGCACTGCGCTAAGCCCGTTAAGGGCATGTAGAGAGCGGCAGACGGGAGAGTTGCACTGCGCTAAGCCCGTTAAGGGCATGTAGAGCGCGGCAGACGGGAGAGTTGCACCGCGCTAAGCCCGCTAAGCGCATGTAGAGCGCGGCAGACGGGAGAGTTGCGGCGCGCCGACGTGTGCGGCTGTGCGCGGGGGGCACCGCGAACAGGCGCTGCCGATCCGCGCGAAACCGCGTCCGTTCGTCAGGGACGAATAGTCGACAGGCTTCGCCGACCAGCACTGGGCAATCGAGACGACCTCGCAAAATACGGAGGATAGTGATCAACTGATCAAAGAGTCTGCGCGTAGCCAGAGACTGGTAGCCAAGGGTGCCCTGCAGACAGGCAGTAGGGTAAAGGAACGGATAATAGCCGCCAACTTATTTAAATAGGATGTGCAAGAAACGTTTCTGCACTTTCTCAAGCATTAAGGTATAGGTTGATTCATGAGGATTCCATACGCAGGAACTAGCCTCTAACTTGGATCTTACGAGAGCAGAGTAAAGCAACCTTATCGCCCCTACATGTGCGAAGTTTTCACAGTTACGAGTAACGAAGCCCAGCCGCTTAGAAACCCTCTGCTGCCAACCCACGCACGTGATCGTGGAATGTGAGTCCAGGATCAAACACTACCCCAAGGTCTTTGATGGATTGAGTGCGAGAAAGTGGTTGCTTGTCAAGAGTATATCGGGCAGTTGTAACCTGTTTAGAGCGCGTGAAGCTCATAACATAGCTCATAGCATTAAGGTAAAGACGGTTCTCGACACTCTATTATTACAATTTTTGGCCGAAACCACCGAAACCGAACCTTTGGCCGAAACATGATTTTTAGGCCGAAACTGGCCAAAACTGGCCGAAACCGAAACCGAAATTTCGGTCGGTCTCTATTTGGAAGACATGCTCGTTAGGTGATGTTGACGAGTTAAAAAAATCAAACTTTAAGAGGACATAATTATAAAGCAAATGAAAATTTGTAAGACAAGTACTCTTGGTACTTGCTACGCGTATATTCTATGCAAGAACCAATGCAATAGCATGAGCAGTACTTTTAAGACAAAAGCAGCAGAAATATTAGACCTTCTTACAAATTAGTCGACTGCTAACTACTCTCTATTAAATATAGATTAATTAAGTAATTAGTGTGCAAGTCAGTATTTTTGGTGAAACTTTCAAATATATCCGACGTACGAACCATATTTTTGGTGTGAATTCGGTTAAAAAGGTCATCTCGTTTTGTATGATATTTAATTTTTTTTTGTAGGACATTGTGGCGATTCACATGATCTCGTCATGTGCCCGCCATCATATAAACATATATCATCATCGTGATACTCACATCATCATTATCATCATCGAATTTAAGACATATTAGCATCATACGTCATCAAGCTCATACTAAAATTATCATTTACTAGATATAGGCAATACAAATGCAAAATATGAGTAATAGTGTGAATGTTTGCGGAAGCAAATAAAACCATTCCTATAACTAAAACATGCTACCACTTTAAAAATAGCAAGTTGATATTCACAAATTGACAACAGAGGAGTTGAGCTTTATTTAGACCAAATAAGAATCAAAATCCCATATACAACGCTTGGAGGGCGGGGGCTAGGTCACGTGACGTGTCGGGAATGTCGCGAATGACGCGAAAGTCGTTGAAGTCTGGAAAGTCTGGATAGTCTGAAAAGTCTAGAATATCTGGAATGTCGGGAGATATTGGTTATAAATAGGCAACGGCTTAATGGACGGGGATTCTTTTTGTTTGGGACTTCGTCCGAGTAACATTGTTTTCTGGCAGTTAAGGTATTAAAATTAATTCTAAGGGGAATTTCTATTGGGGTTTTGATTGTCTTTGAAACTATATTTGCCTATTGAAATTTAGTGGGGTTTCTGTTGTTTTAAAGGATATTAAGCTTAGTCACATGCCAGAAATAGTGTTTTGGTACATGGTTACCAGGTGAAAGATATTTAACCTTGCGGCTGTTAAACGAATATCTTTCGGACTCTTCTAGTTTTATCCGAATTAGGCGATTCGGACACTAGCCATATATAAGTGCAGTGAATAGCCTACGAGTGTGGATAGTTTTGTTTGGTGAAAGCGAGGACCACACGTGATGGACATGCGGGCCTTTCCGCGCTCGCTGAAGCCAAACGGACCTCCAGGCTCGGTCTCATAAACTATATATTTATATATCTGCTTATATACACATATTAGGGCAAGCTACTCCATGTTTCCGGCGTCTCATTAGCCACATGGGGGGGGCTTAATTACACTGATGATAGTCACATCCTCGGGTTAATCTCCCGAACTTACAGTTTAGCTTAGCTAGGCCCCATACACGTTTAAATATAAATATGAGACCTAGGTCTCTAGTGTTCTTTGTATTAGCTAGGGAACAGGGTTTAGCGATAGGTACACCTTAATAGGAACATTAGGACGGGGATCTTTACCTACTGAGCAATCGGTCAATCGTCATTAACTAGCATAACATTTATTCAAATTATTTTAACCTTGTTAGGTATAGTGGTTAAGAGGTTGAACTATTAAATTCTTAAGTGGTTATGACCCGGGAAGTTAGTAGGGGAAGAACAGAGTCTAGTGGCGGTTTGTAAAGATTGGGGATAGGGAACCAGTTATTTAGGCCAACCAGATATTTAACACCTAAATTAAAGGAATAATTAATTAGAACTTACCGATTATGATTTAAAGTAATGAACCTTTGGTATAGCTTAAGCGATAGAATGGCATCACTGAGGTAAAGTTGAGTCAGTTGGCAGTAGATAATCGCTTTTTCAATGAACAGAAGTAATTTTAAACTTTATTATAATTTTGATAAGGAAATTGTGGATCGTTGTATAGTGTGGAAATACAAAGCATTCCTATGACTGGATGTGGAGAATCTGAAGTGTAAATTGCTAAGAAAAGCCGGGGACTTATGGATAGCAATAATGAAAGTTATTCGTTCCCGTATTTACATCACAGATCCCAGAATTGAATTAATTTATATCACAGGGCGTAAAAGAATTCCCTTATCAGAATAAGTCAGTCGAAAGTTGAAAGATACTACGAACAGGCACAATAGTCTTCATGATTTCAAGGATATACTACATTTATGAATATGGTCAAACGAAAACCCAGTTCTAGAACTCATTAGAAGGGTTCAAACCTACTAGGAAGGAGTAGTGTATTAGACTTCTTACAAATACAATTATAACTTTATTTTTCTGAATTATAATAGTTTTACAACCATCACATATGTTTATCTAGTTAAATAGGTAGGTAAAATCCTTAAAATAGGCCTTGTGTAGTTAACGTAAAGAAGCCTGCGCCAAAAGGCTTCCCCAAAAAGATGGATCCTTGACACTATGCCGTAGGCTAGGACGTCATGCATAGATGTGATGAGATCCCACAGTGGTTTGTTCAGTTTAGAATAGGTGCGGAGTTCCCCATCCTCTAGCTGAACGCTTTAATTCGATTTGCTTCTCAGGAATAGATAGGTAAAGCGTTCAGTGACATTCTCCGCGCACTCAGGGTGGTAGGGGATAATTAACAAAAATTTATATTTATTTCTTTTCACAATAGGAGATACCTTCTCCATTATACTATAATCTAGTCCTTACTAGTTTTTTTTTATTGTGGTGATTATAGCAACTTACTACTTATTGTATAGGTCTAATCCACCTCAGATTGTCCTACTATAACTTATTTAAGGGATGTATACCATCTTCCCAGATTAGATTATAATAACAAAATTACTTAATTTTTGTCAAGTATGAAAACTTAAGATTAATTAAAGTCATAATAAAATCTCATAGGTTCTGTAACTTCCATCTATATATAGATTGGTAATGAAGTATAGTTTCATATTGTACTTAGACATTTGATTTCTAATCATCCTGGAGTAAGAACATGCAATTTTAAAAACTAAATTACCCTTCATTTCGGAATCCTAATAATATTTGGTTTGATTCACATACTGATCTTTATTGTTACATGGAGTAATCTAGTAAAACTATACCTAACTATGGATTAGATGAATTTTATAGAATTAAATAATATTTTTATAAGAGTATTTATAATATTTCATATTGAATCTTGCTATAGGAACTATGGATATTCTTGTTGGCTGGACTTCTTGGGAAGTAATAAGTTTATATTATGAGGATAGATACAATTAAATTAAGTTAGAAATTTAATTAGTATAAGGAACCTAGGTAGCAGTAGGATACGAGAAGCTTACATTAAATAATTAAGAGAATACACATTTATTTGGAAATACATAGTAGCATAGCACAGTATATAGGTACGGAAGCTCTTAGCGACACATCACGGTTAAGTTTCTTTTTAAAGAAACTGAGTTGCTATTTCAACGTAGGTTCCTACCATCTAGACGTATCACAACGGTTATCCCGATCACATATTGGCCATTAATTATTAAGAAATGTTCAGCTCAATTGTATTAAGGATCCTTTCATATTTAGGCTAGGTTAGTTGTAGGTTCTGGAAGGCTAGGTATTCATTGAAGGGTTTCCTAGGGTTTCGTTGTAGGAGTAGAGTTTAGTGGCGAGGGTGAAGCAGGCGTAGGACCTGTACCTTTAGTTTAGGCGTAGATATATTTCAGTAGATGCATTTTCATGGTATTTAATAGGTAGCTCGTCGTCGATACATTACAAGTTGGTGCTCGTTCCCAGGATGTATTTATTTAGCAGATGGTCTTGATAAACATTACGATTGGTGGTCCCGTGACTCAGGATAGCTCTAGAGATTAGTAGGCTTCAGATGAAGCATTACAATTGGTGCCGTGACCAGGATTATACCATTTGCTTCCATGATCATGCATTACAATTTGCGCCGTGACCATGGATAGGATCAGTCCGGGACTGTTGAGGTCGTGCCGATGTAGTTCGGCGTGTCGTTGCCGTAGCGGATCGCCGTGCTGCCTCCTTGTGCTTTGTATATCGACAATTGTTATTTGTTTTGGAATTTTAGTGGAGTCGCTGCTGGCGGTTTTATTGAAGGGATCTTGAACACTTGAGCTTTGAACTATGAGACCCTCAAGGGTACAATTGTTGACGTGAGAATGGAAAGGAGAATTTAGCCGTGATGGGTTGTGTTGTGCACATCGTCAAGAAACACATTTTGTTGCATATTTATACACAAACTATAGTGAATAGAGTAGCTTCTTGATATAACACACGATATTTTTCTTATTTCACATAGTAATAGTACCTGAAACAAAAGACTTTTATTAGAACAACGTGATTATTTTATCAATCAATATTTTGCAAACAGTAATCAATTGACAGTTCATTCATTGAGTCATTTTATTATTTTATCTGTATCTATACTGGATTATTTGAGATATGATTAAATTCGTTGCGATTGGTTTTATGGTTCAAAAAGTTATTTTTAATACTGATTAATAATTAAATAAGTGGTTTATTTAAGTTTTAGATAATAATTTACGTTACATAGAATAATAATATCAAGTAATAATATACTTACTTTAGTTTCAATCAGATACGTAGGCAATTTTACTCAATATGTTCGTATTATTAATATAACATAATATTCAGATATTTAGGGATATTATATTTAATATTATTTAAGCATAATTGAAAAAAAAAAAAGGTAATTCACTTTTAAATTAAATACGTAAGCAAGGCAGAGTGAAAAGAAACGTCCTCGAGTTGGTTGATTTGACAAGTGACAGGTGTCATCGCTTATCTTATCAGTAAATGATTATGATATCGAGATGGAATGATTATTTAAATAAATTTAATTTTAATATAGATATAAAGTCGGAATTTTGTAGGAAATTAGTTAAGTGAGGTAGAATAGAGATGTCATTGTTCTTGACTACAGGAAATATGAGTTTGTGAAGACTTATTTTTACATCAGTTATTAGTTCAAGCTGTGTTGTAAATTTGTTATGAAATTAAGGATAGACTATGAGGATACTAAGGACTTATTATTTCGGGGGGCGCGGGTTTATTTATAGGCTTTAGCTCAATCTAGGAAAGGTTTCAGAATAAGATCCGATAAACATGACTAACTACAATGTTAAACTGTGTATAAGGCTCCTAGCCACAATATTGAGTATTAATCTTTTAGCTTATTATAAGACCTGTTAGAATCATTAAATATAGTAATTATAAGGAAAGTAGGAGTGTTAGTGATTTCATAAGTGGGGGGGGGGGGGCGATCCATTTTTGAGTTTTTTTTTTACACATAATGTAACAAATGAAATGAAAGTAATTTTTTTAAGTATATTTATCAATATAATCACAGAATCAGCAGGTTAAGGGATTGTTCCAGGCTCGCCTTGATAGTCAAAAATCTGGAACATAAAATAAAAAATCTGTTGAATCAAGTTAGGTTAACGATTACTAATTACAAAACAAAAGTAGGGAATCTACTTTGCGTTTATTGATTGAAGTAAAATATAGTACAGTTTTATACAATAATAAATAATAAAAACAAATAATAACAAAAAGAAAAAAAGGGGGAGAGATTAAAATTAGTAAATAGAATGTAGTCTAATTTTGAAATATATGACATCAAGGGGTAGTTGATCATTCATGGAGGGGAGTGTGGCGGCATTTTCGCAACCCTCCAAACCTTTTTTTTTAAATTGTGTGAAAGTATGTAAACTTACATCATTTAATCAAGTTTGGGAGTAAGTAAGTGGTTACATCAGACAATTTTAGTTGGTATAGGAGGGAGGTAGAATTTGGTCTGAAAGAACAAAACGAGGGGGTATTAATAACATTTAAATATCGCTGAGGAATTTCAATAAGGACCAAGGTGGTATGGCAAACATAAGATGTATCAAAAGAAAATATAATACATTAATAAAATGTTCTTATTCGAAGTAACTATGGTGTCATTTCGGAAGGTTGGACTCACCTTCCAAGTCCTCCCACGGGAAGCCCTGAAATTAGATATAAGAAAATTAGCAAAAATAATAATAATAATAATAATAAAAAAAAAAAAAACAGAAGGAAAGAAAGTAAATATTTGTGGTATTTAACGTGGGTGTTTATGAGTATAAATTTATAGGTGAATTTTACCATATCGTCGTGCAAGGCCTGTCCCTCACTAGCTTCGCCATTAGGGTGGGGTGGTAGAACTTCGGGCTGAAGCTATTAAGATAAACCACGAGTTATTATATTACATTCAAAAAAAAAAAAAAAAAAAGGAGGGGAGAGGGTTAAGAATTTATAAAATTATTAACTAATAGTATTATTTGATGATATAGAAGGTGTAATGAGAAAATGATTAACTTACGAGGGGATGGTCGGTGCTAACGGTGTCTGGATTAAGCTGAAATAAATTATAAGGGGTTAGTATCATTTTTAATTTCTAGGAAAATGACAAATTTTGGCCCAAAACTTACAAGTTCCATGTTCAGCAACGTTGAGGGAGAAAAGCTAAACGATGGAGACATTGGGATGATTAGGGGGGATGGGATGCTGTTGAGATCAGGTGGGAGTGGCATCGGCTCAGGGCGTGGCGTTAATGGTTTGACTAATTGCTGAAAAAGAGGGGGAAATTATTAAATTAATAATTATAGGTATTTTCTTTTCAAAAGGAGAGATAAGAAACAAATTACAAGTACTGTACCTTTTAAGAATGCAAGAGGGTAGATGGAACGGGGTACATTTCCTTTTTATATGATGTAAACATATTTCAACAATTTAAGTTAGCATTAAGAACGGGAGAGGAAATTGTATTTACCTTCTTGCTATGGCGCAGTTGCTTCCTTTGGAAGCTATTAATTTTGCGCTGGATGTCGGTTGAAGTTAGGGCTATGTCTGATTGCAAGTTACATAACCTGAGTAATTCGGCTTTCGCGACCTTTCGTAACTTATTGTCCTTATTGTTCAAATACTTTTTGTCCCAAAGTATGGGGAATTTTAATAAAATTTCTTCGAATGGGGTCATAGTGAACGGACGGAATGCGCGGTAGTATGATAATGTTTGACAACAGTGTTAACATGTTAAAGAAACAGTGTTGTCATAAATGGTAACTACTGTTAAAGTATAGATTCACCTACCTAGTTCGTAAAATTTACGTTGTATTTATAAAGAATAGTTAAATATTTATTTATATATTATTTAATTAAACAACGTACAAATAATTCGGTGATTTATCAGTCTAAAGCTAATATTCAATAGGAGTATTAAGTTAAGATCAATTAAGGAATCGATTGCCGACGAAAATTTTAAAGACGATCGTGATATCATCATATATAAGTTGTACTGCAGTATAGGTATTTGTAAGTTGAGGTTTGAATATGGTTTTAAGTAAATTCCACTAGGGGTCGTTAGTAGTATATTTAATTGAATGTTTTGTGGGATGGATCGTTTCCATTAATACGTATTTTGGGGTTCTTTAATGAATTGATATTCGATAAGTTCAAAAGGGTAGTTAGGGGTGAATTGAAAAAATTACGAGTTTTATTAGAGTATAACAAAAATACGAAATGTGTGAAGTGGATGGTCAATTTTATTATTTATATTAGAGAAAATCTTTATTTTGATTTTGATGAAAGAAGTAAAGGGGAATTTGGGATATTATAGGAAAGTAAAGTAGTATGGATTTTGAATACATAGTGGGTGATGTTCTTCTGACTAAGTCAATGCGAAAAAATGAATGTAGGAGCCTGTTAGTGTGACGTATGGAAATGTTTTAGTGCGCGATGTATGCTTGTGTGATGGATGAAAGATATGATAAGAATGAACAGGAGTGAGTGGACCTTTTGAGTTGGATGTTGTCTATATGTATTCAAGCTAAGTTCGAAAGTATTCGGGTCCAAAACGGGGGGGTCTACTATCTTTAGAGGTACGAACGGGAGTATTTTCTAAAGACATCAATTGGTTTGCACATACTTAGAAGTTAGGCTTAGTAAATCGAAGTTTCGATTTAAGACCGATTGTGCGGTAGTTTGTGCAAAACAATACTTTACATGGCCTACGGGCTAACCTTCTACGAGCACGGGCAGGAACGTGCAGGTTTCACACACACCCATGTCAACAAATAGATTGGCCAACTGTATATTTTTAAATAAAAGGAATTGTGGATTGGTTTATCCGTAAAGGCAGGATAAAACTGAATTGATATATTTGTATGAACCTCTGGTATAATAGTATTATTTAGCATAATTTTGAAATGAAACATTATTTCACAATTCGACTAGTAAGTCTATAGTCTTACGAGAAAAAAAAAAAAAAACACAATTGTATGATTATAGAGCTGAAATTGGCTTGTTTATTCTTGATGTGATAACACGCACCGAGAAACGAGAGTCGCATGTGATTTTGGAGAAGAATTTGAAATCGGAATCAGTTATTGAATTGAAGTAAGGATGAATATTCAGTATCTATACCAAAGATCTTTGCTATGTTGTCTGAAGAGAGTTTTGTCAATTCATCGAAGAATTCGTACAAGGTGAATTCGCAAATAAGGCTGAGCAATGGGCAGGTCAAGTTTGAGGTGTTTAGGCAAAACCGAGCTAATAGGGCTTGTTTGACTCACAACCAAACACTTCTTACGATGTGGTCGAGATTTGGAGAAATATATTCACGATTCAATGATATTATTCTATGGTTTGAATTCTGATTTAATACACAAGTGACTTCCCAAGTATCGGTTTAAACACACACACACTTAAGGGTACGAATACTAACGGATTTAGAATATCCAAGATTATCACAAAATGTTATTTGCTTTAAGAATAATTGTCATATATAAATATACATATTGTTTTTTTTTATTATTTTACAATTTAATAAGGGGAATGCGAAGTTCTACGTTATTTGACGATGTCAATCCACTTCAAACTTTCGCAGGGGGGCGATTGTGGCGATTCACATGATCTCGTCATGTGCCCGCCATCATATAAACATATATCATCATCGTGATACTCACATCATCATTATCATCATCGAATTTAAGACATATTAGCATCATACGTCATCAAGCTCATACTAAAATTATCATTTACTAGATATAGGCAATACAAATGCAAAATATGAGTAATAGTGTGAATGTTTGCGGAAGCAAATAAAACCATTCCTATAACTAAAACATGCTACCACTTTAAAAATAGCAAGTTGATATTCACAAATTGACAACAGAGGAGTTGAGCTTTATTTAGACCAAATAAGAATCAAAATCCCATATACAACGCTTGGAGGGCGGGGGCTAGGTCACGTGACGTGTCGGGAATGTCGCGAATGACGCGAAAGTCGTTGAAGTCTGGAAAGTCTGGATAGTCTGAAAAGTCTAGAATATCTGGAATGTCGGGAGATATTGGTTATAAATAGGCAACGGCTTAATGGACGGGGATTCTTTTTGTTTGGGACTTCGTCCGAGTAACATTGTTTTCTGGCAGTTAAGGTATTAAAATTAATTCTAAGGGGAATTTCTATTGGGGTTTTGATTGTCTTTGAAACTATATTTGCCTATTGAAATTTAGTGGGGTTTCTGTTGTTTTAAAGGATATTAAGCTTAGTCACATGCCAGAAATAGTGTTTTGGTACATGGTTACCAGGTGAAAGATATTTAACCTTGCGGCTGTTAAACGAATATCTTTCGGACTCTTCTAGTTTTATCCGAATTAGGCGATTCGGACACTAGCCATATATAAGTGCAGTGAATAGCCTACGAGTGTGGATAGTTTTGTTTGGTGAAAGCGAGGACCACACGTGATGGACATGCGGGCCTTTCCGCGCTCGCTGAAGCCAAACGGACCTCCAGGCTCGGTCTCATAAACTATATATTTATATATCTGCTTATATACACATATTAGGGCAAGCTACTCCATGTTTCCGGCGTCTCATTAGCCACATGGGGGGGGCTTAATTACACTGATGATAGTCACATCCTCGGGTTAATCTCCCGAACTTACAGTTTAGCTTAGCTAGGCCCCATACACGTTTAAATATAAATATGAGACCTAGGTCTCTAGTGTTCTTTGTATTAGCTAGGGAACAGGGTTTAGCGATAGGTACACCTTAATAGGAACATTAGGACGGGGATCTTTACCTACTGAGCAATCGGTCAATCGTCATTAACTAGCATAACATTTATTCAAATTATTTTAACCTTGTTAGGTATAGTGGTTAAGAGGTTGAACTATTAAATTCTTAAGTGGTTATGACCCGGGAAGTTAGTAGGGGAAGAACAGAGTCTAGTGGCGGTTTGTAAAGATTGGGGATAGGGAACCAGTTATTTAGGCCAACCAGATATTTAACACCTAAATTAAAGGAATAATTAATTAGAACTTACCGATTATGATTTAAAGTAATGAACCTTTGGTATAGCTTAAGCGATAGAATGGCATCACTGAGGTAAAGTTGAGTCAGTTGGCAGTAGATAATCGCTTTTTCAATGAACAGAAGTAATTTTAAACTTTATTATAATTTTGATAAGGAAATTGTGGATCGTTGTATAGTGTGGAAATACAAAGCATTCCTATGACTGGATGTGGAGAATCTGAAGTGTAAATTGCTAAGAAAAGCCGGGGACTTATGGATAGCAATAATGAAAGTTATTCGTTCCCGTATTTACATCACAGATCCCAGAATTGAATTAATTTATATCACAGGGCGTAAAAGAATTCCCTTATCAGAATAAGTCAGTCGAAAGTTGAAAGATACTACGAACAGGCACAATAGTCTTCATGATTTCAAGGATATACTACATTTATGAATATGGTCAAACGAAAACCCAGTTCTAGAACTCATTAGAAGGGTTCAAACCTACTAGGAAGGAGTAGTGTATTAGACTTCTTACAAATACAATTATAACTTTATTTTTCTGAATTATAATAGTTTTACAACCATCACATATGTTTATCTAGTTAAATAGGTAGGTAAAATCCTTAAAATAGGCCTTGTGTAGTTAACGTAAAGAAGCCTGCGCCAAAAGGCTTCCCCAAAAAGATGGATCCTTGACACTATGCCGTAGGCTAGGACGTCATGCATAGATGTGATGAGATCCCACAGTGGTTTGTTCAGTTTAGAATAGGTGCGGAGTTCCCCATCCTCTAGCTGAACGCTTTAATTCGATTTGCTTCTCAGGAATAGATAGGTAAAGCGTTCAGTGACATTCTCCGCGCACTCAGGGTGGTAGGGGATAATTAACAAAAATTTATATTTATTTCTTTTCACAATAGGAGATACCTTCTCCATTATACTATAATCTAGTCCTTACTAGTTTTTTTTTATTGTGGTGATTATAGCAACTTACTACTTATTGTATAGGTCTAATCCACCTCAGATTGTCCTACTATAACTTATTTAAGGGATGTATACCATCTTCCCAGATTAGATTATAATAACAAAATTACTTAATTTTTGTCAAGTATGAAAACTTAAGATTAATTAAAGTCATAATAAAATCTCATAGGTTCTGTAACTTCCATCTATATATAGATTGGTAATGAAGTATAGTTTCATATTGTACTTAGACATTTGATTTCTAATCATCCTGGAGTAAGAACATGCAATTTTAAAAACTAAATTACCCTTCATTTCGGAATCCTAATAATATTTGGTTTGATTCACATACTGATCTTTATTGTTACATGGAGTAATCTAGTAAAACTATACCTAACTATGGATTAGATGAATTTTATAGAATTAAATAATATTTTTATAAGAGTATTTATAATATTTCATATTGAATCTTGCTATAGGAACTATGGATATTCTTGTTGGCTGGACTTCTTGGGAAGTAATAAGTTTATATTATGAGGATAGATACAATTAAATTAAGTTAGAAATTTAATTAGTATAAGGAACCTAGGTAGCAGTAGGATACGAGAAGCTTACATTAAATAATTAAGAGAATACACATTTATTTGGAAATACATAGTAGCATAGCACAGTATATAGGTACGGAAGCACTTAGCGACACATCACGGTTAAGTTTCTTTTTAAAGAAACTGAGTTGCTATTTCAACGTAGGTTCCTACCATCTAGACGTATCACAACGGTTATCCCGATCACATATTGGCCATTAATTATTAAGAAATGTTCAGCTCAATTGTATTAAGGATCCTTTCATATTTAGGCTAGGTTAGTTGTAGGTTCTGGAAGGCTAGGTATTCATTGAAGGGTTTCCTAGGGTTTCGTTGTAGGAGTAGAGTTTAGTGGCGAGGGTGAAGCAGGCGTAGGACCTGTACCTTTAGTTTAGGCGTAGATATATTTCAGTAGATGCATTTTCATGGTATTTAATAGGTAGCTCGTCGTCGATACATTACAAGTTGGTGCTCGTTCCCAGGATGTATTTATTTAGCAGATGGTCTTGATAAACATTACGATTGGTGGTCCCGTGACTCAGGATAGCTCTAGAGATTAGTAGGCTTCAGATGAAGCATTACAACATGTTCAGTTAATCAATTGTTTTTGTTGCACAGCATTAGTTTTTAGGGTTCCGTACCCAAAGGGTAAAAACGGGACCCTATTACTGAGACTTCGCTATCCGTCCGTCCGTCCGTCCGTCCGTCCGTCTGTCACCAGGCTGTATCTCAAGAACGGTGATAGCTAGACAGTTGAAATTTTCACAGATGATGTATTTCTATTGCCGCTATAACAACAAGTACTAAAAATAAAATAAAATAAATATTTAAGGGGGGCTCCCATACAACAAACTTGTTATTGATTATGGTATGGAACCCGTCATGCGCGAGTCGGACTCGCACTTGCCCAATTTTTTTTCTGGTATGCATTCAGTTAATTAGTGGTGTTACCTAGTGTGCTGAAAAATTATACCGATGTGCATTTAATAATATCCCTTAAAATATGACCGTTACTAGGCGCTATGTTCGCTCCGACCTCAAAAAGGAGGAGGTTCTTTTTATGTTTGTTACCTCAGAACTCTGTTATTTATGAATCGATTTCGAAAATTGTTTTTTTTCGAAAGTACCTAAGGCAAGGTCTAATGAAATTTTGGTGAAATTATTTTAAAGATCCATGGGGAATCGACGGATCTCCTCAAATATTATTGGCACATCTATTTACGTCGACTTCTTTTTTTTTTATAATAACTCGTTAGTTTGTCTCGGAAGTTCTCCTTGAAGTCGGTTATTAATCAAATCTCTTCGGTCCTGCTTCTCCCTAATAAGTAATTCAATTTCGAATAAACCAAAAAGAAATTCAAATAAGATTGAAATCTAATGAGATAAAGGTCACAGCTGTTTAATAATTTGAATTTGAATAAGTCCAGTCCAGAGTAACTATCCTGCATTTGGATCAGCGATCTTGAGCGTAACTGCCGCGTTATATCGTCGGAATATCACGAAATTAAAATGTATTTAGGAACCAGAATAATGAATACCTACAATTTTTTTTATAATCCATCAGGTCTAGGCCTTCATTTGGGACTAGGTCGAGTCGCATGCGATTGTTTTATTGTTCGAGTGAGACATTTAAATGGTGAAATCTAGCAATTCCTGGATTCATTCAGATATTCAGAATTTCATGATAGTTACTGGATAATCTGGATATCTGCTTTCGACTTTCACATTATGGTGTACATATTATTACGTTAGTTACCATGATATACACATTGCCATACGATAATATATTCAAAGTAGCACTTTGCAAACGCAATGGATATATTCAATAAATAAATTTATAAAGTTTTATCCGTATTAGGTGCCCGATAAAATACCTACTGCCTAAAATTTTCAAGAGCCAGTAAAGTCAGCGGCCATCAAAACAGCTCGGCCCAAACCGTACGTACAGAATTATTTATCTCCATCCGGTCCATTCACCTCTCGCCCTGTCATTACATTCTCCAAAAAATAAAAAGCCAAGAAGACGTGAATCCAGCATTTCTAGACTTTATACGAAAGCACTAAGCACTTTGACAACTGCATTATTTATTTGGTCTCCACACCTGGAGCCAAGGTTCTTTCGCGTGGGAGATGAGCAATTTGCAGCCTTGGGGCGGTGGAAGAAGTGCCTCTAGCGGAGGTTTTGTGGCGCGTGTAAGTTGAGGCTGAGGTGTAGGATGCGCCGTGTGCCTGGAAAGCTGATAGCGTGATTTAGGTGTTAGATTCTCGCGGTCACGTGCGGGGGTAGGGTTGGCGGCTCAAGGAAAATCAATTAGAAACAATGTTTATATCATAATTAACTTACTTTTATTATTACTGTGTATTTAAGACGTACTGCGCATATACACTAACACGAGTACATATAATTGTTACGGATAGCTTTAGTAAGTGGCGATTCGGGATTGACCAAAATGACTTGGTTGGAATCAGAAGAAATTTTGAACTTTAATATCATGAGGGCTATATAATAAAGCATCTGTTTTCATAATATGGTGATCCCATAGAAAACAAAAAGATCAATAAACAATTAAATAATTTTACTTTACTATTTTACTATACTACAATGAAAAAAAATATTTTCTTGCAATCCTCTTTTAATTCGTTGGACTAAGGCTGCGTTTCCACCAGTGCGAGGATGCGTAGCGAGAGCGAGGGATGTGTTTTTGTTAACCAATAGAATCAGTTGCGCTGAGCGAGGATAAGTAAATGAAGGTATTCCATTAGTTAACAAAAATACATCCCTCGCTACGCATCCTCGCACATCTTTGGTGGAAACGCAGCCTAATCGGGCAGCTTCCAGGCTTTTAATTATTAGTAATCAAATTCATATAATTATCATAGTTACGCATTTTAGCGTAGGTAGCGGTACTGCAATATGCAATTATGCATCAACAAAAACGGAAATCCTTGGAATGTTAATTGAGCTTACAAAATTAAAAAGCAGGATATATTAACCGGTAATTCTGTATGGAATAACGAGACAGCAGCCCTGGAATGGGCTAAACGACATCGCTTAGTGCGTTTTTTAGGCTTATCCTTGCTGGAATCCCCTGCAGCCACCAACCACAACCAAGTGGAAGGAATAAACGCCCGAGCAGCATATGGTCAAGACAAAATGTTAATCAGGAACTACCTACAACCAAAATATAATCAGCGAGTAACTTTGTGGAATCGCGAGGAGGCAACCCTAGAATGGGCTAAGCGACGTCTCGCTTGTGGGCTAAAGCGCGGCGCCGTGCAAATCACCGTCGCTTAGAGCGCTCCCGGCGCTTATCCCGGGGTGTATAGCAGACTACACCTACAGGAGGCTACGGGAATACTCGGCGGCTTAGACACTCGACTGGATGGAATAAATGCCGGAGTCGCTAAACGGTGGTAGATGTTTTAGGTGGTAGATGTTGAATTTTTCTTTGAGCTTTCCTCTTTGTATCAATGGTTTAATATAAAAATTGTGGTGTTTCATAAATTTACTCATAAAAGTAGGTAAGTCTAACAACGATAGTCTTAGGGATTACTTCCAGTAAACCTTCGAGCAAATGAGAAAATAGAGGGATATCCAAGAATATAGACAAACGAAGAAGTTAGTATGCACATTCACTAAGGACTAATTTTGTCTCGAGTCGAGTCCGAGCCATCCGTCCATTCTTACCAAGCTCAAGATTCCGATGAGGCTCAGCACCATACGCATGCGGAGGAGTTTTGAGTTCTTTAGCCATATTGCCAGAAAGAGAGGTGACAATTTAGTAAAGCTGCTGGTAACAGGCAAGGTGTGCGGAAGACGGCCCAGAGGAAGAACTCCAACACGCTGGTCGGACCAGATACGCTCTACCCTCAAGACCTCACTTTACGATGTCATTCACGCAGCCCAGGATAGAGTAAACTGGCGCAAACTAGTCCGCGAAAAGTTATTCAGAGAGGCAATGACGCTCAGCATTGAGGATATCGACTAAAGGAGGATAAATCAATAAGCATATGGCAGGAGTTTTTCAAATGTTGAGTGAAAACAAACTGTACAAGTTCGCAGACAGCGCTAGAGAGAAGCTCACACGGCTATTTGAGCGGTAAAGTATCAGTTGTCACGACTAAAAGTCTGCAGTTCGAATAGAAAGGCAATTTGTCTAATTAGAGACTCAGCCCGGACTACAGGCTATTCGAGCCGCCATTGCGGCGATGGCCGCTTGGCGCCAGGTGGCTATTACCGACTTTAAAGAAATAACACATAAATACCTACTGCTAGTTATGGTTTCTGTTTAACCCCCATGTGCGTATTCGTAAAGTCTAATGCCTGAGACTGAAATTAGCCAATAATACCCTCAATTAAGTTATTATTCATTTTAGATTGAAATCGGATCATCCGCTAAAGAGCTGAGGACAAGCAAATAGACATGTAACTTTTCGATCCTCACCATATTGCGGATTTTTAGTGTATTAATCTATTTTACTGGCACGGAGTACTTTTAGGAAACAGGTATTGAAAGTCATCGAATGTCACTGACAAAGGTACGGTTCAGTGTTTATTAGAGAATAAGAACGAAGGATTGAAGAGCATTCCGATAAACAATGGTTGTTGACAGACTGTTACTGACATTTTATAATGCAGATATGACGTATGCTCCTTATTGCCATTGAAAACTGCTTGTAGCGCCACTATCCCAGGGCCAAACCACAACTCGTTAGGCTATAACTGTTAAACTTACTAATTTAATGTAACTTTTCTGTTTGGACCTAAACTAAATATTTGATATATGTTTGTATTTTCACTCACGTAAATTAAACGCGAAAATACGAGCACCTTCCTAAAAATATTTCCCATGTGTCAACTACGTAATCTGCGCCAACTTTTTTGTCTGTGGCTTTTTTATCTGCGGCAACTTTTTATCTTTTTTTACGTCGCTCGTTCGGAAATTAACGGCTCATCCGACCGCCGTAAATCGTAGATAGGTTCATCCCGGCGTATTGTCCGCCTTTTCGGACGAAATTACCGAAATTGAGCACGTACGGTATACTGGCGTTTTATTACAGCATTAATAGTGTTGTTAGGATAAAGATGAAACGTAAAAAATATGCGATTTTAACTAGGAAACTGCCGTGAGACCTCGTTAAAGGCGAATACTACTCGACGTGTTTCGAGGACCTTAATCTTGAAGGACGCCATCAGCACGCGCTCATGATTAAGGTGTTCTGAATGTTGATACCTAATTGATAACTAATTTGTCCGCTTCCCGCAATTCTCTTCAGGTCGTCGGTCCACCTGGCGAAGGGCCGCACCACAGGGTGAGTCGATCTTGGTCTCCGCTTCAGACTAGCGAAAGCGGAGGACCGGCGTGAACTAGGGAGGCCTATGTCCAGCATATGGGGCTGATGATCATAACGAGAATGAATTAGATTGTTGTCTTATCATACCAATTGCTCGCCTACGGGATAAATACTTTATATTAAACTTACCTTAAGTTTTAAATAAAGTCTCTGAAAGAAACTTTAGTAAAGTAGCACGTTCTAATTTCTACTCTAATATATATATAAGTGTAATTATTTTATAAATCCACAAATTATGCTCCTACAATGTCCTTATAGTTGACTGGTAGAGAATGCCACAGTACTAGAAGTTGATTTTTAAGAGATACAGTATGTATCACTAAAACTATTATTGGATTAATTTATCCAAAATAAATGCTTTTTATTTATTTTTATTTTTTTAATATCAGATTTTCAATGAGAGCGCCCCAAGGCCTTCACCTATACCTAATATTGTATAGAATCTTGCAAAAAAATAACGAAGTAATTTAGTAAGCTCCGAAATTCGTGTCGACTTAAAAGGCATTTCAAACATTCTGCACCCGTCATGAATTTCCACAGAGCAACACAACTCGGAAAAGGTTAAGTTGTTCACTTGCATGCATTCCTAATGCCGCGTACACACTCTCGCCGTGTGCGTTATGTTGGTACAGTGATTCGATGTTTTGTTTAGTAGGAAAACGCCTTTCGATTCCTTACTTTCCGGACGTCGTATTTGGAGCGATCGTTGCCAGAAGTACGACTTAGTGCGTTGAAGAACAGAGTAAAATTTTGGTCAATGCAAAATAGTAGAAAGAGGTTTTAACGGCGAAAGGTGGTTTTCCCTCCGCACTCATTTCGGGCTGTTTAAATATTTGAAGAGGGAAGCGGGAGGCCGCTGGGACTTTATTTGTGTTTAAGTTTCCACGGACAAATTATTTAAGTAGGGTTTTAGATTAGGAAAAAACGTAAAGCCCGTGGGAAAGTTTGGTATGAGTACTCTAAATTATGAACGCTTAATTATACTTTTAATTGATTTTACCTAAGGTAATTGTATTCTCAATTTTCTATTAAACTATATTTTTCATTCATGATTTTTTTTTTTTCGGTTTGATTACGATTGGCTCAGTCCGGAAAGTCCTCTATACCAGGCATAGGTACACTACTTCTGACGTGCTTCCGCACTCCACGAAAGTTTATTTGCTGAGCGCTGCACTGGTTCCAAAAGACTCAAGAATCAAAGAAAAAATGCACGATATCACATATGCGACACATTTTATAAAACTCTTGTTTTTGAAATGGCATGCAATTTTAATAAAAACAGAATATGTCCGCAGGCCGTAACGATGAGGAATTGCCGGCAATATTACTCAAAAAGACACCAAATATAATACACACACACGTCAAACCGCTACCGACGCTGTCACCTTCGTATTAAAGTCTAATATTAAGCGCAATTCAAAATAAGGAAAATAGAGAAAACTAAAATTGAAATGCATACGTTCATTTGAATTTCGAAGTTCGGGAACACTCCACTCGCGTGCCGAGAACGGAATGAATGAATAGAAATAGAACGAGTGAACGAATGAATTTTGAAATTGAATTCGTATGGCGTTATAAGACACGGTAATAAACTCATTTTTCTCAAACATCCAAGGAAATGTCGTGCTTATGATCGTGTTAACAGAACGCGAAATACGTCTTTGTATAGCAATTGTTGAAGATTCGTTCTAATTTCAAATTAGAGGTCAATAAAGGAATTTCATACAACATTATTGGCCGTGGCCAACAAAGAGATTGTCTTTTGTTTCAGTGGGGTTTATTTCTTTTATTGATAATCTATGGCATACTGCCAATAAAAAAAAAACGTAGTTTGTGTATGTATATTTACGTTTTATTTCTGATATTTAACTAGATTATTAAATTAGATTAAAACAGATATTCAATAAAATAAACAAGGAATCACGTTTATTGTTAAAAAATATAACAATATCTAATTAATAAGGTGTTGTCATTTTTTCTCAGGGTCTAAGTTTTTCAGACCCCGCCGTAAAGATAGACCTCAGAAATTGTCTGATCGAACCTTAAACCTCATGGCTGAACGACGCTTGCTACAGTTGCAGTCTCCCGATGACGCGAGGTCATATAGGCAGCTTAATAGACGTATATCGAAGTCCTTGCGACATGATCTGCGGCTCTTTAATACGAACCTTGTTAAAGAGACCATTGAGCAGAACAAAGGCTCCAAAGTGTTCGCAAAGGACAAGTCTATTGGACAAAGCCAGCTGACCAAGCTGAAACGGGAAGATGGCAGCATAGCGTCGACCAAAGCAGAGGTTCTAGGCGAGATCGAGAGGTTCTATGGTCAGTTATACACTTCAGTCGCAAAGCCCGTTGACAGCTTGGTAGGCGATCCAAGAGCCAAGCTGTCCCGACATTATACCGAAGATATCCCGGACATCAGCCTGTACGAGATTAGGATGGCTCTGAAGCACCTTAAGAACAACAAGGCGCCGGGCGAAGACGGAATCACCTCAGAGCTTCTGAGAGCGGGTGGAACACCGGTACTTAAGGTCCTCCAGAAGCTCTTTAATTCCGTCTTGTCCGAGGGCAAAACGCCTGAAGCATGGAATAGAGGCGAGGTGGTACTGTTCTTCAAGAAAGGTGATAAAACCCTATTGAAGAACTACAGGCCCATCACGCTTCTAAGCCATGTTTATAAGTTGTTTTCAAGGGTCATCACGAACCGTCTCGAACATAGACTTGATGACTTCCAGCCTCCCGAACAAGCCGGTTTCCGAAGAAGCTATAGTACCATAGACCACATACATACGCTGCGACAAGTTATACAGAAGACTGAAGAGTATAACTTGCCATTATGCTTAGCGTTTGTGGACTATGAGAAAGCCTTCGATTCGGTGGAAACATGGGCGGTGCTCGAGTCACTTCAGCGATGCCATATTGACTATCGGTACATTGAAGTGTTGAAGTGTTTGTATAGTAACGCCACCATGTCGGTCCGAGTTCAGGAGCAGAGCACAAAGGCCATTCCATTGAGAAGAGGCGTAAGACAGGGGGACGTTGTGTCCCCGAAACTGTTTACGGCCGTTATGGAAGACGCCTTCAAGCTCCTGGAATGGCAAGGACTTGGCATCAACATCAATGGCGAATACATCACTCACCTTCGGTTTGCCGACGACATCGTAGTCATGGCAAAGTCGATGGAGGAACTCAGCATGATGCTCGATGACCTCAATCGAGTTTCTCAACGGGTGGGCTTAAAAATGAACATGGACAAGACGAAACTCATGTCAAATGCCAAGGTTGTGCCCATCCCAGTCTCTGTTGAAAACTCGGTACTCGAAGTTGTTGACTCATACATCTACCTAGGACAAGTGGTCCAATTAGGTAGGTCCAACTTCGAGAAAGAGGTCAACCGCCGAATCCAACTCGGCTGGGCAGCGTGCGGGAAACTACGCAATGTCTTTTCGTCCGACATACCTCAGTGCCTCAAGACGAAAGTCTTCAACCAATGTGTGTTACCAGTGATGACTTACGGCACCGAAACGTGGTCTTTCACTATCGGCCTCATCTCAAAGCTCAAAGTCGCTCAACGTGCAATGGAGAGGGCTATGCTCGGGGTGTCTCTACGTGATCGAATCAGAAATGAGGAAATCCGTAGACGAACTAAAGTGACCGATATAGCTCACCGGATTAGCAAGTTGAAGTGGCAATGGGTAGGCCACATAGCACGCAGAGCAGATGGCCGATGGGGCCGAAAAGTGCTCGAGTGGAGACCTCGGACCAGCAAGCGCAGCGTAGGACGTCCACCTACAAGGTGACCTTATAAAGGTCGCCGGAAGGCGCTGGATGCAGGTCGCTTCCAACCGGTATATATGGAAGTCCAAAGGGGAGGCCTATGTTCAGCAGTGGACGTCCTATGGCTGAGATGATGATGATGATGATGTCATTTTTTAATAAATAGAATCATCTTAACATTTGGTGGCAAAAACATTAACACGAACAGCTTAAAAAATAAATTTGTTCTTTTTTAATAAATTTGAAATACATTTGTTTTTATATGAATATATAAGTTGAACATTTGTATTATTTCCTTGGATTTATTTGAGAAAAGCACTATACAAGCCTCGGCGCGAACAGGGATTGTCGGCTTCGTATCTCTAGATGGCCTCGTTATCACTCGGCCATCTATTACTACTCGGCCAACAATTCCCTATTTCGCGGCCTCTGCAGTAATGTACTATAGTGCCGCTTATGTGGTTGGGAACGGTGAAAAGAATGGGATTTTTATGACGTCGATTGGAATTTT
Source organism: Apotomis betuletana (assembly GCA_932273695.1). Taxonomy (NCBI): domain Eukaryota; kingdom Metazoa; phylum Arthropoda; class Insecta; order Lepidoptera; family Tortricidae; genus Apotomis; species Apotomis betuletana. Next base: position 970,983 of record OW026308.1, on the reverse strand, counting down.
CTGGATACGTGTCACGTCTGCTTGTGCTAGTATGCAGCTTTTTCTAAAGCGTAAAATGTTCTAAATTTCTGCTCAATATAGGCTCTATTGAAAAATTGCGTAGTAACTTCAAGAACATACACTAGTGGCTCTGTTTTGGCGAGAGACATTTCGCATGCTCAGTCAATTGTTTTTTTTTAGGATAATATAGTGATATCACAAAATTCTGAAGTCAATATGTTTTCTCCTATCACTGTTTGCAAGTGGTAAGTTTGCCTGTAGTTATCGTTTTAATTGGATAAACAGGCTATAACAATCTACTGGTATATTGACCCTCCCTACTTATTCCCCTGTTTCGGAAGATGTTGTATTTTTTCCTTTTTTACTTAGAACTTAGCACCTTGTGTTGAAACGAATTATTTGAGGACATGCCTGTAAATGTTCGAACTATGAACTCTATGATCTCGGAATAAAAGTCGGTTTAAATTAAAACCGCTTTATTGTTCTAAACTCTCCCAATCTTAATTCTCAAAAAATCAAATACGCTTATTGTCTTAAGATTTCTACGTCGACATGTCGTTAGCTAGTTTGCGATGGCTAAAGAGCCATCTACCGGACAATAGAAATACTAAAATATTCAACTACTTTAAATACAAATTGAACATTCCGCCCACCAAGGACAGAATGTCCTTTCTAACCGCCCACCATAGCAACATTGACCCTTCCGGTCCTGGTGAGGGAAAATCAGGGATGAGCTACTTATAAACTTAACACACACTAAGAATCACAAATGACACAGAATAACAATTAATAAATCCGTTAAATATAAGTAAACATAAAAAAATCTAACAATCCTACTCATTAATAGGTAAAACACAAAGTTTTGAAGTCGGTCGTTTCACAATTGAATTTCTACATTTCAACGACACAACTCTAGTTAGTCCATCCGAGCCAGGATGCTTGGTGAGGACTTTACCGAAAAGCCATTTGCTAGGAGGTAAATCATCTTCTTTTATCAATACGATGTCTCCTACATCAGGTTCAGGGGTCTTGAAGGCCCACTTGTAACGCTGCATGAGATGAGTCAAATACTCATTAGACCATCGTCTCCAAAAGGTTTGTAACATCGCTTGAGTGAACTGCCACCGTTTCAAGGTGCTTATATTGGAATTATCGTACTTAGTCTCAGGTACTGTTACAAGCGGCTCTCCTACTAAGAAGTGACCAGGGGTTAAAGGGTTTTCTTTTGTTGGATCACTATTCGCTATTGACAACGGACGCGAGTTGAGACATGCCTCTATTTGACTCAGTAGCGTACTCATTTCTTCGTATGTCAAAGTAGACTCGCCTATAACCCTCTTAATGTGGTACTTGACCGATTTTATGCCTGATTCCCATAGCCCACCGAAATTAGGTGCGCGCGGAGGAATGAAATGCCAGTTTGTACTGTTACTAGCTAAACTATCAACTATTTCTTGAACTACGGTTGATCTTTCGGCATCAAACATCTCTTTGAGCTCCTTTGACGCTCCTACAAAATTGGATCCATTGTCACTGTACAAGTTTGCACAATGACCACGTCTGGCTACGAAACGTTTGAATGCTTCTATAAATCCTCTAGAGGTAAGTTCGCTTACCACCTCAATGTGTACGGCCTTTGTGACCATGCACACAAATAAACACACATACCCTTTGTAAGCCTTATGGCCTCTGCCTTTGGATGTTCTCAACATGATTGGACCTGCATAGTCAACACCGCTATTTAAAAAGGCTCTTGCAGGTGTCACTCTAACTGCAGGCAGAGTTCCCATAAGCTGAGTTTGTAACTTGGCCTTGTATCGCACACAAGTCACACACTTACGCACATGATGCTTCACAAGAGTCTTCACTCCAATTACCCAGTATGCTGATCGGATGTAATTCAGCATCAACTGTACGTCACCATGCAACGTTTTCTTGTGAGCATCATCCACTATCAAATCCGAAAAATGCGACCGATGTGGCAGTATTATGGGCGTTTTAACGCTTTCGGGTTGCTGTGACTTGGATATTCTGCCATCTACTCGAAGTAATCCATTATCATCAATGAACGGAGTTAAACATAGCAATCTTGATGATTTGGATTTGATCTGTCCGTAAGTTTGTATTTCTCTTATTTCAATTTGAAATTCAGCAGCTTGTGTTAATTTGATGCATTTCACTAACGCTTCATCTATCTCCCATTTATTTAGAGATTTTACATTGTGACCTTTTTGAATAATAATATTTTTTGTATACAATCTCCTGCAATATGCTACCACTCTGATAAGTTTTTGCAACGACGAATATTTATCGAGTATTGACATTTCTGTCGTCGCTATATGAACTCTCGTTGATATTTCTTCCACTGTGTCGTTGTCCTTTAATTTTTTATAATATATGACATTATCCCACAGAAACTTCTGCCCGAATTTCCACAATTCTAAATCAGCTAGTTCTGAAGGCTGAACTCCTCGCGAGGCGCAATCAGCTGGGTTGTTCTTTGTGGAAACATGAGACCACTGTGAGGTTTCCACAGTGGAGTGAATATCTGAAACCCGGTTGGCCACGAAAGTCTTCCAGTTGCTTGGATGTTTGTTTAACCAAGCCAATACAACGGTTGAATCAGTCCAAGCTCGTACGTTGCTCCTAGGGATGTTCAAAACACCAGCGATCTCCACCAATAGCTTGGCCAACAAGACAGCACCACAAAGTTCCAGGCGTGGTATGCTGATTTGTCGAATGGGTGAAACTCTTGTTTTGGCGCTAACTAAAACAACATGGACTTCACCGTGCGCATCTACTACTCGCATATAAACAACCGCAGAGTAAGCTACATTGGATGCGTCCGAAAAGCCATGCAATTCAGTAACTACATCATTGTCCTTTGTGAACATCCACCGTGGGATACGAAAGTCGGTAAGTTGAGCTAATTCGTTGCGGTAAGTATACCAATCCTCTAAGATACTCGTTGGTGGTTCCTCGTCCCATCCTGTTCCTGCTATCCACAATCGCTGTATGAAGATCTTAGCTTTTATCACGCACGGTGCAATCCACCCTAAGGGATCAAAAAGCCTTGCAACGTCTGATATGATTTTTATTTTTGTTACAGGTGCTGACAGCGGAGGTAACTTCACCGAGTATTGAAATTCGTCGCGACTTCGGTTCCAGGTGAGTCCTAAAATCTTTACTATATTGTCCTGTTTTAGTTCCAAAGTTCTATCTAATCTGCTATCTTCTGTTTTTCCCGTTTGACTTATAATCTTTAGCAAAGCCTCTTTATTGCTGGACCATTTTTGTAGAATGAATCCGCCTTCCTTCAAAAGTGCATTCATCTCATTATATAATCTTATACCGTCCTCTATAGTTTGACAACCAGTCATTAGGTCATCCATGTAAAACTCCCTTGCAACCTTCTCTGATGCTATTGGATACGCTTCCTTGTGATCAATTGCGACTTGATTCAGCGCTTTAACTGCTAAATATGGGGCTGAAGCTGTACCAAATGTAACTGTGAGCAGTTTGTAATCTTGCACTTTATCTTCTGAATGTGTTCTCCACACTATGCGTTGAAAATCACAGTCCTGTTCTGCCACTTTTACCATTCGGTACATCTTCACAATGTCTGCTATTAGGCACACGGGATGTTTTCTCCAACTCATAATCAAGTGTCTCAAATCTGGTTGCAACCTAGGCCCAACCATTAAATTATCATTAAGCGAAATTCCATTTTCATTTTTACAGGATGCATCGAAGACTACCCTGACTTTAGTGGTAGTCCTATCTTCCCTAACGACTGCATGGTGTGGTAAGTAGACTGAATCTACATCAAGTTCCTGCTCTGGCACCAGCACCATATGACCTAACTGTAAGTATTCGTTTATCACTTCAGTATATCTTTCTTTTAGTTTTTCGTCTTTTGTGATCTTTCTTTCCAATGATTTAAGTCTTTTTATAGCAATTTCACGAGAGTTTCCATTTTTGCAGGTTGGCTCATCATCGCGGAACGGCAGCTTTACGACGTATCTGCCATCTTCATCTCTACGTGTCGTCGCTGAGAAGATGTCTTCGCATCTCTGTTCTTCTTTTGTTAAAATTGCTGTACTTAATAAAGGTTCGTTTTCCAACTCCCAGAATCGTTTTATTATTTCATTGTCTTCTACTTGCGTATGGAACACGGATATTTTGTTTTCTACACCTGTGGGGCCTATCGGTCCCGACAATATCCAACTTAATGACGTACACTGAGCTACCGGGGACCCTACAGGTCCTCTCAATACACCGTCCTTTAAGATTTGGCTATAGACTTCCGCTCCCAACAAAATGTCTATTTTATTGGGGGAATCAAAGTTTGTGTCCGCTAGGCACAAGTTCTTTAATTGTACCCAGTCCGGGACCAAGACCTGTCGCTCCGGAAGTAAAGATGTAATGTTTGTTAAAACAAAACATTTCAATTCCATTTTAAAGTTCGGATCCGTTAGTGACTGTATTTTTAATGTCACTGATGCTTTTGACCTTATTGACCTCTGATCAGCGCCCACTCCCGAAATTGTAAGGTTGGCTGACGTTTTCTGCAGTCCTAACCCTTGAACTGTAGCCTCCGTCACAAAGGAGGCTTGTGAACCCTGATCTAATAAAGCTCTAACTGGCTGGTATTGACCTGTTCTCGATTCTACATTCACAATTGCCGTGGGTAACAAAACTTGGTTTCTTACCTGACCTTTTGAGAAACAAGTCACTACTGGTGTATCCTCATTTGAAGAATGACTAGACCCTAAATGAGCATTTACCCTAGTCACTTCATCACCCGTTCTGTCTCCAACTGATTGACCTGAACTACCTGACGTACCAGCGAAAACACCCTTTGGATGAAGTAACGAATGGTGTTTTTTGTTACAAATCCTGCAACTCGTGGCTTTTTGGCAAAATCTTACACCATGGTTGCTACCCAGACAATTGTAGCAAATTCTATTTTTCGTTACAAATTCGTGTCTTTTTTCATAATCCTGGTTAGCGAACTTCTTGCAAAAACATAGTTTGTGTTCATCGCCACAAAATTCACAAATCATCTTAACAACATTAGTTGCGTGCAACGCTTTGGTGTGACCTATTTTATGACTAGTCGATGCCTTTGAAGTAATTGCTATCGACTTATTAACATATTTCGGCTCAATGAATTCAAAAGCTCTATATCTGTTAGTTAAGAACGTTTGAAATTCCTTGAACGTCGGCAACGAATCAGATGACACATTAGTTGCTACATTTAATTCCCACTGCTTTCGTGATTCGGCATCCAGTTTAAGCGAGAGCAGGTGAATCACAATAATGTCCCAGGTCGAAACATCAATACCTATGTTTTTTAACGCGCTCAAACAATCGGATGAAGTATCCATTAATTCCTTTAAGCCAGTGGCAGATTCCGTCATAATATTGCGTTGACTAAGCAGCCGCTTTAAAATGCAATGTGAGATATATTTTTTGTTATCATATCGTTCCGTCAATTGATTCCAACACTGATTATAGTTTGCGTCCGTCACTGGTGTATACCGAATCAATTGCTCCGCTTCTCCGGTCAAGAAACCCTTAAGATATTGCAACCGTTGTACGTTATCTAATGCCTGATTATTGTGTATCATTGACACGAACAAATCTCTAAACGTGGGCCACTCTGTATATTGGCCTGAAAATGTGGGAATGCTAATCTTGGGTAACTTGACTAGATTTGACTTAGTGTTTACATTTTCTCTATTGACATTTGACTGATTTGCATTAATCACAGTTTTGAACTTAGTTAAAATATGTTTTAACTCACACTTATAAGTCATAAATTGATCCTCGGTTTGCTCGTAAACATCGTCTGACATATATGACTGCGCATTTAACAATGTACAATCAATTGTTTGCAACAGCTCTTTATGTCCCTGCCTAAAATCAATCCACAGCTGTTCTAATGCTTCCAACTTACTTTCGACATAAAACTCCGTTATACGTTCTTTAGGAGACTTTTTGAAATTCACTCTCGCTTTATTTATACGAGTTGACAAGTCAATTTGAAATGATATTAAAGATTCCATGTTTGCAACAACCAAACATAAGTTAACAAACCACACAAACAATCGAAAGTAACCGCCAGGCATTCAATTTAAAACCGATAATTAGGAAGCAAACACAATTAAAGTTAACACATAAATTACTCTACTATTAGGTTAACACTTAATTACCATTACTTTAAAAAAATTACAAGTCCGAAATTACTCAAAAACACTTAGAAAATTTCATGGCAAAAATCGTGAAAAAATTACAAGTGTTTGAACTTATCGGGACTTAGACGAAATCCGGCATGGATTCCCCGCTCCTCCGTTTTTTCCACTAAATATTCTAAGTCCTAAATCTAATGAATTAAAATTTTACAAGTTATTTTTTAGTCCAATATTTTACTAAGTCCGGAACTCCTTGATAATAAGGTTGAAAATGTCTAAATATTTTATGAACTTTCCACTGATGTTAAGTTTTGAACTTCTTTGAAATAAGGTTCAATTTCGCCTTCCAAATAATATAAATGTACTCACGGTTTGCACTTTCCACCACACTCACTCTTATGCACCAAAATTTCCAAGTTGATCTGCTGAAATGCGATTACTAGCGCCCTCTCTCCGCTGACCTCGGCAAACTGTAGATGCAACTTTCCTCCGCTAGATGGCGGTACCGTTGCTGCACACTGCCGCCCAAATCGTATCCCTTTGAACAGCGATCCACTGCTACTATGGGAACGATGCGAAGAGTAGCTCACGCACTGAACTACTACACCCACTTCCTCAAAAACATCCGGTTCGAAGGACCAATGTTCGAACTATGAACTCTATGATCTCGGAATAAAAGTCGGTTTAAATTAAAACCGCTTTATTGTTCTAAACTCTCCCAATCTTAATTCTCAAAAAATCAAATACGCTTATTGTCTTAAGATTTCTACGTCGACATGTCGTTAGCTAGTTTGCGATGGCTAAAGAGCCATCTACCGGACAATAGAAATACTAAAATATTCAACTACTTTAAATACAAATTGAACAGTAAGTTTCAGGCTAACTTTCACATTTTCACAATTTACTATTAGAAATGTTTAAAAATGAGCTCAGCTAATGCTTTATTAGGAGGGCAGTAAACTTGGCTAAGTAGTCTTTCTCTAATAACTATGTACAGTCGAGTTCATTTACATCTACACACTTACGAGAACTAAAATATCTGAACGCGACTTTATGCTCCTTACAATAGGGTCGTGTTCAGATATTTTTGTTCTCGTAAGCGTGTAGATGTAAATGAACTTGACTGTACCTACCTGATGAGTGTATTATTATTATTATTATTAAATCAATTACTCAAGTTATCCATTTGGATATCTCTGCCATTAGGAAATTACCTCCCTCTTACCCCCATACTCTCAAAGGGAAGGGGTCACTGCAATAATTTTAAAAGGAACAAGATTTTCCGGAATGTTGTATCTCTGAATGATTTCATTTGTGCTGAATCCAATTTTCCTTTCCATTCTTCGATGTGTATAGAATTTGAATTCCAATGTTTTTTACGAATATAAAAAAAGAAAGGATTTCGTTCATGGTTCAGTGATTGGCTGAATTCTGTTTAGTTTAAATTTTTTCTTTGATTTGATGTTGCCGTGAATGTTTTCCTGTTTTATTTTTGTGTAGTTTTTGTTGTGTTGTTGTAGTCTAATGTTCGATAGGTTAGTTTAACATCAAATTTGCTTTGTATTTTATTCAAGGTATCCCAAAACGCCTTTACACCGAAAAAGCTGGCGACTGACAGTTATCAATATTCTGAAACTATCCAAGCATTTACGGAAGGGATCGAGAAACTCGACCAAACCAAAAGTATACAAAAGATTACGACGGATTTTGGTCTTTAAATTCCATACATAAAAAAATTGGGCAAGTGCGAGCCCGACTCGCGCATGAAGGGTTCCGTACCTATACATATATATAATCTATAACAAGTTTGTTGTATGGGAATAAATATTTATTTTATTTTATTTTTAGTATTTGTTGTTATAGCGGCAATAGAAATACATCATCTGTGAAAATTTCAACTGTCTAGCTATCACCGTTGTTGAGATACAGCCTGGTGACAGACGGACGGACGGACGGACGGACGGACGGACAGCGAAGTCTCAGTAATAGGGTCCCGTTTTTACCCTTTGGGTACGGAACCCTAAAAAGAAACAAATTCAAAATCGGATCATGCGTTATGGAACTACACAGACTACACGTCCCCTTTTCTTAAGTTTTATTTTTCTTTAGTGGTTGACATTTTATAAGGAACTGGGGAAACTTCTAGTTATTTTAAAATTCACCTTTATGGATGGCCAATAATATGTAATATATTCACTGCGTCTAGATCTATCCTGTTGTGTTCCCGCGGTTGTGGAGCGGCATGCGGGCGGGTCACAGCGTGGTTCACTGGTAGATAAGAAAATGGAAATAGCTGTGTTACGAAGAGTACGTTTTATATTTTTTGTAATCATTCTATAGTTGAATTGAAAAATAAGTTTTCAAATAACAATGCCATCTATCGGCCGCAACATCTTTGCAGCCTTGTAACGTCAAAACAGCTGGACGGATTTTAACTATTTTTGCTGCCGGAATGGTTGAATGTCCAAGATACAGTTACGGCAAAAATCCAACATATTCTAACATATTCATTTTAAGAGTAATGGGATCTAAGGATAAGATCCAAATGAAAATTTCTAAAACCTACACCTATATTATAGTAGTTACTATTTTATAATTATTAAATGTATTTGGAACTTGCAAATAAATACATGGTACTGAATGTGAAAATTGTGAAATAATAAAAAAACGCGTAAGTATTTTTAAAAAACGCGCACAATGTCGACTACCTACATTCTATTTGCTAACAGTGAAATGGCAGGTTACTTATAGTATTAAGTGCGTAAACCTTTAAAAGTCAAAACAGATTTACGCGGATAGTTTCTAATAAAAATTATGAAGAAGTACACACTTTATTTGCTTATATTAAAGCGAAGAGCGATAGGTTTCCCGCCTCCCAATTTCTTTAAAAAATAATAAACGGCGGCATTCATTGTCCGTTATTAATTCGCGCCGTCGCCCATCATTGTTGGCGTGATGGATGGCGGGGCCGGCTTTACGGGAAGTCATTATTGTTTATAATTATAATATGCTGAAAAAGTTTTGTTTGATCACTGAATCAAATTAATAATAATTATAGGAGATTCTTGATTTTAACTAAAGCCGCCTTGGAAATTTATTTTACTGGTGGTTTGTGTAAAATGTTACGTAATAACGTTGGCGTTGGTGACATGACCGACTCGTGCGTGCCTCTACGAATCCGAACATTGGTGGAAGGCGGAGCCAAGAGCACTAGATGCACTTGTGCGTAGGGTAGTAGAGCGGTTCGAAGCGTGTAGTGCTACCGTCTTAGTTATCTACAAAAATATAAGGAAGGAGGTTATGAATGTTTTTTTTTTTATTTCGAACATAATGAAATCCATAGCATATTTAGTAGGGTCTACTAAAGACATACATTAAACAATGATCAGATGATTACTTAAACTTAACACAAGTTTCCTTTGATACCAACTTAGCTCAAGCCAAGGGTAGGGTCTTATATCTAAGGTTAAGGTAATTGTAATTAATTAACAAAAGATTTTTATTCTCATGTGAAATACAGAGCTAACCCCCCTTAACCAAACTCTATCCAACTGTTGATGTAATGTAGCAAAGGATCGTTTCAAACCAAGAGCAACAGCTTTTCCGTCTCCCAACTTCCTTAAAACTCTGAAAATGGCGGCAGTCATTGTCCGTCATAAATTCGCGCCATTGCATATCATTGTTGGCGTGATTGATGGTGCTGGACCGAGTATACGGCATAATATAATGATTGTTTATATAAAAGTATTATGCGATGAAAAACTTAAAATGTCAGCGAAATCTTTTATTGGGATAAATAAGTATAATCTAATACTTAAAACAGAAGGCACGCTAGAAATTGATATAATCTGTCACTAATGGAATAATTAGTGTATGGCATTACAATTTTATAAAAAAAAAACAATGTAGAGTTAGTTCACTTTATAAGTAGTTGACTCTAGATGCTTACTGATATAAGACACCAGTGAACTGTTTTTTACCGACCAGTATCTCGGGAAAACAACTCACGAAAATGTACCTATGACCCTGCTTATGCTGTATTATATTACGAACTGGTTGTTGTTTGTAAGAAATACAAATAAATTACGTTATACCATACCGTCATACACACGTAGCTATCCCCTCTAACCTTTTGGCATTAGTGTTACCCGGAGCCAAATTCGGGATATTTTGTCGTGCATTTTCGGAGATACCAATATTTAATAACTAATGTGAAATAATGTATGTCAGCTACAAATAAATGATCGCTGCGGGTTTGCCGCACTAACGCTGACGTTCGGTGCACATAGCTTGCTCTCCAAATCCTCTGTTTATTTTGAATAATTCTGGTCAGCCTTCTTTGAATGAAAATAAGTTTCTGTCAGACATTTAATTTTTGTGACAAGATTTTATAAGCGTCGTCTGTACTTTTCTTTGAACATCCATTAATTGCTCACGGAGACGATTTTAAAGTTCCCTTACTCGGTAGGATTGCTTTGTCTATTACAGATTTTCTTAGGGCTACCTTCCGGCTCCAACATTAGACCAGTCCCAGGGTACCAATTGTATTGTCATTAAAGTTAAGTAGGTATGCAAAATTTCAGCGCAATCGGTTGAAGATATCTACTTTAAAATTCAGTTGCAAGATTCGACTCGAACAAAAATATACATAGTTACATTGCAACTTAAATAAAAGCTTGTAATAAAGACAGTGGAATACTATCTTGTGTTTTATCGGATTCATTTGTTTACGAATTCTCTTTGTTTTACATTTGAACATCTAGCAATAGAGATAGCAATACAATAAAATTATTAATACAGATGTAAACAACAGGTAATGTAAGTACAATTATAATTATAATGACTTTTAACCAAGTTCAATAACATTTGGTATGGTTTATCTGAAAATCTAAGACGTTATAAATACTTGCAAGTGAGGTCGTTTCCAACTTGAGTTAATCTGACATAATTTGCATTTATTATAAAGTTTCAGTTATCTACTTAATTCAACTTTCACCATCGAGATTACAAATCCCCAAAGAAGATAGAGCTCACTTAGGGTGCGTCTCCACTGAAGGAGAGCGGAGCGGAGACGCGCGGAACCGACCAATCACAAGTGATGTGGAGCTGAGATACAGATTTCAACTCAGGTGATTGGTCTATTCCGCACGGCTCCGCTCCGCTCCGCTCAGAAAATGAAACAGTCCGCCAAGACGAACAAAAAAGAAGCGGGGTACTTCCTACCTTTTCTCGAACCGTTTCGTCTCATTTTCAAACCCTCATAGCTTCGTTCCAGTTAACACCAGGGCCCTGTTTCATATACGTGACAATGACAGGCGACAGGTGACAGGTGACAGGTGACAATTCGACATTTTGACAATTTTTCGTTTCATAAACATTACCATGACAAATAAGTCGTGGTGGAAAAATTACAATTATGTGAAATTGTCGCGACATTTTGACATATTTCTGTTTCATAAACATTTTCCCTTGACAGGCGACAGGTGACAATTTGTCGCGAAAAACTTGACATATTTGTTTTATGAAACACAAAATTGTAATTACAAGTTGACAAATTTGTAGACTTGTCGAAGATTTCTGACAGGCGACCTCACCCAATGTCAGCGGCTACTTCTTACTAACTAATTACTTATTACCAGTGAAATGGTGCTAACATCGACACATTAGTAGCAACAGCGATGAAGAATATTTACGAACCAATACGTCGGCGTCGTCAAGCATTTAGGACAAGGGCAAACTTTACTTTTGACGTGGTTGACCCCAAATTTATAGAAAAAAATCGAGTTTGTAAAATTACCGTCGAATACTTAATAACTAAAATAGGACAAGAATTACAACACTCAACAACGAGAAATTTCGCACTTACTCCCACTCAGCAAATTTTATGCGTATTACAAACGAATTCAATGATTTAACAGGTCCAATACTTGCGAAATATACCCAATTCCTTCAATTGCTCTGAGATTTCCATCCATTTTTTTTCGTGCGTTAAATGTTCACTAAATCGGCCAAACAATATTTCTCGGTTGTCTTGTATAATGACCAAAATTATTATTTTCGTGTCCATTTTACTTGTTGCAAGTTACCCAACAAATCCTAGAATGCTAGTCAAAATTATCTGATGAATGCTATCTAAGATCTAAGACAATAATTTTTATTGCTGCTCTCATACTGCATTTTAACAAAAATTTATGCTGTGACATATTTGTCGCAATTTATGACAATATGTCGATTACCATGACAAAAAAGTCTTGACAATTTTCTTAAATACTGACATTTTAAAACTGACAATTGTAGAGCTTTATGAAACGCGATTGACACTGACAATTTTGTCAACTATTTACCTGTCGCAATAGGACATATTTGTCACGTTTATGAAACAGAATTTGTAGCTACAATTCGACAATTTTGTCAAAAACTGACAAATTGTCAACTTGTCACGTATATGAAACAGGGCCCAGAGCGCCCAAATTCACAGGTTGATGCAGTTAGGGAACATATTATGAAATGTACTCAATTTAATTAATCTATCTTTTATACTTGAGGCATCTTTGTGAAGCCCAAAAGATGTGCATTTAAGTCTGTGGATTGTGATTGGTCCATTTTACACAGTTCCGTTCCGCTCCGCTCCAGTGAACAGGCAGCTTTAGAGCTGTCCTATTCACATTTGCCATGCTCCACAAACTCCGTATAATAGTTCTATCATACTTTTAAAACTTCAACATCCGTTTTCCCCAACCTTATGATAATAAGAACACGGCAGCGACAAAATGCCTATTTTCCATTTAACTTTACCCGACTTTCCGTTCCAAGCCGGCGACTTTCCAGAATGGAAGCGCGGCCCGCCGGATAGCGTGTCCGCGGAAAACAACTGATGCCAACTCTAACAAAACCGCCACTCCCAATCAAAAACCGACTTCTGCTCCTCTATATAGAACTCAATACCAGCTGCGAGACTTCAGGCACGTGTCCATTGTACCAGGTGCTCAATGAAATTGCGTAGGTAATAAAAGCATCCAAAGTTTAGTATCGCGTGCGGACTATGAACAGTATGAACGGGACGGCGAGTCGGCGTTTGCAGTAGTTTTAATTAAGAGCAAAATTGTGGAGCTTCCGCAATGCGCGCTTCTTTCATGGTCTTGTTGGGCTTATTAGCATTTGGCCGATGCAATGAGATCACTAAAGCACCCATTTAAATTGAGCTCGTTTGGGTGGCTGTTTACAAATGCAGCCAAGTCTGCACTGGATTCATTTTAAGACCTCCTTTGTGAGGTTCTCAAGAAGCTGTTCTTGGATGCTTTCCGGTGAGATGTGTGTTTATTTTAATGTTTACATAACTTTGTGTTGTACATTTTGTAACTTTCCTCAAAATCTAAATCCTCTAGACATTATTTTTTGAAGACGTCATTTGATCCTGTTTATTTTGGGATCAAATTTCTATATGGAAGTGATACATTTATAAATAGGAAAGACATTTACTAAGAGTCAAAAAAGTTTGGCTTTCCTTTCAGCGGCGCTCCAGAAAAATGGCAAGCGGATCGTGACGTCATCACCCCCAAAAGGTAAAAATAGATGTACTTATGAAAAAATAACCAAGTTCTCATTTTGACCGTGAAGAAGTGCGTTTAAGCTGTCGTAAAATTATCGTGTTGAATTATGAGAAGAACAAAATATAATTGTGTCTTTTTTAAGCTTTAGGATTAAAAAAGACACAATTTGTGTAGCTTTGAAGTAACATTTATCAGCACTTTTATTTACTTTTTTTTCCTATGTCATGATAAATGGAGCTTTTTATTTATAAGTATGACATGTTGTATAATTCAACATCAGTCTACCCTTACTGTGTGCCAACATGGGCCTAGTAGAATCAGAAGTACGCTTTGTATGGAAGCTCATTAAAAATAATAGGACTTTATGAGTTATTTTCCTGTCGTCGGTAATGACATTCCGAGTATGTTAAATCAGAGTAACAAATGATAATAACATCATTATTGTTTGCTGCGAATTTACCTAGTAGATCTTTTTTTCCAGAACAGCATTCTTTTTTGTCATGCATGAATAAATAAACAATTTTCATCATGATACGATATTCATGACAAAAACTTGTTTGTGACTATTTTCTAAATGCTATCTACTACCTTACGCACATTTCAAAGAATCCATTTAAACTAAAAATAAGTAGGCTTATGATGAAAGTATTCCTTATTTTGTAAATACGAAAAATCTTGAAAGTAGGTACTTTTTTATCCCAGCCGAATGATCTCCACGGCTGTACAAAGGCCTCCGCCAACGTTTTTCACATGGGTCATGTTGCGATACCCTCATCCAACAACTTCCAGCTACTTTCACAAGATCGTCGTTCCACCTTGTAAGAACCTTGCCCATGCTGTATCTTCCATTAAGACGTCACTTTTCTGCCCTAGCGGCCATTTTTGTCCCCCTGACTGTACTATTGTTTGATTTATTCACAAACAACCACAAAGCTATTAACTAAGTTCAAACAAAACGGGCGCTCACACGGTAGATTGAACTGTCCAATTTTGATTGGCGGATATAAAATTGTGGGTTTTGCGAGATTGATTTACGGTCGTTTAAAGGGAACTGTGCCTCTGTCTCGCTGGGAGGCTGCGAGGAGACAGCGGTTTCATTTTGAACGGCAAATGGCGTGAAAGAAGTCGGGCCATTTTTCGGTTGAAATGTTTTGAGTGACATCTTGTGAATTATTTATAAATATATAGCAGATTACGCGCCTAACTGAACCACAGGAAAAATAAAGTCTAGTTCTTTGTTTATGTAACAGATTTAGGCGAAATGGCTGTATATCATTTTCAATCAAATAAGGATACAAATTTAACCACTGAGATGTATGGCCTTTAAACTTTATTTAATCACTGCGTTGAGCGAAAGCGGAACGAGATTCGCACACGACAGGTGACATCACCTTGTAAGACACAGTCAATTTGAGCGCCGTTTTCGACGTTTCAAAATAAATAAAATAACATTTTCACCTCACCAGCTCAAACATGGCGATTTTGCTGTCAGATAACAGTGAACAAAATGCGATTTTGTTTCGAGCGTGAGTAGAAAGTAGCTTTTTAATTTTTTCAATATCTGACCACGAATTGTCATTCTTCAGCCAAAGGTTAATTATAAAATTCTAATCATTTGAATCTCGATGCACTCTGTTTCTTTCATGTGTATATAAAAGAGAGGGATAGAAACTTATCAATTTGAAATTCGATTTTCGAATCCGACCTCGATTGAGAACAGTTCGGATACGCGTTATACCAAAAAATTCATTAAAAACACCCGAAAAAGTTTTAATTGCAACGTATTTTTTTTTCTTTATTATATTTTTATTTAACGACCGAATATTAAAATGATTGTGCCTTTTATATAAAACAATTGATCATTGCTCAAATATAATAAGATTTTTCACCTTATTACTTATTGTAAATTATATTTACTTATTGTAAAATATAATTTATAATTTCGCCATTTATCATAGATGCATATTCGAAACGTACCTTAAAAAATATCGAGTTCATATTGTTATTGTTATTTTCTTTTGCATATATTTTGTTTGGTGTTTTAGGAGTAAAAATATTAATCAATGTATAAACAAAATCTCGTTATATAATAATGTATTTATAAATAAACACGTCATGTATCTGCTAAATCTTCCAATTTGATCAAATAATGACAATAACCGTGTTGGTTGGTTGATTATAATTTCAATTAAATTATATTGTTATTCCTTTTTAAGCAGCACTTATCTATTTTCTGATTAATAATATTATTGAAATCAGCAACAAAGACTACGTTGGAAGAAAAAACACAAAATGTCGAATATGTTCTCGCTGATGAGGTGAAAAGTTGTGTGTGCTACACGAGAGCAAAGTTTTTTGCATCTCGTGCTGTTGAGTCCCTCGCTACACTCAGGATTCTAACATAGAATCACTCGCTACGCTCGTGATTCAAACGTAGAATCCTTCGCTTGCTCGGGACTCAAAATCAGCACTCATAACAAAAAACAACTTTGCTCTCTTGTTGCACAAATAACTATTTCCCACACTTTTCCCGGCTTATCAGCGGCGGCGGCGCGCGCCATTGCCCCCGAAGCCATACTTGATTTAACAAATCAGTGAACCCTTATTGGCCATGATTTCCTCGTCGCCAACTACATTCATTCGCTCACGGGCGACTAGCTCGATCAGTCGAATCGAGATTACATGTGTTTCGTGGCGTATACCTTAGCATACTTAAATTTGTGTCTTATTCATACTCATACTCATACTCATTTATTCATAATGCACAAATACATTACCTATATGTCAATTTTACAAAAGGGTACAGATTTACAATGTAGTTAGTGGTTATTTTATAACTATGTCAGTTTACACAGTTATAGTCAGTAATAGTTAATTCGATTTATGTACAATATTACTTTTACTGGTAATAGTCTTGGTAATTCTGTGCCTAAATATATATACGTAGGTAGGTATATAGATTCATTTATGAGATTATGTCGCGTATTCATTATTTGAATCTCCCAACCTTTGGAACCTATTACAGCTTCGCAACGGAGTCTCAAATAACGAATGTTCGCCATACAATTCGTTTAAATTCTTTTATTTAAATGTATAACAATCGTTGAAAGCGATAAATATAAAAATAATAGCATTGGGTCTCTTGGGCTTGGACTTTAAATACCGCTTAGTGGTGCGAGTCGAATGCAGCGTCCCTATTTTACGTCACTCTAAACAATAAGTGGGATGCCTGCTACGCGGGAATAAAATTGCAACTCTCTGGCCAAGACAAGACGTAAAACTATAGACGAACCGCGGGCGGTAATTCGTAAAACCCGAGATCGCATATTTACCTGCAATCTGGGATATCCGCCCTAAGTATGTAATTTACTATTCTGCCGTGTTACGGTAAAAGGTCGTATCGTTATACGGATGTCATCGTAAGATACGTCCTTTTAACGTAGCATGGCAGTATTTTACTTAGGTAATGTTTAACCTACCTTTGTGACATTCTTCGAAAAGTCTCCTCTGCGTTGTACCCCGAGCCTGGTGTCGTCAAAATAATACTCACAATCAGCCACGGTGACCTTGGCCTTGAACCCCGCGTAGTGGCGCGAGTGGTCCGCCCGGAAGCGCAGGCGCAGCGCGCTCCCCCTCGACCGGTAGCGCAGGAGTTTCAGCTTGGCGGTCCAGTCGCCGCACAGCCGGCGCGCGGGCAGGGCTCCCTCGCGCGCCCAGCCCGCACTCACGGCGTCCGACTCGGCGAGGAGGCTCTCGGATTCGTCCCATACCTGTTGAAACAATGAAGAATATCACCAAGATTTTTACCTTAAATTATGCTGTATTAAGCGTGTGCGAAAGAATCGACCCAACCATGACCACGACCACTCTGCCAAGAGTGCACGACTACGAAGAAGAATGCTGTATAAAAAGCTATTTCTATTTGGATTCGACTCATAGTTTTCAAAATATTTAGTGGAGCGCAGGGCTATGACTTCACTTGACGGATTCACTTAATGTATGAAGATGCGAAAAGGACACGAGAGTCTTGAAAAACTGGTCGTGGTTGGGGCATCAAAGGCAAGAGAGCCCGAGACCGTTCACCAACCAGATGGTCTGACTAAATCAAAAGAGCAACCTCCTCAGGCAAATTCCACCAGGCGGTGAGGGCAATGATGGACCGGGACCGATGGAGACAGATCATTAGGGCAACCAACCTGTGATCACGATCCTCAGTAATGAGGGACCAATTGAAGAGAGATGAAGATACTATGAGTACCTATTAGTCTGATGACATTACGCTAGTATGACGCCCTTACGAAATGTACAATATCATAACTTCAAAAGCTACACACTTGATTTAAATGAAACAAAGACTTAAGGTGGTCTATCAACACTAAAAAGCAATATTTATTTGCAACAAAAACTGTTATTTTATAAAACTTACATTCAAAAGAGAAAAGGCAGTAAAACATTCCTCACGTTTCCATCCAGCCCGACAGCTTCATAAAACAAACACGCGCTCTGGTAGGGAACAAGGCTGGGATCCACCAGTGCGTAACTAGACAGATGTGAGCTTTAAGCTTAGGCCGTATATATTTCTTTTTAGTTTATTCAGAGCGGATCGACATAGAGCGCGAATTTTTTAGCAAGTTTCTGGAATCTGGGATAAGCCATTTTCAATTTCCCGGAACAAAAAGTTTTCCGTCCATTTTAATATCGTTGTGCACAAACAAATGTAGATGTAACAGTGCCGAAATAAGGAAGTTTGGGTAATGTAATTAGCCTATTCATCAGAATTTTTCTTTCTGTCACACCTCTTGGTTGTGAACATTCCTCTGAATATTTGAAAAAGTTACTAATTATTTTTTATGCAGCACAAAAAGTGTGACTCGGTTTTTTCATAGGTGTTATAAATTATTAATTAAGTGATCTGAAGATGGCATTTGAGCCTTAGCGATTGTGACTAGCAAATGCAAACCGGTCCACCGGACCCGGTATAATTTTTATCTCCGGGTCGTTTACACCTGAAGATAGGACTCAACTCATAAACAATATTCTATAATATAACAACAATTTCGAAAAAAGCCCACCAGTTTTGCGAGGCTACCAAATAATGCAAGGGATTGCACTCCCTGGTCGCGATAGCGAAGATCATTCGCCATCTACAGATCAACTACTACTAACTAGATCGTAGTCAGACTAAAGCAATTTGTGTGAGGTAGTCTGTTATTCAATAAATAAAACCCTAACGCGATTGCGAGAAACTGCTTGCTATGATTAACATGAAACGCCGACGGATGCAAGCAACCCTGCGGACTACCGCCCACGTGTACCAACCACCGGCCGCGGTCGCCAAGATCCGAATGTCACATTTAGGGTGTTACATACTTCGTTGTCGACTGGCAAATGGTGGCCCTGCTGCCAGTCCTCGTCGGTGGCGTTGTCGGGCACCTCCGTGATCTCCAGGAAATCGTAACTGCAGCTGTGGACAAGGCAAATGATTGCTCAATGAAGTGATAATTAATTAAAAACGTAGACACAATTAGCGCGGGTAGGATTCACTTCCGGAGACCATATGGCAATGACACATGGCTAAGACACGAAAAGACAGACAAGTTAAAAAGGTGTTGAAATAAGAATGTGGACGAACTTGTCTGGAGCCCCAGACGTATAAATTGACCTGCTGAGATGACTCCGTTTCCTTCATTTCTTCCTTTTGTTATAGGCGTATTGGTGGTATTTATTTAATGTTTATTGCACAGAAAAACAGCTTATCGGTAAAACTTAATAATCTTATCAAAACTTTCGTGAGATATACAAGTTTAACAAACGTTCCACGACATCCACGACCACGACAATTCCACGTGAATAATACATTTGAGAAAACTTAATTTTTAAACTGATTTCCTAAACTGATGACCCCTAATATTTACCTACGTAATATGTTTCAAACCGCTTCTAATATATTATACTATGACAGTCAATAAAATACGTGTTCATTTATTAACCGAGTAAAGTTTCAACCGCAACTACGAACATCCATCTGGGGTTTCATTGTTTGATGGATGTTCGGTTACATGTAACTAGTTGACGAGAGACCGCAGGCAGCTCGTTGCAGTGCGACTCCATAAAAATAACTGCCAAATTAATTAAATTGAATGCAATCGGTAATTTGCGGCAGTGGAAGAAGTGACGACAAAAGAGTGGTGAATGATGACGTCACAGTCACAGCAGCCGCGAAGAAAAAACAATAAGAATTACGTCAGTTGAACATTATTGTTACACTGTCACGTGAATTATCTACATATATAGTTATATACGCAAAGTTTCATTTGGATACGACAATTTAAAGTAGGTTAAAATTGACTTCGAAAATTGTTTGTTAATAACCTTAACTTACAAGTGAACTTAGTAAAAGCATGTTAAATACGAGCTTCCCCTGTAAAATACGTTGGCAAACATTTATTTAAGAACTAGATCTGTAATAGTTTACGGTAAATAAAAAAAAAAACCGGTCAAGTGCGAGTCGGACTCGCACACCGAGGGTTCCGTACAAACACTTTCCATCCTTAAGTGGTTATTTTAAGTGTGCACCTGGTATGTATAGCGCCCCATACAAATGAGGTGCAAGGTTAACGCAACCAATCCCGTTTGTTGTATGGGAGCCCCCCTTAAATATTTATTTTATTTTATTTAAAAAAAGTATATAATATAACTGTACAATAAATTCATGACTTAATAATTAATAACTCGATTAGTTAATACTAAATTCTAAAAATAACAAGGTTCAAAAAACACCGCTCCCTGTCATTTCTGGTCCAAAGGTGCCCATAACGCTCGCAGCATTTCCACGTTGGATCGCAATGCCTTTTGTACCAGAAATGACTCGGAGCGGGGGTCTTCCCCCTTTTGTATTTATTATCCAATAAACTCATTATTTTTATTTTATTTTTAGTATTTGTTGTTATAGCGGCAAAATAAATGCATCAACTGTGAAAATTTCAACTGTCTAGCTATCACCGTTCTTGAGATACAGCCTGGTGACAGACGGACGGACGGACGGACGGACGGACGGACGGACAGTGAAGTCTCAGTAATAGGGTCCCGTTTTTACCCATTGGGTACGGAACCCTAAAAATGGTGTTTTTCTCAGTCAACCTTTGACACCGATAACTGGCAAGTTGCCGAAAGGTCAGGAGGCTCAAATTATTAATATACGCGATATAATCCGTTTAAAATGTTTTATTTCAAATCCAAAATGAATAAAAACTACTTTCATTAACCGAGCAGGACACAAAAATAGGCAATACTTAAACAAACCGACAGTAGTGACCAAAAACTATCACTCCTGTGCCACGGAGACATTCTGTTAGTGGGTTTGTACTCCCACACAAAGCCCGACTCACTCGTAGTGAGAGCTAACCAACACAGTAAATAGGGCTAGCATATCTTACGGCGACTTCACTTGTAGCGCGACTGAGCGTCACCTGTCTTTAAAAATTGGGCAAGTGCGAGCCCGACTCGCGCATGAAGGGTTCCGTACCTATAGGTACATATATATAATCTATAACAAGTTTGTTGTATGGGAGCCCCCCTTAAATATTTATTTTATTTTATTTTTAGTATTTGTTGTTATAGCGGCAATAGAAATACATCATCTGTGAAAATTTCAACTGTCTAGCTATCACCGTTGTTGAGATACAGCCTGGTGACAGACGGACGGACGGACGGACGGACGGACGGACGGACGGACGGACGGACGGACGGACGGACAGCGAAGTCTCAGTAATAGGGTCCCGTTTTTACCCTTTGGGTACGGAACCCTAAAAAGAAAGTGACAGGTACTGTTTGTCGCGCGATAAAGAGTCGGAGTTATGCCATACCTACATGCTGATACTCGTACAGTTCAAGCTTAAAATGCACGAAAAATGATTTCTAAAATAAATTGAATAATAAAGTTTGAGCCGCAGCCGCAATATTTATCGGTTCGGTTAATCGTTTGATGGATGGTCGGTGACGGAGCGATGGCAGTGAACCACGTGGCAGTCCATCACAGCGCGGCCGCAGAGGCACTATATAGCAGTTTATCTATATTTCTGTATAGCACGATATATTTTGGATAGTGTGCGCAGGAATTGCACGATTTGATTCCGCCATCCCCGTTTCACCATCGGACAACCAGGCGAGGGGAGCGATTTCACCCTGATGGTGTAAACTGTTACCACTTATTGGCACGAAGCGATTTGCTTCATCATTTTTAATGCGAACCGTTAAGGAATGGAACTTGCTCCCATCGTGTGTATTTCCAGAAAATTATAATTTGGGTCTCATCAAGGTAAGAGTGAATAGGCTATTACTGAACCGGCGAGCTACATCCTCGACCCCGTAGTCACTTACCATCAGGTGATACTGAGTTGAGATGATGCAGAGCAGAGATGATCAACCGCCAGTCAGTTTGTGAATTGTGAATTTAAAAAAAATGCCCTCATATTGGTAAATTACTATAACAAGTTCAGATACTATACTAAGACATTACTATGCAGCTATGGCGATGGGCATGGAAGAGCAAAATCAGATTTTCGCGAAATATACACGTAATAATATGATGTTTTTGTCGAATCAGGTTTTATAAAATTTTCAGTATGTGCGTTTTTATATTTCAACCTTTCAAGGAAATGTTCGCGAGGTCTGCTGATTACAGTTCACAGTCACTAACTAGTACTTAATAAAATCAAAGTCAATTCAACAATATACGGTACAATGAGTCAAATCAATTCAAAAGCTTTATAATTAATTAAAGTCATACTTGTTACGAATGTAATGTAACCAGAAGCCGTAACATAGCGTTGCCGCTTTGTTCCTTTGACTGAGTGCTCAGGCTAGCGGCAATGTCGGCGTGGCGGTAACACTGCATTTCTATAGTGTTGTACCTACATTAAATAATCACTTTTAACAGCTATATTTACTTATGTTTGCCACCTCCGTGGTATAAAAAATGTAGTGGGAATTAATGGCTCTTCATCACGCCAACCGGCTGGACCGCTGGACAAATGTTAAAATTGTTTGGTCCACATTTACCAAAAAATGAATTACTTACAGATGGTTTTCCTAAAGTTATTCATAGCATATAGAATTCACTAACTTCAATAAAAATAAGAATTAGGAACAATAAGATTCTCCTCTTGACACCGCAGAAAAATTTGACACATCACTTTTATCGAGAAAGTTACTAAATCTCCTCCAAATCGTGTAAGAAAAGACAATACATAAATCGAAGTAACTGGCATTTATAAGTGAAATCTCGAATAATTTCGCTAAACCTGCAACCCGTGTGCCTGGCAGTTCGATTTGGCCATGCTAATGTACTCTTCACCCTTCAACCCGTCCGCAACCCATTCAAAAGGGTATAGGGTTGAGTTTCGAGTAGGTGTCAGGTTAGGCTTAAGCGGATTGTGACATACTGTTGGGTTAGGATTAGCTCTGTTGGTGTAAGTATCGCGATAGTTGGTTTATTGCGTCATGTATGGAATTTGTGAACGGTTAAATGATTTCTAGCTTCACAAAGCCAGGATTTAGTGCGATATGAAAACGTGACGGTGGGAATCTGATTAACTGATATGCATTAATTAATGTAGGGAAGTCATTCCCTTAGATACATTTTGGGCATAGAGTAAGATCCGGATCTCTAGAACGTATATAGTTTGTCCGATGTTTATTTATTTACTGTGAACACTTCTATAGACGGGAAGCGATTCTATTGAATATTTAGTGTTTCAAGGAAATGTAAAAGGCACTAGATAACGTGACAGGTTACGCATGTGATGGAATGACCAGATGAAGTCTGTTAGGTATTGGTATTACATTCCACGAATGTACCAGAAGCGGCATTTAGCGGCACAACCAGTGGAGGTAGCAAGACATTGTTAGGCGAGAAGCTGTAGTCCCCAAATTACACATTTTTATTGTTTCCTGTATCATTGAAGTTCAATATAAAAATGAAGGTAATTTGTTTAACTGCTGCAAGAACTGCACCTTCAGATTGAACAAAGAACTCCGAGTAAATGGCGCCGGCTTTCCGCTCGTCAATATTTGGCTCAGCCGTCTTGGCGTGTTTCTTGGCGCTGTCTTGGCCGGCTTGGCTCCGCGGCCAAGCGCCAAAGTGTCTCGGTTGGTGGGAAAACTTTGTGCTTTTTACTATCCAAATAAAAGGTAGCTCTTTGAATAAAATTTCCGCTGTTCGCTTGTTCTGGAATGGGTATACGGCAGGTATAGTTATCGTAGATGGTTTACTGCCTATAATAACAGCACTAAAAAGTTTGATATAGTATTTATAACATTTGTGTCTTCGTTTATCTTGCCAGTGTTGTAATTTTAGAACAGCGTTGGAATTTGTTATTTTCTTTGAAGAATATAAGCCGGACCTCCATTGTGGTGGACTGGCCCTGGTGCTGGGGTTAGTCTGTCAAGCGGACAGACCCAGGTTTCATTAGGGGATCCCTTTGTCATTGGCATTAGTTTATTGAATTTATTTAATGAAGTTATTGCACAAGTGGGCGGAGACGTAGATCATACCTAAAGAGAACGGAGGCTCGAGAATCCCTGATCTTTTTGATCTCCGATAAATAACATTTTTTTCATAGGTAATCAGAAGACCTGCTCGGTGCCATTAATATTTTCCTCTAAGCATTAGTAAGCACTAAATGAAAACCGAGTCTCAAACACTAATTGGTATCTCGCTTTTGAATTCATTCCTGTATTTTAAGTCGGAATCAATCCAATCACTTTTCAAACCAGAATTTTAATTAAACCGGGTTTTAGGTGAACCTCGGTTTAGAGCGCAAACACCGTTTGCACGAAAAGCCAAGGCTAAGAGCAAGTCTGACTGGAACAACGATTACTCCATTTCGTTTATTTTAGGTTAAGACATAAACTTAAATGTAAAAAAATATACTTTCAGATCACAATTCTATTAATATTGATACTGAACATTTTAATCCATTACCCACGGGTGATCGTGTTTTATTATTGTGTCTTTTTTTGTTATTTTGTTTTATACCTTTGTAAAATTTTAAACTAAATTAAGCTGATGATTTAGGGTACTTTAGGTCGCATAGAGGGACACTTCATACGGAGAGACAATAGCCACGTGATAAAAAATGAGGATGATTGTGGAGGGATGTAGAAGAAGAGGAAGTCCAAAGAAAAGATGGATGGATAGTGTGAGAGATGATATGGAAATAAAAGAATTAAATGACGAATGATAGGGAGGAATGGAAGAAAAAGCATGCTGTGCCAACCACAAATAAATAAGGGCAAGAGAATGATGATGCCATGGACATAGAACGTGGCGCTCACGGTGAAGCCAAATTGGAACAGAACCCTATCTGTTAACACCTGGCCACGGAACCCTTAAATGCCTTTACGATAAAAACCGCACAGAAAAACGGCTTTTCAATATGTTCACTGTAGACGGTAATGTGTTTTTAATAAAATGCGAGTGAAAAGGTTTCTGTGGTGCTCGGGTTTCGAGTGTCTGGCACCAGACTGTACCTATACAGGGATAATGAACATTTTCGACGTACGAATATTTTTGCCGCGAATACGATTTCCGATGCTATCCATGTTAATTGAAATTGTTTTCATGATTTTCCTGGCCTGGTGTGCCGCTAATATTTTTTCTAAAGTATAATCTATACACACATTTTGACTAAACGTTCTTAAGAAAAACGACTTTTTTTAAGGTAGGTTATACATAATATAGATATACATTTTGTACACTAGGAAGACCCACCTACATACCACGAAAGTCTTTTACCTATACGCACGTAAGCTTCAACGAGTTGCATCGTAAAATCGAAGAAACTATACAAACTTTCCAGAATATCTTCAAGGCAATCTATAAGACTATCTATTTTTATAGTGGGGTTGTGTCTCATCATTTGTCATCTCGTGCGGAGCCGGCGACGAGGGTTTGATGGCATTAAAAAGACATCTAGATAGTGGCCGGCGCGACGGGAGACTTATTGTGGCTTCAGTATTGCAGCTATGTTGTGAATTATACAAATAACAGACGTAGAGAGAGCAAGGAGAAATGTAGAGGAGTAGTCATTTATGCTAGAGACAAAAGTTGCATTTCGAAGGTGTGTGGTCAAACCCGAAGTCGAAGAAATTGGTCTTTGAAATAAGAACTTTATTCACACCGTCTCTTACACACTACCACAGAATAGATAACACGTAGTTCTTACTTCAAAGATATATTTTTACGACTTATCGGATTTGACCACGCAACCCACGATTTTAACGTTAGTACTACGTTACTTAACTAGATCTACTATATGTCAACTTTAGCGTTATTTTCCTTCTCGTTGAAATGAATATCTGTTTTGGTAGATGTAAAATGCAAAATGGCGAGTCACATTGCTAAAGTGCAAACGACAGCCGCACTTGTCAATATCGAAAAGCAATAATCACATTCGAACTTGTTTATTAAATTAGCAAGATAAAGCCAAGATATTTGTAAAATAGGGATGTGGCACAGCGCGATGCAGGATTTGGATGAGCGCGCAGCGCCATTGCCAGCGGTATAGCGCCATTATGGCTGGACATATTTTAGCCAATTTTGGTACAGGGATAGTTTGACATCCAAAGAGTTATAAAAAAACTTGAGTTAGTAAAAAAAGTTTTACGCTTATGATTATGAAGTTGCGGGCACTTTCTAGTAGTAATAAAATGACTGGTGGCGTAAGTGAGTATACGACACTTTTCCTTATTGTCTTGTCTGCAATTGCAATCAAACAAAGGTCTCCAGACCTACGCGTTGTTAGCAAACGTGAGGGATTTACCAAACACTTTTTACATTACAACAACATCTACCCACAATTTACAAACATTGCATAGAGCAGACGTGGCTGTCGAGCGCGGGATCCGGCGTATCCCGCGGGACACTCGTTAGGGATGGGAAAACAAAGATTTCCCAACCCGGCCCTCAGGTCATTTGTAGCTGTTGAAAGCGAGCTTGAATGGCGTCTTTATTTTGCCTCATGAATGCCAAGATGAGTTTCGGGCCATTCACTCTTTTAAAGTATTTGCTGAACAATTTGTTCAACGTCAAATGGCATTTAAGTCTAATCTACACATTTAAATATAATATACACGTTTACGATATAACATACACACTGCTGTCCTGGGACACAATTCCTCTGGACCCACAGAAAACTAGCGCCGTGGGCATTGCTACACCTAGCAAAGCCAACAGCATTGCTGAGTGGAGACTATTTCAGATGCACATCTCTTATGCATTGTCATTATTTAGGTACCTTATATTGAAAATTGTAATGTGTTATGTTGAATAAAGCTTTTTCTATAATCTCGGCATTTTTTTATTTGACTTCACTGACTAGAAAATAGTTGTTTGGACTAAAAAGCCACGTTTCGATAATCTTTCAGGAATAAGCAACTTTCTGCATCTATAAAGTGTTGATTGTGGATTGTATTGGTGATTATTTATAACGCTATCCCCACCGCCCCATTCAAAATCACGTGTATTTTTCGGACTTAGTATGAATTAAGTTAGTTAATTAAAAAAATACAGTGATGTGTTCTCGGACAACCCCCTCCCCATCGTGATCATTCGTGATATTTTGCTGATGAAACGTGACTTGTAGGCAAGGACAGTCGGATATCCAAACATCTGAGCATCCGGACATACAAAAGAAATTTTGGCGAAGCTAAAATAAAGATGCTTCGTTTCGCTCTCTCGGTCAATACATTATATTCAGGTATATCCGACTAAGTACCTATGTAAGTCCTGTTTTGTTGTGATAATGTACTGATGTAATGACTTAAATCCGTAATAACGTGAGAAAGTTTTGTTAATTTGGTGGTGGTTTGTTATATTTATTTGCGTATTTATTTTATTTTTCCTATCGTGGTGGGAGAATGGGAATATTTAATGCATTTATGCATGAAAAAATACGCAAATAAGTATAACGGGTTAGCACAAATTAACTGGCACGTTATTATATCGCGGATCAGCAAAGCAATATTACTATTTTTAGTTATTAAATCAATAAACATTTCCCTTTCAAAATGCTGCGCCTTTCAACTACCTTTTAAATGAGACCATGTTTTCCTTCGAAAGAGATTAATTTGCATAATAAATCCAAATTAACATGTCATTGGTTTTTTTTCATGTATTTGCAGTAATTTATTACTCCAGACTTAAATATAAATTGTAAGTGTAAAAGTCACATAACTGAATTGAAGAAAGAACATAGTGTAAAAGTCAAATCCGCAACGCAGGCTTCGTTAGATAGAATATAAAATCTAATCAGAGGCTTCGTCACACAACACACCAATTTGCATAATTGTCATGAAACTGTCCAGGAGGCTCAAACAGTCACAGATTAAAAAAAATTGGGCAAGTGCGAGCCCGACTCGCGCATGAAGGGTTCCGTACCTATACATATATATAATCTATAACCAGTTTGTTGTATGGGAGCCCCCCTTAAATAT
The DNA here is from genome assembly GCA_932273695.1 of Apotomis betuletana. NCBI lineage: Eukaryota > Metazoa > Arthropoda > Insecta > Lepidoptera > Tortricidae > Apotomis > Apotomis betuletana. The sequence goes on along the minus strand of OW026308.1, from coordinate 942,740 downwards.
TTATTTTATTTTACTTTTAGTATTTGTGGTTATAGCGGCAATAGAAATACATCATCTGTGAAAATTTCAACTGTCTAGCTATCACCGTTGTTGAGATACAGCCTGGTGACAGACGGACGGACGGACGGACGGACGGACGGACGGACGGACGGACAGCGAAGTCTCAGTAATAGGGTCCCGTTTTTACCCTTTGGGTAAGGAACCCTAAAAAACACAAAGGACGAACAAAGACGGCAAACACTCTTTGTCGCGTCTGTTTCAATGTACCAGAACGCTGCTCGGACGGACAAATGAGGCGTCCTTTTATAGAGTACTGTCGTTTGTTTGTGCAGTACCTTCCACGATAGGTACTGACATTTATCCGAGATCTAACCACTATGTATATAACTACCATTGATACAAAGAACAAAGAAAAATTGGAATGCGCAGCCTGGCAGAAGAGATCGGGAATTGAACCTGCCAGTCTAGCACTCTTGTCGCGCGACATAGCGCTGCCCGTCACTCTCTCACATTAATGCACAGAAAGAGACAGGCATCTCGCGCGAGAAATAGTCGCTTGTGACGTTGTGCTAGAGATGCTGGTACCTCTGGATTACGGTACGCAGTTATCGTAACGATATTTTGTTTCTTGTTGAGACAGATAATACGGATATACCACTTCTTAAAACTAGTTTTATTTAGAAACTGAGTTCAACTTAATAAAGTAATCAAGCAGTTTCAATCACAGTATAACATCGAGTACTTACTGTCGACGACGCGTTTGGCGTAGTCTGTAGATACCTGCCTACTGAGCCTGCGGTCCCGGGTTCGAATCCCGGCCAGGGTGTGATGAACTCGAATATTTGTGCTTGCGTCAATGTTGTTCTATGTATTTAAGTATATATTATTATCTATATAAGTACGTATATCGTCGTTTAGTACCCATAACACAAGCCTTCTTGAGCTTAATTTGGAACTAGATCGATTTGTATGAGGTTGTCCGATATTTATTTATAACATTCTATATTTGAATGTCCATTTGAAGGCTGTTAACCCGCAGAGAGCGATAAATCAAGGGGCGACAGTCGAGTGGTCGTATAGTGGTCAAGGAGACAGGTAGTCAGGTGCCAGGTCAGGTGGCTACCACTACCATCAATACTGTAACTTACCTAACCTATGATTTGTAAAAATGAAAAATATGGTGTTTTACTTAAATTATCATCATTTATTTCATACTAAATGCTTCTTAAATAATTAAGAAGTTCCATCGTTTCATCAGGACTCCGCCACCAGATTAAATTCTAACAAGAATTGAGCTGTTTGTGGGATTATCAGTTCTCAATTACAAATATGAATTATGAAAATAGGTTTAAAAAAGCGTGTGCGTTAACCCAGGGTCCCAGTAACTTTATAAATAACATAGCGACACAAACCTAATTAATTTAAGTGTTGCTTAGTTTTTACAACGGTTATCATTCAGTTTTAATTAATATAGGTTTTTATACTTCTAGTATCTATTTGGACGCTCTGTCAACACGCAAAGAGCAATAAATCAGCGGTCGACAGTGCGGTCGGAGGCGAGACTTTACTGGGTGGCTGCAAACCTAACTTTGAGAACCGGCGGTGCAAACCTAATTTATATTTATAAGTTACGTATTACTTTTATTTATTTATTAGGAACTTTTGAATTTTTTGTCTTACGCCTGAATGAATGCCCCATAAATCCAGTGGTTGGTTTGACTGTGGGATCAATTTATTTCTATTTTAGGTACATAAGTATACATGTTTATTATTTTAGGTACATTACAGTTGTAGTTTAAAAAAATGTTTCCCCCACAGTTTCGCCCGTATGACATAATTATAGGACACGCAGTCCCGGGAAGTTTTACAATGAAGGTACCGGGTATTTTCGTTACTATTATATTATACGAAAATTTCCCGGTACTATGCCACGACACTAATAATCTTATATTGGTCTCAAGTATGAGATGCACATTTCAAACTTTCGTCCCTCTGATCCAGACTTAAAATTTGAATGGATCGGAATTGTTTACGTATGACGACAAAAATAAGAAGTAGGCTTACAAAGTTACTTTAATAGTTCATTAAAGAAAATAATCGGTGAATACGAGGAGATCGGGCCATTACAAAGAAGGCGGACAACCTTTCAAGTAAAGTAGAAAATCAATTTGTGCACTAGTTGAGTAGCTGCAGATAAATGTCTCAGGCGTCTCGAGCACCAGCCGCGAGCTGGGGATACGTCGGGGATCTGTCTTCAGTCGGGGATATCGATGGAGATAAATCAGACGCTGACGGGGTAGAAGTGATCCTTAACATATTCTGTGTTATGTTCTACGCTCGCAAAAAGATCCTTAACACATTTATTTATTGCACAGTACAAAATAGTAGGTACAAATTGTGGACTTGTACCATAAGGCATATCATTAAGACATTTAGGACGCCCGTTCGCGCCGTGGGCGCTGGGCTAGTAGCAAGTTTTCGCTGGATCCGTAATGTAATACAGCTCCTAATGTAACTTATCTGGCTATTTACAACAGGATAGATTTAAAAGGATATAAATGAACGGAAAAAACGCGTTATATCAAACGTATAGGATAGCGCAGCGTGGCACGGCCCCGACTCGGACGACGGCGGGATAACCTCATGAGGGTAGCGATAGTGGGGAGTCAATGGATGCGGTCTGTACGGGATCGCGCTTTGTGGTATGATCGAGCTAGGGGTGAGGCCTATGTTTGGCAGTGGGCGTCTGTTGCTGATAGATAGAAAGATATCAAATAACGTTACTTTGTATCAAAAACTGTTGTATCAAACGTCGGGTACCCGTTTTCGCTACATGCGCATTTTCCCATGGTACTCGTTTTGGCTACTTGTAGCGCCACGAGATTTTTGGTACAGAAACTGTCGGATCTAGATAAAAAGATGGTATTGAGTTAAATGTGTTGGATATTTCGAGACTCATCTATAATAATCGGTGACACGAGTATAGTATTTGTTAGTGTCCGACCGAAACACGTTTTTCTGCCGAAACCGAAACCGAAACCGAAGGTTCGGTTCTGATTACAGTTTCGGCCGAAACCGAAACCGAAACCGAACCTTTTAAAAACGTGATTAAAACGTTGTATAAAATGTCAGCGGGCCGTTCTTTCTAGATCTAATAATGAAAATTCATTATATATGAAAAATTTCGCTGACCGATGGAGCTAAGTGTTTCTATTTCAGTTTGGTCCAAAATTCTTTCGTATGTACAGACGATTGGATGCTTTTCTGTTCTTGCCTGGAGGTTGTATTTCTTAACCGATGCTCATAAAATTTCGTCAGTAGGTTTGATAAGTATATACTTAGATTTTTTTGTAGAAAAGAGAAATTATAAAAAGTGCAGTCGGATAATAGAGTGAGGTAGGGGTAGACAAAGTAAAAAAATACGAATTTCAGCAATTACACAACAAACTCACTTTTCACTTTTGTTGAATTTATATTTTAACACTGACACTGGGTCTAAATTAAATTACCCAAAAAGTGAAAAGCATTAACAGCTGTAATACTGTATTGAGGCAGCGATCTGTAATTGTAGATGGTATAAAATTAAACAAAACAATTTAGTAACAAAATAATTAATTGAGTTTTAATTTTTATAATTGCAATCAGGCAGCCTCTTAACGCGAATTCAAACGTAGGTAGGTACTAATTTTATTACATACTCACAACAATGACGAATCCTCAAGTTGTTTTATGAGATAAGTAAACCTCCTAACTTTTATCCTAAATAACCAATATCGCGGTCAATTTGTTTGTAAATTAAGAAAATTTGCGTTAAAAATTGCACTATGAGTTGATAAATTCATAACAAAAACGAAATTAAGTAAATAAAAGTAAATGTAAATTTTTAACCTCTATTTTGAAAATTTCGAAAAACTGAATCGACGAAAAAGTACTTTTTTTTTTAATTTATTCATCAATATTAGCACATACTTTACACTATGTTTAAAGTGCGCCAAACTGTGAAACAGTTGGCGTCGCGTTCTGTCACTACAATTATTGTGCACAGTGATGCTTACTTACTAACTACTTAACTTAACAAACATGCAATATGCAAACGAAGAATTAGTCGAAATATTAGTAATTACTAGAATACTTATCGAACATACTCACAAAATTTCATGAGAATGGGTTGAGAAATGCGACATTAAGGCAAGGCAACAGCCGGTAAGCGCATGGACATCCAAACATCCGGGCATACGAAATAATTTTGGGCCAAGCTGAAATGCTTTGCTCGCTCGGTCAGTTAACATTATTCGAGGAACAAACACAAACGTGACCTCACTGAGCAAAGTGATTCAGTGGCCGGCGGAGTCAGGCGAGCGATGCCATGTTGCTAGCCGTGCCGACTGCCGAGCGCACCCGACGTTAGCCGAACAGTATGTTGTAAGTTTCGGCGCGGCCGAAAGGTTCGGTCATTTTTTGGCCGAAACCGAACCTTTGGCCGAAACATGATTTTTAGGCCGAAACTGGCCGAAACCGAAACTTCGGTCGGTCACTAGATTTGTGCTAATCTTTTTGAATTATTCACCTATCCTGCAGTAGAAATTCCGCAGTGCAATAATACGTATACGTGAGGCTATAAAGTGCATTCCGCCAAGTTCCAGGCGCGCTTGACGGACAGTTTAAACGCGAGTTTTAACTGTTACCGAGCGCTGTTAGTTTAGCTGAAGTTTACAGTAATTAGCTATTTCTGTGGAAAACTATTTGGGGTAAAGTACAGGAGGCAGCGGGAGCGAGTAAAAGGTACTCGTGCTCTCACTAACCATGGCCAATTTCTTTTATCAGGTAATATGTATGCGGCGTACGTTTAAGTCACCAAAGGCGGTGCTTCACAGCCTGAAGACTATAAATCGTCTGTGGAAGACTGAAGAACCTATTATGATGGTGGGTTTAAAAGTTCATTCGGTGTGAAATCCTTGCAACGATGTCAAGTTGTCAAAGTAACTGACTCGGTGGTGAGTGCATGTCCGTCCAATAGTACTGTCACAATGACCTTTCAAATCGGACTGTAGACTAAACATATCTGTCTACGCAAAGGAGTAGGTGCGACAATGTGGCATATATCTGAAACTGGAGGATTTGTTTAAAACTTGGACCTAATTCGAGAATTCCGTTTGAGTGATCGCCAAACGTCAAATCTCTTTTAGATAACAGTTATATCGCCATTGAACTGTCATTAAAATGCGATGAGCTTAAAAGTGACATATCATCTCAATTTTGGAAATACGAAGGCGATAATGACTGGTAAAAATGTTATTCATGCATATGAATTTTTGTTTTGAACGAAACGTAATGGACTAATTTCACGCACTACGCGGTCAATTTAAGGTATGCGCCTGTTATTTATGCCGTCACATACAAAGGAAACGAAAATTTAGCGCGTCCGAATTGACGAAGTTGCGATGTTCTAGGGATATCGCCACTTGTCAAGTAGGCACACGTCAAAAGTGACGGATGGCGATGAAATGGAGAGATCTCCATCATCTCTCTAAATTGGTCGAATACCCCCCACTTCGCTGAATGCGGTATAATTTCATGCAGTGAGCATTTCTCATTTAGGATGCGCAGAGAACCTTGATTAGTACATGGAATTGGAAACCCAAAATTCGGCTATCGTGCGGTGTTGGTTTACCTGGTATAGCCTAAAATAATTACTTATTGGCAATTCCAGCTACTTTCATAACACAATTTATGATACTAATTAATTCGCGTTTAAACTATTGGACATGAACTATAAGAAGTAGCGGTAGCGAGTACAATTAATTATTGCAAGTGCTGGTAGTTAAGCTGAAGTTGAGTATAATTTGCTGTAATATCTGTCTCTATACAGCTCTAAATACTTGGCGCAAACTAAAAGAGTTAGCGGGAACTGGTAATAGAAAGACCCAGTGCAAGTTGTAATTGTGCTACCAAGCGGTATTACTATAGCTGGGTTATGTCTCTTTATTATTATTTGGCTCAGTATTTCTTGGCGCAAATTGTAAGAGACAGCGAGAGTGAGTAAGAGTAATATATAGATATAACTCATGTTTTACTAATGTTAGTTTTACTGCAGTAGAAATTAAAATGAGCAGAGAGAGAATGATGAAATCTTCTGCAAGCATTAATCAAAACCCATACAAATACCTAGATTGTGTGTTCTAGAAGTGCTTATCTCTCTCTCTTTTAGTCTTTGCATTTTCGCGTGTATTATTGTATAGTTTTCCTCCTTAGTATTGTACGTGTTGCTAGGTTTGTTTACCATTTACATTTAACACTCATTTACTCAAAAGTTAACTGGGAGAGAGCTATGTTTCGTAATCTTAACTGCAAAATGCAAATCGTTATAGTCTTGCAACTTGCACCTAAACATAAACTTATGAATATGCAATCTATTCTATATGCATTGCGCGCTGCATATTAACCTGAGTCGCAGCAACTTCGCTTTTATGCGCGTTATTTTAATGTTCATTTTGCTAATGAAGTGTCCTAGTTAGCCGAGTACACCGATGTGAATAAAGATTATTAGTTGCAGTGCTAATTAATTTAAATCACAATGTTATGTGTGGCGGTAAACATGAGTAATGAACAGAGTACTTGTTTAACATGTACAAAATGGATTGGGTACTAATGTACAATTTCACCATGAATTGCGGAATTGGGCCCAACGCTACGCTTGTATACGTATTTTGATTGAGTGTATGAAAATGGATTGTTAACTCGTTAAATGTTTTAGATAGAGTATAAATAGGGTGAGATTACTAACTTTTTGAGAGTATCTCAGTTATAACTGCTAGTATTTTTTATTGTTTATAATCTGACCTGCGAACACCTGATGGTAAATAAGTGATGAATACGGGGCCAAGATGTAGCTCGCTGGTTCAACAATAGTCTATTCACTCTTGCTTGATTACGATATTTAATTAAATTAAATGCAGACCTAAGGATGACATTTTTAAAATATAACAAAATATGTACAATTACATAATTAAAACTAAAAACATAAAAAGAAAATTTAAAATTGTAAATGAATTGACTTGTAAAATGACTATTTTATTAATAAAAAATCGAATCGAATCTTAATCTTTGAAGAGACTCAAGAGACTCAAGTTGTAATTCTCAGGAAATACACTATATAGTTATATAGGTTTGCATTATATAGTTAAAGAAAATTATGGAAAAAGAAAACATCTATGTTATGGACGTGAAGATAGTGAGTGGTGAGTTAGCCGTCTAATTTCATCACGTTCGCATCATCATGGAAATACAAAACCGTTTTAAAGTGTTGTGTCGTCATTGCGATCGCTCTGCGTGCACTTTGACGTGACTTTATAAATAAGTGCTGCTCACGGCAGGTTAAACGCCTGTTAGACGGACAGTTAAATCCGACCGTCCGTCCGGAATTTAATATTTGCCTGGAAACTTCAGCGGCGACGGAAACGGTTTTAATAATAAATGCTGGTTAAGCTGGAGTCGGACTCGCAAAAAGCATCGCTTAATATTACATTTCTTAAAATAATTATATACAATTCCAAATGATACATTCTGGGTACTTCTGGCACAACATGTTGATTCAGGAGTGTGATTTAATCAAAAATGGGGTTAAACAACAATTTTTGGTGCAAGTGTCCTTTGATTATTAAATATAAATAAAACCCACGGTGATTTTAAGCATCCTACGTATATATCATTTCACATTAATGTTCATTCTGGTTGTCATTAAAATGTTAAACGAAAGTTGGCAAACATTGTTAATTCATAAAACAAAAAATGCAATGTGATCCACTGAAATATAAGCTGTGGGGCACATTTTACTGAGAGTTCCCTTGTCGCGCGACTCAGCATTACCGGTCTTGTTACAGATAGTATTTGTTGCGCGACAATGTGTCACGTGTCACAGTTATGCTAGATGTGCAGGATTTGGACCTGCGACACTACGTATCCGGTGTAGTGAGGCAGCTGACCTACCTATCACATTTTTTTGATTCCATAATCCCTACTGGAGTGCCCTGGGCGTCATTAGTTTTTAAATATTTGAGCGCATTAGCCCCATACTCTATAAGTTGGTAGGCATGGTTAATGTTACAATTGATGCCGTGACCAGGATTTGCCTATATAAAGAAGGAAAATCAAAACTTACTGTGGCTCATGTTCAGTCAGCAACTCTTCAAACTGCACGAGCAGCGCGTGCGCCGGCGGCGCGCGGATCTCGCTCACGCACTCCACGTCGTCCGGGTAGGCGCGAGGGAAGCCGGGCGACGACACGATGGCGTGCGGACGCAGGTGCGACAGGACGATGGTCTCGTTGCATTGAATGGAAGACGATATGTATGGGTCTGTAACAAGGAGAATAGTCTTAAAATGGATTTGGTTGTGTCTGCAGTTAAGTGGATCTTATACCTGGACATGCTCCTTTTGAGCTTTGATTTTCCATCAAGTGAGACTAAAGTCGAATACAAACTTATTGTCTATAAAAATTTACGATACTTAGACACTTTGAATCGAGACAAGAGATAACACACATCGTGTTATATCTCACGCGGTTTATTTTGATCATGAATATTATGACTACTTACATAATGTCGTATCTCATAAATTGAGTCTAGAATATGTCGCAATGTTTAAACATTTTTGATACTGAATTCTTAACATCATCTTATACATAATTATATGCATATGATAATGTTAAGACGACTCCACCCGAGATATCGTAATGCCATGAAATAACATCCACGCCCCACCGCCGTCGCTGCCAAGTAATAAAAAAATCAGATATTGATTACCTACAACAGCGAATAGAGTAACTAAGCTATAGCACGAGAATGCACAACTTTGAGTTTCTGAATAAATAAGAAATCGAGAACAAAGCCAACTTTGAAAGTAGAATCAAAACCACTGTCATACGCTACTATTGCCTTCACCAAAACAAACACATTTTGCGATTGTGGAAACACGAAACATATTCATTGTGACGTACAGTCCACAACTTTCATACGTAAACGAATGGTTGACGATGCATTCTACAAAAACAACGAAACCTCGAGCGCAACTTTCTGCCCTTAAACGGTAAAACAAAGAAGCGAGATTAAATAAAGTTTCCGCAGGTTGCAATACAAAACATTTTCTGCTCAAACAGATCGCATGGCCGATAGACGCATAACTTTGCTTCGGGTGACGGATATTTCTGCAGATGTATTTTTCAAAGTCTGTTTGCTGTCTGTTTGTAATTGGGCTCGAATTGTAAAATGTGGGTTTGAGATAGTTTACGGCACTGGGCCAGATTTCGTTCGAGTTTGGAATTTTTACCTTACTGACATTTCTCATTGTGACATTTTCATTTTAATCACTCGCTTTGGAGCCAAAACAAAGTTTTACTGGCAAGGCACGTTGAGATTAACCGGTCCATTAGTTTGTGAGCTACTGACACATAATAAACTTAGATGAGACTTATAGATTTTTACATGCAATATACTATGATCGTCACATAAATTAATAGCAATAGGTAATCTCAGACATTAGGAAAGAAAAGACATTAGAATTGATTACATTTTGGATTTACCTATGTATTTCCACGACACGACGTTATCATGGCACGACGTCGCGGCGTACCACGATGGGATGTCGTATCTTTTAGCGATGAAATCTCGGACAGATTTCAATTGGAAATTACGAATTTAGCCTATATATTACACATTTACACTGTTATCGATCCCTACGCGTCTCATGACTACCCATAAGACTTTTTTACTGTGTCATATAGTTCATTAATTTGAGTACAGTGGCAGTGCTGGCCCACATGGGAAATTCGAATAATACGCGGAACTTTATCGTGTGTTGCCATTGTAATGTCGATAAATATGGCTGTTTTTTCCGTTAAGGTGTCGGGGGGCTAGCCAGGGAAAACAGGTCATTTGGAAACGTAACGTGGCATATACGTTTCGCTCGAACTTGTGTTTTATGTGGTTTTCCCACAAAACTACAATGACGTTATCGGATAAGAAGCAGATTCGTCGGAGTTACTCACATTGTTCTTCGCTGTTATAAAAAGCATCATCTATAACCATATATGGTTGCCCAATTGGGTGACTGTACTGAAATAAATATAATAAAAGTAAAAAACCTATCGTTCCGGTGTGGCGAAATGAGGTTGCAATGAAATCTGATCGTGAATTCACTTTTTAACGGGACATTGCGAGGTTTAAAGCGAAATTATGTTTTCCGAATTCAACTGTATTAAAAAAACCGGCCAAGTGCGAGTCGGACTCGCGCACCGAGGGTTCCGTACAAACACTTTCCATCCCTAAGTGGTTAAGTTAAGTTTGCACCTGGTATGTATAGCGCCCCATATAAATTAGGTGCAAAGTTAGGTATTAAAAAATTTTTTTATGGTTTTCGTAATTATTCCTTTATCTATGCTATAAGACGTTGCTTCGTACCAAATTTCAAGATTCTGAGTTCACGGGAAGCACCCTGTAGGTTTTGATTCCCTTGCAAGTGTCGAAAATTTGCGGCATAAACGGCTGTATAGGTATTAAAAAAAAAATGTATGGTTTTCGTAATTATTCCTTTATCTATGCTATAAGACGTTGCTTCGTACCAAATTTCAAGATTCTGAGTTCACGGGAAGCACCCTGTAGGTTTTGATTCCCTTGCAAGTGTCGAAAATTTGCGGCATAAACGGCTGTATCTTTTGATTGCGTTGGCTTAGAAGTTTGATTTTTTCACAGCTTCAAGGGACAGTAGACCTGAGTAATTGATATAAATTTCAGCTTCATACCTCCACGCGTTCCTGAGAAAAAGGGTCTTGACAGACGGACAGACGGACAACAAAGTGATCCTATAAGGGTTCCGTTTTTTCCTTTTGAGGTACGGAACCCTAAAAACCGGGTTTTTTCGCCTTAAGGACGAGAATGGGTCAATGTGGGAAATATTGTGAGTAGATCCGTTAATTTATAAACTACTAGCTTTTGCCCGCGACTACGTCTGCGTGGAACTTGGAATTATGGAAGCAACCTCCTACAACACGATAGATATCCACCTAATCACCTTAATTAATAAAAGGGATTATTAAAAGCGCCTAAGCAAATATAAGAGCAATTGTTATTTTGGTCCAATCATTACATTTCCTACAGGGTCTTCAATGTCATCATGAATTACTTACTCACTTTTCAATCTTTTTAGGGATAATTTCCAGGATCTAAACTATCCTATGTCCTTCCTCGAATCTTAAACTATCTCCATGCCAAATTCCATCAAAATCTATTCAGCGGTTTAAGCGTGTAGAGGTGACAGACAGACAGACACACTTTCGCATTTATAATATTAGTATGGATTTCTTTATTCAGTTATCTATATCTGAAAAGTTATAAAATAAACCTAATCTAACCTACCCTAATCTTCTAGGATAGGTACGCCAAAACATTTTTAAAAATATTTCCCGTTTCAGCTACAGAAAATTTCTGCCAAATGAGCAATATGCGAAACATTACGTTCGGTTAAACAAGTTTCTGCCAGATAAGGTTTAAAAATCACAAATTCGAAACAATGCGAAATAAACTCGTGAGATTTTGCTCACAAAGTCAATAGTTAATAGTGCCCCGTTTTTATCTCTTTAATTTAGGTAACATCAAAAGTGCCTAAGCTAAAAAAAATGCCATCTTTAACATAAAGTACTTAAACATCATCCGTGATATTACATACACCGTGTTTGTTCTCTCGCTCTTAAGCATAGCTCTGCATAATAGACGATACAATACATGCATAATAAAAAAGACGTTACGTATTCTTTATTCGACGTCGGATTTAATAAAGGGCTGCGAGGACATAAAGTCATACAGCTTATTTATGTAAGGGATTGGATGCCTCGGTGTCGTGTCATTTTATTCTCAAAATATTGAATTTGCCGTTGCTTTCATAGAATAGAATGTAACGTCAAAAGAAAGACAATAAAGTGGATGAAAATTTGACGACACATTGTGTTAGTTAGATTCGTGAGCATTTCCCGTAAGTCGACATCTATCGTGCCTCTTTTGCGGAGTAGCGCTACTCTAACCACCCCAACTCCTCCACATAAGGGATATCAAACTATGTGTTTATAAAGGACGCTATCGATTAGCTGCTTTAAGTCACCTCGACAAATTCACTATTTAAAGCAGATATAGCTCTATTTATCATATAATCTGCTAGCGTAAGGGCATCTCCACTGAAGTGGACTGGAGACGTGCGAAATTGACCCATCACCCGAGTTGAAATCTGGTATCTCAGCTCCACTTCACTTTTATGATTGGTCGCTTTCGCACGTCTCCGCTCCGCTCCGCTCCGCTTTAGTGGAGACGCACCCCCAACCAAATGTTTATTATATTGAAGGCAAAAATAATCATTTTATGCTTTGAACGGGATTTGAACCGTCGTCTCGTGCCACAGACATACAAAGAATCTTCATAGCGCAGAAAAAGTGCATCAGGGCTTTAAGCGGGATAAAACAGTCTGATATACTTGTAAACCATTTTTTTTGAAATTTGGGATCCTGACTGTAGCTAGTCTATATATTCTTGAAATTTGTAAATTTGTAAGAAATAATTTGGAACTCTTTAACATGAAATGCAACAAGGGAAAACGAAAAGTCACACACAAATCCTTAATTGTTCCTAAAAGCCGCCTACAATTAAATAAAAAGAATTGTTACCATATGGCAATAAAAATATATAATGCGATCCCTATTTCATGGACAGAACTTCCAAATAGAATATTATTCTCAAAATTAAAAAAATTGGTACTTGAGGAATGTTTTTATTCAATTAATGATTATTTTATTAAAATGGCAGACATTTTAAGGGACATTTAATTGAATTAATAATTTATATAGATAATTATATTAATAATAGGTATATGGATTTTGTGATAATTGGACTTATTTATATTTGTATTATTGTAAGATATAGGATTATTTGTTGGAAGAAATTGGACTTTAAAATCACTGTCGCTGACATATTATTGTATACCGTTAAACGGTATTGTGACACTCCCATATTTTTATTTAACAGCTTTTATATATGCACAATTGAACAATAAATTATTTCTTTCTTTCTTTCTTTCTCCATGACTTTCCAGGCCAGACGGGCGAACCAATTGTTCTTTCGCAGCCACCAGCGAAAGTATCCATTTTTCAACCAGTTACTTAATTTTTACATACTTTAGGGTGGCGTCGTCATTTGAATTTGAATTTATTTATTTCCTTACTTAGATCTTAGTTTATAGTCTGAGCCTTATCAATTTATCACACTAGCGATCTGCGAGCGAATTTTGTATGGAGGCAAACTCACAGCGAGTTCGCCGAGATGCTTATTTGTGTAGAGACCTCGCTCGCATAACGCAAGTGTGGTAAGGCCCTAAGTAAGTAAAAGTAGATAAAAAGAATGTAAATGAAATCATGTACATTATAGTCTGAAAACATTTCAACAATCCTAAACTGTAACTAAAGCGAATTCCGCTGACTCACGGGTCAAAATTTTGGCAATAAAGGTGTCTCGTACCGTACGTGGATATTTGGACAACGGGCACTGTCCCGCGGCCGCCATTTCACATTAAGACGTATTAGAGATGCGAGGCACGCGCCAAATGGAAAGTGTTTACGACACACGGGCTTTAAGCTGGCCGCAGACATGTTACAATGGCTGCTAACTATGTCACTATAGGTATAGGGTGGGATCCCTTTGAACCCCATAATGTTATTGTTCGATTTTTGAAAGTCAGTAATTAGTTTCCATATCATTTTAGTCATAATAATCAATAGTCATAATAGTTGTTAGGTATAACGCAAAAAAAAAACAAAGTACTATAATATCACATAATTATATTATCATACAAGACAAAAGTCATAAAACGGTTCATCATACTATCAAAAGGCATGTTGTTTATTTTTCATGAATATTGTAGGCTATATTTTAATATTTACTATTATTTTTGTTCATATAATTTGATTCTCTAATAATCTGATGGAATCATTTTAAAAGTCAGAAATAATACTTGTCATTACAAGACATTAACGGATTAGTCCTATAATTAAAATACTTACCTATACTTACATAGGTACTAGGCATGATTGTCAGTAAGAAATCATTACCTATTTCACCTTAAGGCAGGTCCTACTTGGGTTAGTTTAGGTACGACGACGAGCGAAGCGAGGAGGAGTGTTAGGTTGAACTGCGACCCTAAAGAGCGAGCGAAGCAAGCAAGCCTCAGGGATCTATATCGAGGGGCCGAAAAGGTCCGACTTGGGTTGGGTTAGGTATGACGACGAGCGAAGCGAGGAGGAGTGCTAGGTAGAATTGTGATCTTAGCGAGCGAAGCGCCAGGATCCAGTTTATTTAATACCCCCGACCCACACGTTAAAATAAAACCTACAACCAACTACCAATAAAAATCGAACTCTCCTTATCGTCGAAATTGCCATAAGGTAAACGTAGCAGTGCTCGACACTGATTCAATAGATGGCACCTTCAACATTTATGCACAAATCCTATAATTCAACTTAATATAATATTCGTTATAAAATTGATATAGGTACCTATCAATGTTATGACTAATATATTATATATTTATTTCAAATAATAGTATTCCTTTTGAATTTCTGCATTTTGATACAAATACCACATTGAATGGTATGACCATCCAATAACGGTATAAAATTCAATCGTATGACTAATGAAAGGGGGTTAAAGAAAATTATGACTATTGGAATAATGACTAAAGACAACGAGTAAAGACTATGAAAATAACGCGGGTACACTGGGCGCATGGACTGTGTCGTGAATATACTGAACCGAGGCAGTCTGACTTAGGGCGGCAGGGACCTCAATCGACAAAAACAACTCTTATAGGATCGCTTTGTTGTCCGTCTGCTCCCCCCCCCCACCACACACAATAAAACATGTCAGTATGCTTGCTCCATCCTTGGTTTCATCGTCACTTACCACCAGGTCAGAGTGAAAGATAATTCGGTATTTAACATTAAAACATAGCTTGTGTAGCTGTTTGTAGACATCCTAACTCGGGCAATGGCATGATGCAGTATAATTAAGGAAGAAGTTTGAGGCATTCTTGTTTTAAGTATGTCATTAAAACTTAGTCATACGCCTGTGCTCTACAGACTTGTTCTGTTGATACTGCGGAATATGCTCTTGTAACGGACATTTAACTAGAAGGAACTAAGAAGTTAAACAAATAAAATAAAATCAGGTTAAAAACGAAAATGGGATTACATGGGATCCTTTATTATAATATTTTTTTTTTATGTCCTGGGGGGCAAACGAGCAAACAAATAGACCATAGACACCTGCAACACTAGAGGAGTCACAAGTGAGTTTCCGGCCTTTCAGATGCGAGTACGCTCTTTTCTTGAAGGTTTGTAAGTCGTATCGGTTCGGAAATACCGCAAGCGACATTTTATTCCACAATGCAGTTGTGCGAGTCAGGTAATAATTATAGTAAATAGAAGAAGAAAAACAATTTTATTTCATTTAAACAAACAATGCAAACAATGTGAACTGCTAGCGATCAACTATTAAAATAAATATGTCTCTTACCGATGGACGATATATCTTTTGTAATTTTTTTGTGCAATAAAAAGTAGTCGATACCTAATCGCTTCTTCGCTGGCGGTGAGACAAGTGCCTTAGTTTATTTTACAATGTTGAAAATAATCCTTATACGCCTTCCACGGCGGGTCATGAAAAATTCTCATACCTGTGTAGTTTCACTGGTCGTTTTACAGTTTTAATACCCTGTAAAAATATTATAACAATTTTTACAGGCACGTAAAACTATTTTGTCAGGTAATATGATGCCTTAACGGCCGCAGGGAAACGTTAAGTGCAGTAATAACCACACATTGGTAGCTATTATGGTGCAATTCGCGGCAAACTTTTTTGCTAAAAGTACATAATATCGTGCATCTAGGAAATTGAGAAAATTTGGAGATGCACCAAAATGAAAAACGTGATTCGCAGCTGTGTAGGTATTTTTCTTTCGGACTTTATGAGAAACCAATTTTTCGAAGCACACCAACTAATCACCACGACACACTTTATATTACTCCGTGACGGTAGGTAAGTAAGTAATAAAAAAAAACATTATTGTATTAAGCGGTTTACACTCACGTGAAATTGTCAGGAACGGCCCGATACAATAATTAAATATGTCTCACGAAAGTTTTAATAAAAAAAAACATGTACGGTATCTATATAATATATGTATTTATTTATGTCTATCGTCGTCTAGTACCCATAGTACAAGCATTGATTACCATTTGATTAGTGTAAGATTGTCTATTAAAAATTATGTTTATTAATTCAAATTTTCTTTGCCCGAAGGTTAACTGGTAGCTAATGCCTGTTGCCTATTGTACTATAAGATTTCATTTGTGCAATAAAAATATATAAATAATATGGCTTAAGGCCATATTGGCTTATTGCTACGCTGTAGCTGTAATGGTTCAGCTTTCACGCGGTAAGTTTCAGGCAACCACCATAGGCCCGCCGCTGTGTAATGTAATTCACTTAAAACTATTCTGCCCGACAGGTAATACGGCTTTATGCTTTGCCTAATGGTTCCGCTTACACGCGGTAAGCGGAGTGCCAGTGCGCCATTAACAACGCTGTATGCTGTGTAAGCCTTGCACAATGTGTAACGATTTAATATGTTGGCTGTACAAGTTTGTTATTTTACTTCGCCATGAAAGCTAGATATTAAATTATATATGCAGAATAGATTACTCTTTATTGCACACTTAGGTACGTCAAGGAACACAAACATACCTACATAACATACGATTACAATAAAACAGTTAAACGCGAAAAGTTATCGCTGAGGAGCGAGTTCTTCCAGATACCTTTAGGTGGCCGTTATATTATAGCTATTTTGTCTTTTCTTTTTTAAGTAGGTATATTTGTCTCTCGTTTAGCATGAAATAAAAAGAGAGGGTGATTTTACAGTACTTTAAAAGACAAACTATCGACTATTGTCTTTTCAAATTACCCTTGCCACGAGTCAACGCGACCGTACTCGTTAGCGACAGCGTAATTTGTATGGAGAATAGTACAGCGCCCCTATAGCGGTTACTTTATTAAACTACATATAAATCGTTTACGCACTCACTATCGAGTACTGTAACTTTAACTCATGGTAAGAGCACGGAGTTTAAACAGAAACATATAACAAGCACGGAACTGGTCAAAGCTAGTCGGCGCGAACCATATTGTCGCACAATTAGTTAACCACTCGTATATCGCGAAACAATTCTGTACGAACAAAAACACGATACGTTTTCCCAATTGAATTACCATTCGACGTACTGCGACAAACAACAATATGTGCCGTATTCACCACGATATTGGCAGCTTCCAATCATCGAGATGTATGCGTTAGCTCGTAAAATATATGTTTTCCTTAGGATTACACGTTATTTCTGGATGTTTGTATTCGGTATACAAGTTCTAGCCTTTCTATGTTTAACATTGACATCTAAATGAGATCTCTTCACTTGATATTATATTTTTATTTTTGTGATATATGCTCCATTTGATCGTGACGTACTGTCCCCGGTAGGTACGTCCACTAGCTCACCGATCTCAGGACGGTTTAAAAAGAAAATAGAGGTATACTTTTGTATACTAAGTTGACGAATATGTCTAAATTTATGAAACATGTAATGTCTCATTTTTTTAATGTGGGTACACCACAATTTTTATTTAAACCATGAATACAAAGAGCAAAGCTTAAAGAAAAATTGAAAAAGGAGCTACCTGGTGGAAGGGACCTGGAAACGAACCCGGTACCTCTGGATTACCGGTCCAGCGCGTTAGCCACTTCGCTACCCTCGCTCCACGTAGACCTGACGAATTTTTCCTTATGCTTTGTGTGTCGATCTTTGCATTGTTTATTTGAAAGGTTTTTACACCTTAGCGACCTCTATGTGAATACGTTAATATTCACATCTTACCGCACCACTTTACAGCGGTGAACGAGCAAGCGAGAGAGGGCGCTGTTAGTTTTCTAAATTTATGAAACATGTAATGTCTCATTTTTTTTAATGTGGGTACACCACAATTTTTATTTAAACCATGAATACACATTATGTTACACAACACAACAAAACCCCCGGACCCTTCCACCAGGTAGCTCCTTTTTAAATTTTTCTTTAAGCTTTGATCTTTGTATTCATGGTTTTGATGAATATGTTTCAACATTTAACAGTACTCTGTCATGAAAAACCATGCTCATTATTTTTTTCTAGATAATTAAGTTAGAAGGCAAAATATTGATGACAGAAAAAAGTTGATTCTCTCATTTAGTAACATTGAGCGGATTGAGCCATTCATCAATCTCCCCCGCCTACAACTCGGCAAGGTCTCGATGCTTTATTAACCACTAGCTGCACCGCGCGGTGTTACCCGCTCATCCTACGGGAACACTACATTTTTTCGGGATAAAAAGTAGCCTATGTGTTAATCCAGGGTTTTAGCTACCTTCATACCAAAAATTTTCAAAATTGCTCTAGCCCTTTGAGCGTGAGGAAGTTACTAACATACACGTAAACGCACTCACAAACTTTCGCCTTTAGAATATTAGTGTTATTTAATTAGGTGGCAGTTTCCAACTACGCGTTTTTCTAGAATTTTCCTGCCTCTCACTTCCAAATCGTCAAGAAAAGAGCGAACCATCTAAAAGACAACGTACCTACTTATAACGGAGAAGCCACGAGTTTGCACGGCCGGCGGCGTGGCGAGCGGTTGAGCGAGAGATCCGAGCGCGGCCACCATGCGAGTGAGCGAGACACGCGTACCTCCCCCGCTGCCGCTGTCGCGCAAAACCGTGGCATCTTTGTAACTCCAGGTGTTGCAGGTGTCCATGGAGCGTACGTCTGCTCGATTGTGATGTGAAGATGATGCTAGTTTCTCAAATACGAAGTAATTTTGAGGAACACTTTTGCATCCTGTTCCAAGTGGGAGCCTCTTCTTTTATAGACAAACACTGAATATAATGCTTTATTTCATAGAAGTTTCATTTCATAGACAAACTTTTCCACGGGAGTCATATATTTTAGAGAAAATTCGAAAATTTCAATCCATAGATTAGGTTAGGTTCGGTAGGATTTGTGTTATCACATTCCGAATTTTTTATGGTTGAAAAAAAAGTTAATTAATATTTTGTTTGTTTGTTTTGTTATAAAACAAGGGTAAACTGTTCCAAATACCGGCAGCAGACGTTGTCCTTATAATATAATACCCTGGCTTACGCTACTTTAAAAAAATTGGCAATGGCAGTTACCTAATACCTAGTCGCCGCGCGCGCCACTTCCATTTGGCAGCAGCTCTCAGAATGATCATGTACGTAGGCTAGGAGCTAGTCTCCTACCCAAGTAACAAAAATTGGTACTATAAAAGTCCTGGGAACGTTTTAGGATGTGCCAAATAGTGTTCATGATCAGCACTATAATGGTGTTGTTAATGTTTACAGAACCCCAAAGGGGCCCTAGTTTTATCACTGATTAATTCTATAAACATTACATAAAGACTCGCGCGGTGATAAATCAGCTCTGTTGTTGAAGTATAAAAGTGTCGTGAAACGCTTTTTAGTACTAACATAGTGCTGTCAGGAACTATTATGTCACGAATTTGCGCTATAAAAGTAACCAAAACATGTTTATAGTGCTGCTCTGCACTGTAATCGATTCCAGTGTTTTTTGTCGTCAAAACTGTTTTATTCTTTAGATGTGTTATGCCATCGTGGTATTGAAAGAAATAAATATCGATAAGTTATTTATGCTCCATTGTTACTTAACGTAACGTGTAATCAGAAGGATATCAGCACTTGCGAAAAAAAATGTATTGATAAATCCATTATGCTGATTTCAAATTTGACAATGCGCCCTGTTAATAATCTTGTTTTAATTAAATTAAAATCAATAAATTTAAGACCATGGCTGCTATAGTACACATTGGCTCCAGCCGTCTCCTAATATGTGCTATCATGGCGTAAACAGCGGCCATATTTTTACTAGTGATATAATTGATAATAATAAACTGCTACAGATCTAATTAGTCCATTAATTCATAATTTTAACTCTTTTATGTCACGTTTTAGTCCCGTAGCAGTAACACAAATTCACTTAAAGGGCTATTTAGAATTTAAGTTATTTAGCAACTGCACTAGGAGTCGTTATAGTACTAATTAGTGCTATAGAAAAGTGTTCATCACTTTTACAGAACTAGCCCCATAGCGATGTTGAGGAAGCTTTTAAGAAGCCATAACGTTACGTAATGCTTGTACAGAGTACTTTTATAGTGCAAATTGATCCTATAACAATGTTTTCATCACTGCTACAGTGCCAGTACTGTTAAAGTCATTTTGACGCAGTTTTAGTGCTAAATGGATACATAAAAGTGTCAGTAAGTTCATCTACAGTACTAAATAGTACCATAACAGCTCTTTATATATCTAGTAAAGTGCTGTTGCAGTCCCGTAGCAGTAACACAAATTCACTTAAAGGGCTATTTAGAATTTAAGTTATTTAGCAACTGCACTAGGAGTCGCTATCTATAGTACTAAATAGTGCTATAGAAAAGTGTTCATCACTTTTACAGAACTAGCCCCATAGCGATGTTTAGGAAGCTTCTAAGAAGCCATAACGTTACGTAATGCTTGTACAGGGTACTTTTATAGTGCAAATTGATCCTATAACAATGTTTTCATCACTGCTACAGTGCCAGTACTGTTAAAGTCATTTTGACGCAGTTTTAGTGCTAAATGGATACATAAAAGTGTCAGTAAGTTCATCTACAGTACTAAATAGTACCATAGCAGCTTTTTAAATATCTAGTAAAGTGCAACACTTTAAAGATTCTTTTGTATGGTCCTGTAAGCGTTCTAAGAGCTAAAATATAGAACTTAATTGCTCTTTAATTTATAGAATTAAAACGCTCCGTTAAACACCTTTATAGTGCAAGCAGTCACAATGGATACCAGTATAGGCCAACTATATCACTGTTTGGTGACATAACGCCCTGGTTATAGAACTTTTTGTTACTTGGGTATTTTAACGATGTTTTATGTATGCAAGTATTTAATTTGATCAAAATATTAACGATGTAACGTGGCAGTGAAGCCTCTTAATTTGAAAATGTATTAGTTACAATTTTTAAGGGAAAAGTTTGCCTTCTATTGCTGTCCTATCTAGAACGGTAGACCCAAATCGTTTTGTATAACTAAGTAGTATATCGACGTGTATACAGAACTGTGTATTCTATAATCACTTTCGCGCATCATATCAAACACTCTGGATACGCCCGCCGTTTTGAAGTTTCTAATAAAATTTCTCCAACTTTGTTCAAATGTTCATATTAGCGATTTGCCTATAGTGTTTGTCAAATCAATAGCGTTTAGGCCCCTGCCCCTGGATAGTCGACCAGTTCTTTCATAAAAATACATGTACATATTTCCTATAAAAAAGTAATACTGGCAAGTGGCAGAGGCAGTTAGCTAAATGTCCTCGTGATCGCCTCGAGCACGGAACCGCTATTTGGCAGCGCAGCGCTCTAAATGATCATGTTCTTAGTTCAAGAGCTAGGCTCCTAAATCCTGACTACTTTTCGCGACAAATTGTCCGTTGGTTTTACAAAACTAAAAATGTAACGTACCTACTTGGCGCATTGTTCTCAAATCATTGTTTTTTGGTGTTATGTATAAAACGTTCTACAACTACAGTATATCTATTTATCTCTTGATGTGTGATTCCACCACTTTAATTTTAATTATACCTACGGTCAGCCTAATGAATGCACCAGTAGAATACTCTGCATGAAACATTTGTATTCCTATTTATTTAGACGAATTGTTCTATTTGGCCGTTTACACTAACTTTTTCAGGTATTACACTATTCTGTTATATTATCGTTGAGATTATACAACAATTACTTTGTATTTCGGCACTAAATCTGTGTAAACTGGGCATTAGCTATCTTACACGCCTTTGACTTGAATGTAGAACGCACCAATTCAACCCCAACTCCCTGCTTGTCGGATTTCTAATTAGCTGACGTAAACTGCCGCTTAGTTTGCCGCGGGAGCCGCAACGAAAAGAATACCTTCACAGCCAAAGACGTTGTTTGGCAATAAATAAATACGTGCATTTTCTCAGCCGGCTCTCGGCGTATATTCGCAACTGGGTCGAGTTACGAACTCCGCCGAACTAATTCGCTGGTTGCAATGCAACGCGATTAGAATGCATTCGAAGCGTATTCGAACTGTCCGTTATTTTCAATGCGGGCAACATTGTTGTATCGGCGTAAATTCGAGTTACTGTGCCAACGTAACGAAGTATAAACTTTGAAATTCGAATGTGAAACGCACTGGAATTTTTAATCGGTTCCTGTTGGAGTTGGAATGCGTTTCCGTTGTGTTGGCACGACTGCATGTTGGTAATAAAATGTTCTATTCGGAATTTAAATTAGAGTAACCTAGTTCGTTGACCTGCTTAAATTAAATAAAGTTACTTTAGTTGTTTTCCGTGTAGCCGTTAGAGATACATATGTATTGAAAATAACATGTATTCCACCATATAGTGTATTGTTTGCCTAATTCATAGTATAAAAATACCATCCCATTTAATTACCTTGCTACCTTGCTATGTACTCCAGCTGTTATCCATAACTGTAGAAATAAAAAATAAAATCAATATCATTAAACGGATATTTAACTATCAATTTAGACCGAACTTGGCATCTTTAAAGCGTGAAAGGGTACACAACTAACAAGACCACCTTTTATCCGACCACTGAAAACTCTTTGCATTTAAAAATCGCCCCAAGAGAGGAGTCAACAGCGATCGCCATTTCGTCATAAAAGAAGGGTAAGAAAGTGCCATAAAAAGTATAACAACTTTTGAAAGAATTATTATTTGTGCAACTTTGGAAAATGTTCTGCAAATCCCTCGCGATACGTTTGAGGAAGTCGTTATTTTGTTATTTGTACGCTTTTCCTTGAATAAAAGGGTGTAAGTAGATAGGATGTATGCGTCGGTTAAGACCTTTAGTGTGATGTTACTTTTAAATGTTATTCGTGGCCTGTCCTATATTACTGCTTGGGGAACTTGCAAGTTGTTGTTGTTGTATTGAACAGTCGAATAATTTGCATCATAGCAAAAGTAGATCGAAAGAACACCCACGTCTCCTGTATCATTCCTCGCGCTCGCTTAAGGCGACTTTTCACTTGAGATATAAAACCGGCCAAGAGCATGTCGGGCCACGCTCAGTGTAGGGTTCCGTAGTTGCTCATCCTTCACAATAAACTGCTGTTTTAAGCCCGAGGTTTACGTTAAGAAAGATTTTAAGCTCTACAAAAAGGTCGTAAACACCCTAGAAACTGTAATCACTTATTACCTTCTGGAAGTCAACTTACGACATTTTAAAGAAAAAATATGAAATTTGGCGATAACTCAAAAACGGCTCGACCGATTTTGTTCAATATAGTTTTCATTGAAAGTACTAATAAGGCCTCATTAACATGAATTATTCCGAATTTTTTTGACCCGTGGTTGAAAAGTTAGAGGGGGGGGACACTATTATTTTTGTTTTTGGAGCGAATATTTACAAAACTGCTGACTTTATCAAAAAATAATGTTAAAAGACCCCTATTATTTTTACAAGACCTATTCAACGACACCCCACACACCAGTGTTGAAAAGAAAAAAAAATCACCCCCACTTTAGGTGTTCGAGAGGTACCCGAAGAAAAAAAAAATTATAATTTTATTTTACCGTTCTGTCGGCGTGATACATACACATACTCATACCAAATTTCAGCTTTCTAGTACTAATGATCACGGAGCTAAGCCGCGGACGGACGGACGGACAGGCGGACAGACGGACAGACGGACATGGCGAAACTATAAGTTGACTACGGAACCCTAAAAAGTAGTTTAGAGATGAATTTACTCTGATAAAATAGTAATCACCAATGATTTGATTGATCTTTGAGGGAGGAGTTGTTATGTTACAGGGCAGAATATTAATTTTATGGATTATAATTAATGATTACGTTTTGTAAATAACTTTTATTACAAGAAAAAACTAAGTAGCACATCGTTGAATCTGTTAACATGATGAGATGGTTACATGAGAATAACGATATAAACGGATTAGTATGATCAATCGATCATCTACCAGAAAACGTGCCACCCTGGTAAAACGTCGTTGAAGATTTTTACTAACTTTTTAAGTTACATCTGCGGAATTTTGAAGCAGAAAACTACATTCGTAGAAAATATTCTTATAGTACCGTAATTTGTTTGAAAGAGATTTTGTTGTTTTAAACGTGATGTTGTTGTGCTAAGGTAGGAGCAGAGGGCCTTCAAACGCTCGTGCCACGTCTTCCTATCCTTAGCTACTCCTTTAGCCTAGCTCTAGCTCACATATTAAATAAGTATTATTTCCTTTAACGTCTGTCTGTCTGTCTGTTTGACTCAGTGCGTCAAATGACACAATTGAGACAGTGAAACTTCATAAAAGCTTGTAAAACGTAGGTACATGCCCCTTAACGCAGGCGGAGTCATTTCGCCGATGACAGCGTAAGCTGAGTGCATAAACTGCTTCGAACAGAGAGACCGACAGTGAAACTACATAAAATCTTGTATATGCACCTTAACGCAGCCGGAGTAATTTCGTCGATGACAACGTGAGCCGAGTGAGACAAACAGACAGACAGACAGACAGACAGTGAAACTACACAAAAGCTTGTAAAATGTATATGCCACTTAACGCAGCCGGAGTAATTTCGTCGATGACAACGTGAGCTGAGTACGTAAACTAGTTCGCCAGACAGACAGACAGTAAAACTTCATAAAAGCTTGCAGAATGTATATGCCCCTTAACGCAAGTGGAGTCATTTCGCCGATGACAGCGTGAGCTGAGTGCGTCAACTGGGTCAGGCGACGCATTGCAG
Organism: Apotomis betuletana; assembly: GCA_932273695.1. Classification (NCBI taxonomy): domain Eukaryota; kingdom Metazoa; phylum Arthropoda; class Insecta; order Lepidoptera; family Tortricidae; genus Apotomis; species Apotomis betuletana. Next base: position 917,727 of record OW026308.1, on the reverse strand, counting down.
CTTTGAAAGGAAGGTACATTTATACCTAGGTACTACATAAATAATGTACAAGAGTGGAATTCGCAACATCACACCGATCATCGTGTGTAGTTAGACACGTGCAGAGGCATTTAAATCATGAAACTAACGTCAAATTGACTACCTACGTAAGTATCAGTCAGAGCTAACAGTTCACTTTAATTGCCTTTTCACATGAAATAACCGTCTTTAACGGGAAGAAATTATATTTCCGAGGTCAACTTTACGTTACAATATAAAACACCAAAATAGATAGTCATAGACGTGCCTATTACCCTCGATTCCTCTTGAATTTCGTCATCAAATCTACACCAAAATTTTATGGGACCAACTTGGAAATGCCTGCAAAACAATTTTCGAACTTAGTTCATAAGGCGTCCACAGGAGTGGAGCGGAGAGAGATTTAAAACTACACGTATTTTGAGTTCTGAGGTAACAAACATAGAAAAAACAGAATTCAGAACGTCTTCTTTTTTTATACGGTTGAAAAATCAAGAGCGAGTTCTTTGATTATGAATATTTGATCCGCACAAGAACCAGAGTAACCGACATAGCCCGAAGGATAGCAAAACTTAAGTGGCAATGGGCAGGGCACATCGCTCGTAAAACCGACGGCCGCTGGGGCCATCGAGTTCTTGAGTGGCGACCACGCACCGGACGACGCAGCGTGGGTAGGCCCCCCACAAGGTGGACTGATGACCTGGTGAAGGTCGCTGGAGTCCGCTGGATGCGGGAGGCGCAGGACCGGTCATGGTGGCGTTCTCTGGGGGAGGCCTATGTCCAGCAGTGGACGTCTTTTGGCTGATGATGATGATGATGATGATGAATATTTGAGTAGTCGTCATATTAAACTGCTGGTAACTCATTAGAGCGACGGGCGACGCGGCACACATTTTGTGAATATCTGCGGCAAGCATAATATCAGCTGATGTGGGAAAATGGATATGCGCGTGTGAACACGACACGATCATCAATCAGCAGCAACATCATAATTTCGACGATTGCTGATCTTCGGTTCGGTTAGTTCCCCAAAATTTCCATAAACAACGGTAACCTCAAAACTCAACCAACGTCTGTGTTGTCGGGGTCTATGCCCAGTTATTTTATTATTTGATATCTACTCATGGTTCAACTCCTCAATGTGCCACCTGATAATGATTTTGATAACAAATCTGACATAAAGCCAGCACCTAAACAATCAAAGAAAGTTGCTTATACTTAACCTGTAACTAGTCCGCTCGTGCCACAGAGTACTGGAACAGCGAGTTGTTTGTGTAACGAACGCTGATAGTTGCAGCTCGTAAACGGCCACTTTAATCACGCCGTTACGAGCTCCGATACTCGTTAACCGGTTTATGGACACGACCCCGGCAGCGCACAACAGCGGGGCCACTTTAAAAAAACGCCGTAAAATGCGGTGTAAAGTTGATTGAGAGTGCCCACTTTCAATTTCCGTAAAAGTAGGTTGCTGTTGAGTAATATGTTTAATGTAACTAGAAACTACTTCATTGTACGACAAGACATGGGTATGTTGCATGTGCTTGTTGTAGTCATAAAAACTTCTTTAAAAAGAATGTAGTAAGTAAATTGACATTTGCATACTACTTAAACTAAACGAGCCAATTCAATTAGAGATGGTATTCTAACAGCGTAGTTATTGTACTAGATATACCGATATATTCATATAAAAAAATCGTGTGTATTTCATGAAAATAATAACTTGGGTCTCTTTAAGGTAAGAGTGAATAGACTATTGCTAAACCAGCGAGATACATCTTCGACCCCGTAGTCATTTACCATCAGGTGTTACTGAGATCAATTTCTGGTCAGTTTATGAATAAAATCATGGTCTAATAAAACAAGGTCTTCCATTCCCAGAGTGACATAAGCCTACGTCACAATAACATTGCCACTTTATTTCAACATAACATGTTATATGGGTACATTATAACTATGGTTAATTAGTTAAAAAAAATATTTATAGTTCTATAATTTTCATTTATATATATTTCATCTTAAATTTTACAACAACACGTCATTTTTAATTATTCGTTAGCAATATCTTCCGATGCACGAAATAAACTTCAGACGTTCGGGTAATTCTAATGACACTACTGGCATCACAGGATAGTGCTGTCACATTTGACAATCCGTCATTTTGTCCCTGACCGTCATCCTTGTCTAACGCGTGTTAATTGTTATTTCCTTCTCGCTTACATTCAGCAATCGCAGCGTTTTCCAAACTGTTCACGTCGTAAGCTTGGTAATTAATGTTTGTTACGAAAATGGTTGGCTGTTCTATTAGGAACTGTAAGAGTAGGAGTGAAATGGGCATAATAAGATTTTATAAGAAAAAAGAATCCGTAGCCAATGAATGGCTTCGCTATTGTGGGCTGAAAACATGTAAAAATGGTATGTATACATACTTATCGACAATAATTACTATTAATAATATTTAAGTTCTATGTTTGCTTGTTGACTAAAATACATTGCCGGCTATGTCGGTCGCTTCAAGATTTATGGGAAAGTACCCACATCTTGGGAACCTAACTCGGAACCTGACTTAGAACCTGGAAGTGGTTCCTGTGAGTGGATTAACTTTATAATTTAAAAAATAAATTGATTTATCCATGTGAAGAGCTCATAATGGAAAATGAGTCCGAGAAATACCATGGCCGGACACTATGCAAAGATAAATATGCTGGTGCGTTGTGTGTAACAAATCTGCGTTAGTGCTAAGGTTCGTCATTATTTTTGTAGGGTTTGATGAGATAAAACTACCTAAGTAAAGTTGGATGTATATAATAATAATAATAAATAAATATTAAGGGACAATCTTACACAAATCGACCTAGTACCAAACTAAGCAAAGCTTGTACTATGGGTACTAGACGACGCACGATAGACATAATATATAAATACATATATAGATAACATCCATGACCCAAGCACAAATATTCGAGTTCATCACACAAATACTTGGCCTGGCCGGGATTCGAACCCAGGACCGCCGGCTCAGTAGGCAAGTGCTTTAAAAAGTGAGCCAATCGCGTCGGCATATTGTACACAAGCACGTCAAAAACAATACCCTCAAATAGAAATGCTTATTAGAAAATACTTTGCTTTGCTTAGTCACAACGAGGACATAGTTACATAAGACTAAAAGAATTAAATAAAAAAAATCGTTAGTATTCAACTCTAGAAGAAATTAAAACGAAAATAGCTTAAAGTGTCGAATACCGTTTATTGATTAGATGTGGATTCGTTTTTCAAAAGTTTCTCTTGTATAGATAAATAAAATTTTGATTTAATATATTAGATTTGTTTTATTGTACTACCTATGTTTCTACATGAATAACTTAAAATTAATGCCGTTTAAATATTTTTCACCGTTGGTTAAAATTCTCCCACATTTTAAAGTTTGAGAATCTGTGAACAGCATGATGACGTAGGCTTGTGTCAGTCACGTGGTTCGCGAGTCTCGGAATGGAATACCTGGCGGAGTATATTATTATACCATGAATAAAATGAAGACAAATGGTAATTAAAGCTTTTAGGAAGTTTACATTTTAGCAGGTACCCAAGAATGGCAGGAATATATCTTTAAATGTCCATTCCAATACAGCCTAGTGTTGCAGAAAGACAAAATAGCTTTGCCAGTTAATTCAATTAGTTCATCTATTTAGCTGTAGTAACTGTGCTCTTGTATTTTTCAACTTAAGTCAACACTTACTGTTGTTTCTGTCAGTACGCATCATTTACACCGCGGGAGCTTATGTACCTGGCAAATTGAGGTGAGGATGGGATATGGTAGCATTGCAGTTGCACGATATAAAATATTAGACCATCTTGAGCAGTTTTCTCTATTGCTCTGAAAGGATTCTTTGACGCTGCGCTGTTGTTAGCTATTGGCAGTTATTTTGTTAAAGTGACTTGTCTGTCAGATTTAGTGTCTATACATTTGTTTTCTTCAATTTGTGTTAAGACTGACAGTTGTTCCTCGCAATAAGTGCCGCTGCTGAGCTAATGTACTTGGCAATTGTGTATCGTAGCTGTGCACGATACATTGTTAGTCATTTATCTGTTATCTGTGCGCTTGTGTTATTACATTTCTGTTAAGACTGATATTCTGTAGTACTTGGCAAATTGAGGACCAGCAATATCCTAGCGCTGTGCACGATCTATGGTGATAGCCAAACGTGTGACTTAAATATCGATACCTTAGAGGTAAATGTATATTATTATTTAATTTCGCTATAGAGTAGTAACTGTAGATCATTGCGTTAATTTTGAAGGTACAATCTTGGTTGTACTTTTCCAGAGGAAGGTTGTAGTGACACCATTAATAATGACAACCCATTGTAAAGGAATGGTCCTGCCCATGACAGTGACATGGCTCGACCAATCGGCAACCTACGGAACCAATTTGGGCACAAAGCATTTTGCAGGCAGGTGGCCAGCCGTGCTCCGTTAAATATTCACGGCGCTTGTTCCTACTATGAAGGGGTTCTGAATGCTTAGTCAAATCGAAATTGCACATTACTAGTACGGTAGGTTAGGGGTTGACAACTCCTTACGATTCATTTCAGCGGGCATATTATGGTTGCGTTATGCGTTCATCATATCAGCCGATATCGGACAACCACACACAAATCGATCTAGTCCCAAATTAAACTCAAGAAGGCTTGTGTTATGGGTACTAGACGACGATATACGTACTTATATAGCTAAATATATACTTAAATACATAGAACAACCATGACCCAAGCACAAATATTCGAGTTCATCACACAAATTTTGCCCCCGGCCGGGATTCGAACCCGGGACCGCTGGCTCAGTAGGCAGGTGTCTACAAACCGAGCCAAACGCGTCGTCAAATAGACGAGCGTCAAATAGAAATAGAATAGAGCCGATAGACGTCACTGCTGGATATTTGGACAAAGGCCTCCCCCAAAGCTCTCCACAACGACCGGTTTTGCGCCGACCTCATCCAATTTCTACCCGCGATCCTAAGCAGGTCTTTGGTCCACCTTGTTGGGGATGTTTTGCGTCTATGACGTCACAAATGATATCTAATACATTTGTCACTCACAAAGCTACTTATCAAAAACGTAACGGATGCTTTTTATTTTCTTTGTGACATGATAAACGCATACGATTTTTTTTCCATATTTTCACCGTAAGAATATTTTTTTAAATTGTCTTAGTTCACAGGCTCTGCACCACATAAATATTTGTGTTTAACCTAAATCTTGGACAGGTTTGCATTTCTCGGGATAAATTATTCTTAAGATGTATTTTTGGTTTTCGCCTAAACAGTGCTTTCCTCCGCTCAATTATTTATCTGCCTTGTCGGTGACAGCTCGGCCGAATATCAAAAGCCCACGGAACTAATTCGGGCACAAAGCAATTTGCAGCGCCTAGCGCCAGGTGGCAGGTTAAATATTCACAACGCTAGTTCCTTTAAAGGGTTTATGAAAGTACGAAGCGTGTGTCTTTATACTTAACAATCTTAATAGTCAGCCGCTTGCAGGAAATAAGATTAAATTGAATCGCATTGGTGTAAATTCCATAGCCTTTCCATCTCTTGGCTACACCCTAAAACATGCCTAAAACTAATACCTAATATAAGTATCAGGCAAACTCGCGCAAATGGACCTAGTATCAAAATAAGCTATAGTACACGTCTTGTGTTATTGGCGTGCAATAAAGTATTGTTGTATCGTACGAGTATAGTTGTATTGTTATTGGGGCAACTCGACGATTTACAGACATATATTCAGAAAAAGACCATGGACCATGGTTGTCAAGGCGTTATTATATACGAGCATGTTTAGTGGGTACCTAGTGGGCTATGGATACACAATACAATACAACAATACCTAAGTAATTGCACATCAATAAAAGTTTACAGAAGGAAACAAGACAAACACAATTTATAAATAACGGTAAACAACAGGCGGTATTATCGCTAAAAAGCGATCTCTTCCAGACAACCTTTGGGTAGGTAGTGAAATTGATGAAAAATGACACACTATGCACACACTATAGTGTTCGTTTAATATCACGTCCGTTACACTGCGGACTGCCCCTACCTACCAGCATCCTGTGCTATTATCCGGGGATGCGCTCTGAACCAACTAAGCTCCACAATCCAGTTAGGTAGTCTTCAAATTTTGTCACTACGTCATCAATAATAACAAAAGTACAAATGGCGGACTTAATGCCTTAAGGAATTTCCTAACATTCAACCACTAGGCTAAACAGAAATATGTGGTCGGTGCAGGATTACAATATTACGAAAATAAAACCGACCAAGTGCGAGGTTCCGTACAAATACTTATCCTATCTTAACTGGCCGGGTTAAGTTTGCACCTGGTATGTATGGCGTCGGATACAAATGAGGTGCAAAGTTAACGCAACCGATCACGTTTGTTGTATGGGAGTCTCCTTAAATATTTATTTGATTCTGTTTTTTAGTATTTTGTTATAGCGGCCACAGAAATACATCTTCTGTCTAAATTTCAACAGTCTAAAAAACAACCCTCACAAAAAAATATTCACCTCCGTTAGCAGTATGAGTATAGCTAGCAAGTAGGTACGTGGTACCTAACACCGGCATTAAGTATTCACGTCGTAGTTGACATAAAGTAGTCTAGCTAGACCAATCAATTGTAATTCCATAGCTCGTTTATGATTTAGTATGGAAGTATTACCAGAAAACGTTTTGAGTGGAAAACGCTTGCTTTTGTTTGATGTTTGGTCGGTGTGTTTGTACATTTGTATCGAACAACGGAGTATCCAATCTTATTTATTAATCTTGAAAGGTAAATATTATTTAAACTAAACTAAATAAATAGAGACCGAAATTTTTTTATCGCGGGAATAGTACAAAATTGACAATCAAATTTTAATTTGACCTAAAATAATTATGTTTTAAGGAAAATATTACGAATTCTTAAAAAAATCTCTAAAGCTTTTAGCTTTTTGCGAATTATTTAAATAATCCAAATTACTGTTCTTAAAAAAAGCGTTTTTTATTTGTGTATCCTTTTTTGGGTGTATGTACACTATAAATAGTGTATTTTTCTGTTATATTTTTGTAATATCATGACTATTATCCACGTTTGCAGTATCAACGTTAATTCGTGCGTTCATCATTTATTGAAACTAGCTAACTTACACAATGACAAACACTTTTCACTCCTAAGTACTTACTTAACACTTGTAACTTTGTTGTAACTTTACAACGTCTTTAGTCGTGTACTGGCATCGTTTTTAACAGCGTGATATAGGGTTTGTACAGACGCGCGTCTGCGACTGCCGGTCAGCAGGGCTAGCATAGCTTGCCGCGACTTCTCTCTCTCTTTCCTGCTCGCACAATATGGAAGGGAAAGCGACAGGTAGTATTTGTCACGCGATAAAGTTATGCTAGACGTGTAACATACTTTTATCCGACTGTGGTAAGAAAAAAGTTTACGCGGAGGAAGTTGGCAACAATTGAGCACCCCTGCGTTTCAGGGGTCTACTTACGTACCTACTACCAAAACTTTATACCAATATCGATGATGAGCTGAGCTACTTGGAATGGCAGGGATCGCAAACCAGTTTGAAGCAGTTTGAAGCGACGTTAAATATTGGCTTTACCGACTCTATTTGCATAGAGCTATGTGTGCGCCTTATATGGTTTAAGTTACGCTTTCTTAATGGAACGGCGTATTTGGTACATACAAGTACTCTTTATTGCACCCCTTACAAAGCAAGCAGGAGACATACAATGCAATAAATTACAAATAGAGCGGTCTTATCGCTAAGCAATTTTATCCAGATAAACTCATTTTGACGAGTTTGGTACATGATCTGCAGTTATATAATCAAATATTAAATAAATAGGTCTCCGATATTTTAATTCCACCTTACCCCTTGGTGCGAGCCAAAATCACCATATAGTTGAACAGAAGGAGTACACAGCAGTAAGGAGGAAACAGTTTGCTATGGAGAGTGTTCATTATTACAGAATATCTTCACAGCGCGATGCAGTATTGGTATAATCGCGTGGCGCCAGCCGTTAGAGCCTTCTGTTCGTAAGAATTTCACTGTCGGCTCATCACACCGAAACGACTGGACGGATTTTAACATTTTCAATCAATTTCGATACAGAGACAGTTCTGCATACACAGCGATCGTCCTTTGATACTTTTACCCGACTCCGATAAAGCAAAATGTTAACGAACTTAACTTGAAGGCACGTTTCAATATACTCACACGCATTGAATACCACTGGAACCATCAGAGATCCACCGTACGATAAGAAAATTTGAAACTATCAGAACCTTCGGAACTATCGGAACCTTCCTTGGCAAGTGTGGGGCTGTGACCCTTCAATAAAATAAATGTATTCCGGTCGTCAATAATTCTCGGCCGGTCGTAACGCCTGAATAAACGATAGTCTAGCTTCTATTGGGACGCCATTTTATACAATTCTACAACAATGAAAGCTGCGGTCCGGTGTGCAAATAGTTCATGAAAAAGTCACATATTCCGATTGAATGCCGTAAAATAGTGCTAGTTCGGTTTATTTTATTGAGAGTCACACAATACAGGGTTGAGTTTAAAAAAAGAGACCTGGCGCAATGGCCTTACATTGTAAAAGCAATGTTTATGTGACAATGAAATAGCCCGAAAGCTATTAGTTCGGTGAAAAGAGACTAAAGTACTGGGGGTGATATCACATTTTAATAATTAGGTTAGGCATACTAGGTTTACTAGACAAGAATATTGCCAAACGAGTTCGATCAAAGCGTATTTTTTATAAACATTTTTTTGTTGCAGTGCAATTTTGTTACGGGTACAAAATTAGCATATTCAAAGTGACAGCGATCGTCAACTGGTTTTAAAATTTACCGTCGCTCCGTGCGCTATCAATAAGTAATTCGTGTCGTTAGTGCATTTGCTTCAGGCGTCGGCAACCTTTATGTAGGAATCTTCTGTATCTCTGCTATTGTTAAAATCATCATTGGGACCGGTGATGGCCCACTAGCTTCATCAATTGCCTTCAGCAACATGGCCGATGCATCTAGTAACTAGCTGTACTCGCCACAGGAACCAACTACGCAAAATAGTAGGAATAATAACGGGACATAATACTCTGAACAAACACCTTTTCAATTTAGGTATAACAGACAGCCCTTTATGCAGAGCATGCATGCAGGCAGAAGAAACTACCAGACATATTCTATTAGATTGCAAATAGGTAGAAGCATATATGATGAAGTACCTAGGATCTCCGAGCACCGTACACGAAGCCACGAGCAATAAAGGGCTTTGCTGAAATTAGTGGAGGAGTTGCGGTGGTTGGAGTAGCGGTTTCCCCTTTTCACGCAATGCCTATTTTGCGTGATGATGACGTTGGATGTCGACTTGCGGAAAATGCCCAGCGCAACTACCTAATTAACTAGCTGTACATTTCTTCCTGGCACTGCAAACGTTTTTCCAGTTGCACTCTAATGTTCTCGGTTCTCCTATCATTTAAAGGCAGGGATCGGCAAACAGGTCCGTCACTCACCGTCTTGCCCCGGCCGCTCGCAGACGAAGTAGTTGTGCTCGCGGCAGCCGCGGTCGTTCCACATGAAGGTGGGGGCCAGCGGCGCGGGGCGCGGCGGGAACTCGCGGCGCGCCTCCACGCAGTCCTGCCCCGAGGTGCCGTCGTCGTTGGGCTGGCTGCTGTGCTTGCGCCAGCCGGGGAACCAGTCTGAGGGCAATACGTTTCATTTCAACAACATATTGAGGCTTATCCGTTCAAAAATTCTGATTGTTTAAGACATTTTTCTCTATGATCAAACATGTTTCTTAACATATATTATCAATGTTACTACTTAGAACAGGGCAATTGTGATTTATAGATATATATTTAAAACCTACAGTTTTAATTTATCATTGATAATTTTTGTTTCGAGAACTCCTCAAACTTGACCAAATTCACACAGAGAACTGTTTTTTGTTTCAACTTATTTTCGACTGCTCGCAATAAAGGCATGAGATAGCTATGTTGCTATCTAGAACTCAAGGAAAAGTATTATTAACTTCAAAAAGTTGTTTGAATTTATCAATATATGTCATAAATATTATGAAAAAAATAATTTTTAAAAGTTTTATTCACTACGGTCTCCGCATACCTACATTAATTCGTTCAGGTTATTATGTAGTTCAGGGGAGGGCGCGAGCTATTGAGGCAACTACTGGAACACGTACCAGGTTGAATATTTAGCGTTTAAAGGCGTTTCATTCGTCATTCCCATTTCTGATGCAAAAATTGTTAAAATATGTGATTGTTGGAAGTCGATTTTATATGTATCCCGAAGCCACTCCCGAGTGCGATCCTAGTTAGATCATAATTAAAACAACTGGCTCTTCCGTTGTAGTACTAATCGTGAAAAGGGAATGGCGCTTGAACCGCGCGGTTAGAACGCTCGGAGAATCACCCACCAACGTGTTGAAATTGAGGATGCTGTTGCATTTTGTGTTGCCTTTATAAGTGACGGGGTTGGCGCAGTTTGTAGTACAGTTGCCTAATGAGCCGGTGGTCCTGAGTTCGAATCCCGGCAAAGGCAAATATTCTAAGTACCCATAGTACAAGCATTGCTTAGTTTGGGATTAGATTGATTGGTGTAAGATTGACCCGCAATATAATATAATAATTAAACCAGAAAATATCATGCAAGCGAGTGAACGAGGGGTAAAGATTACCCTATTTTGACAACCTTTGTGAAACCGGTAACCCCGACAGTCTTTCTCGCTCAGTAACATTCCAAATGTAAATAGTCAATCCAAAAAGTGCAAATCAATACGAAACAGAAGGACTGCTCCAAAGTTCGGATTTCAGCACCTACAAAATATACTTACAGTCCAAATCAAATATTCAAAAATATTAAATTTGTTTCAAAGCTAGGAATATTAAGAATAAATTTAATGAATAAATTTCATCTATATTTTTACCTGTTAAAAATAAAAAGGATGAAAACGTTTTCCCTTGCCTTGTCTTATAGGCACGGATACCTTGCGGTGTTAGCATGGAGCCGTATAAATTGCGATGGCAAACTTTGACTCGCAAGACTGCTGCCGACAGCCTGCCGTGCTCCTACGTCACGCGACATAACACATTTAAATTGTATTATTTTCATGAAATGAATAACTATCACAGAAACTAAGGAATTTATTTGGCCTAACTTGTAGTGTTTTTGCATCTTTGGGTTTAAATCCATAAAGTCAAATTCATTCAAAAGATCAAATTCTGCCAAAAATTAAATTTATGAAGCTAAAAATATTAAATCAAGTCCCGCTAAAATTTTATTAAAAAATTTATACTACTAATTACAATTAAGTTTTGTTTAGTATTAATATTAAATTAAAACTCAGCCCATCAATCTTTCTAAACAAGAAAGTTTCAAGTTCGGCGCCGAAGTAAAGAGACAGATTTAATTATTTATGAGTTACGTAAAGTATAAAACGGTTGGTTTGTTACGATAAAGTTTTTCATAAAATATAATGACAGCCGATATGAAATAAGCTGCTTAAAATGAAAATAGTTCGTACTAAAATAAAATAATATTTTGTTACAGGTAGTTTTTATTTAATCTAAATAATCTAATTTGTACCCTGAAAAAATTATAGCCCCATGATAAAAATTAGTTTCAAATAACCGGTCTCTAGTGAAAACACAAGAAAAAATACTATTAACTTTTTATTCCCACACGGCCTTCAAGTACAGTTAATCTACGATCACTTTATTTTGAGATTCGTTAAAAATGTATTCTAAAATTGAATGAGTAGCAGTGCCCCAGGGCTTTGTTATCTCAATAAATAAAAAGTTTCCAACCAGTAAACCTCCAATACATATTTCGTACAGAAAAGAACAATTTAAATCGCACCGATGAATTGGAAAGCAAAAAAAGGTTGGCGTTTTTTTGTAATTAATAAAAAATTGCTTCCATAGACACTGAGAGTCTGTAATTTATTTGTGAAGGACCGCAGGCATTGTCAACATTTGGTTTTAATTAGAAAAAAAAACAATTATTTTAACAAAAGGTTTTTGAAATAGGTCGAGAGGATTTCTTATTCAGAAAACGTGAACTGACTGAATAACATAGCGATAAATTTTAAATAAGAATGTATACGGGTATGACTGGAACAAGTGTTTATCTTATAGCACATAATTTAATTATTTTATCGACATACGTATACATGTCAGCGCTCATAAAAAAGCCTCGTTGCCGTTTGGTATTTACAATATAATCGACATTTATGAGATCGATAAAATAGTAAAATCGTTTTGAAAAATAAAAATACTGTTATAATTCCTTTTTTTTTACTAGTGCGCATAAAGCTTAAAACTAAAAAAAAACATAAACGCCAAAATGTATGGTGTGACAATTTCCCTGCACCGGTTTTATGAAAATTTCCAATAACGTCATTTTTAAATACGAAATATAGCACAATATACGATATATTTGTCTTCGTACTCCTTTCCAATTAAAAATGTAGATAGACGCTGTTTAAAATCACCCACCTTACAGTGCGACCAAAAAGAGTAGAAATTAAAAAGTGGCATTACTGTACTGTCGTCCCCGTTTTCTTATATTGATTAGAAAGGGAGGACACTACAATACTGCCACTTTTTAATTTCTACTCTTTTTGGTCTGACTGTAAACCCTTGAAGTTTGCTTTCGCGCTGGCAACTCTGCCACAATCCCCGCAAATCTTTTATTCCACCACCGCGGCCAACTTTGCGCCCGCACGTCGGACTTTTGACACCAGCTGAAAAAGTTGCCGAGGGTTAATCCCGGGAAAAGGGTTATAAAGGCCCTTTACGAAGTTAACGGGAAAACTTAAGACTGTAGTGATGACATGTGTAAATGTGTTAATCGTAGGACTACCACTACCGGACAAAGGCGTTATTAACGACTTTTAATGACTTGTATACTGCCGTCATTACATAATTTCCTTGGATCGATCGTCGGTGTATTTGTCATTCCACTTCCTTCTACGTGGTCACCACTACTAGTTTTATTTATCTGGTTCCTATACTACTACTTTATACTCTTGTTATTTGCGTGTCTGTGACCTCGTAGCGCCGAAACAGAAGAACTGATTTTAATGTAGTTTTTGTAGCTGATTTTCAGCTTCTTTGCAGCTGATTGATAGCTGGCTTCACGGCGGTGGTTTTAAGGTGCATTTCATCAAAATCAGTCTAGCTGTTTTGAAAATATAATACATTTCGTCATACGAGTATGGTTATTTTGTTATATTATTAACGTTATATAAGTACCTATAGCTTGAATAACACACAGGATATTTTTTGTTCGTTTTTTTATGAGGATTAGTTACTTTTATCTGTGACACTTTTTTGGTATCTATTATAGTTTTCCTGAGAATATCAAAAGGTAGCGAATTTTAAACAGTATACATGGATGTAACATGTCACACAAGTTTGAAAGCTTTATTAATTTATTTGTCTAAATAAATAATAAATAATAAATAAATAAATATCAAGGGACAATCATACACAAATCGACCTAGTCCCAAACTAAGCAAAGCTTGTACTATGGGTACTAGACGACGATATACATAATATATAAATACATATATAGATAACATCCATGACCCAAGAACAAATATTTTGCACAAATATTTGCCCCGGCCGGGATTCGAACCCGGGACCGTCGACTCAGTAGGCAGGTGTCTACCAACCGAGCGTCGTCAAATCTACGCGTCTAAAAACATAAAGTTGCTCTACTAGAAAACCTTTTGCTCCTGAAGCCATACGATTTCTTTAGTTTTATAATATCCCTAAGCAGTTAAAGGTTACACAGAACTATGAGTTTCTTTCGGCTTTCTTCTCAACAGCGGTCTCCTCTTGCGAAATGCCGGTAGATTCACAATCTGACTTGTAAAAGTGCCCTTGTGGCCTACTTACTGAATAAATTATTTCATTTCATTTCAAATGATTTTTTTTTTAAATAACAGCCGATAAATATGAGTAAACCTTTTATTACGCAGACGATATTGAATATACCTTCGAAGCGTAATGTTTTATGAGCGCAGTGCGTACTAACAAACGAAATTCAACTGAATGAACGATGTAAACAAGAACTATTTTATTTATTTCGTGGTCGTGAAACGTGACAAAATAAAATATTACAAAATTAATTGAAAGTCATTCCGGCAGACTTCACAAAATCCGTTTTACTAATTGAATTGTATTCCCATAACAAACGGCCGCAAAATATTTATAACATAAAATACCGCCAAATTGGAAGAATCCTATTAATCTGTCAATACTGCGAGTAATAAATATTATAGAGCGAGAGAGCAATCAATGGAGCGGATTAAAAAGAGTGGTATTGTCTATGGCCCGTAGCGGTGCTACGGGGGCTACGGAAAGCGTAGCCGATGTGGCGTAGCTGCGTAGCACACGTAGAAAAAATAACATTACGAATGCATTCGATCGTTGTAGGAGTGCCTACAAAGCTCAAATCAATGGGGTAAGTTCAGTTTTTGGAGGAGGTTTTTGTCTTAATACAACTGTAATTAATTACCCTATTCAGAGTGATTACTTAGAAGTTAGTAACAAAATAAGCAAAATAAAAGCAGTTTATAATATTAGTTTAGGCCCGAGTTACAATGCAAACAAATATAATTACCGTGTCTAAACAAACAAGAGTCTTGTAATTTATTTGTAAACATGTAGCTATGCTTGTAACTATTTTAATATTATAGTTGCTAACAAATTTGCTAGTATAAGGAATAGACTAGTCATTTAAGAAGTTTATTAAAATTAAAATGATTTAATCTAGAGTTTGATAAACATTATGCACAAAATTCAGCCTCTTGTACTCAGACGGCACACTGTAATGATCTATCGTTCTTATTTAAAATTTGACGCTCCTGAACTCTTGAATAAAATAAGTTTTCGTGTGCCTCGTAAAACTGAGCGTAGTTGCCGGAATAAGGCTTTGTTCAGTCTTGCGAGGAGCAAAACCAAACACGCGGGTCACTCGTACATTAAACGCGCTTGCAAGCTGTACAATGAGAAATGTATGAAGGCACGCTTGTTTGGCAGTTCGTTGGCAACGTATTAAAACAAATGTATTTTCTTTATTGGAAACTCAGTGTGTGTGAGTATTTCTTAAGTTTTAATTAAGTTTAAAAATATTAGTAAGCGATTCCAAATTTATATAAAAAGTATGTTGGATATAATTGGTTAATTTATAGTTAAGTAAATTGCTTTTATTTCTTACTTTTGGTCAGAGTAATGTAAAAATTTTAACACTATAATATTATGTATGGAACTATAGGTCTACAATTAAGGCTCTTTCTAGTCCTATGATAATACTAATGTTATATTATTTTAAGACTGTTTGTTTCTTAATAGAAAAAATAATAATAAAAAAAAAGACATTAATAGAGATAATATTGTCATTTTATAATTCGGGTACATTATTACAACAGTTAAAAACGTGTTCGTGTTCAAATGCTTGTGAAAATAGTAACAAGAAATGAATGGATACAAAATATACTACACAAAGGAAAAATCTTGAATCATCTATTATATTAGTGTAATAAATAATAATTATCAGTGTAATAACTTTTATACAAGGTCGTTTAACGATTAAAAATAGTTATAGACTTATTGGAAAAGTGTACCATGTCTTTGGCCCAGTTATGGAAAGATACTTATTTATAAATGATACTGGATACATCACGAATCTTTAAATACTTCTTATATCGAAGTACTACTTCTACACAAGGTCGTCGTAAAGAATTCGACGTAAAGTTCTCGAGCTCACTATTTCCTCGATCCCGCCTAAAATAGTTCGATAACTTTAATTTAAACACCCCACTTACGAATATTACTAAAAAAATATTTTTTTTTAGCTTCAATATTGGCTAAGATCTTGTCAAAAGTTGTGTTAAAAGCTGAATATATTGGAAACAAACTGCTCCTGTTTTCACGAAACGTAGGTAAGAACCATCTCGATGGACAAATATTTCGATTTATAAAAAAATTGGGCAAGTGCGAGCCCGACTCGCGCATGAAGGGTTCCGTACCTATACATATATATATAATCTATAACAAGTTTGTTGTATGGGAGCCCCCCTTAAATATTTATTTTATTTTATTTTTAGTATTTGTTGTTATAGCGGCAATAGAAGTACATCATCTGTGAAAATTTCAACTGTCTAGCTATCACCGTTGTTGAGATACAGCCTGGTGACAGACGGACGGACGGACGGACGGACGGACGGACGGACGGACGGACGGACAGCGAAGTCTCAGTAATAGGGTCCCGTTTTTACCCTTTGGGTACGGAACCCTAAAAACCGCACTCAAATTGGTCCATCCGTGGTACCGTCATTGGGAGCTACGATGCTACAGGCAGACACACAAAATACACATATTAAATGTATATAATTTTTCATCAGAGATTAGACGGTAGTAAGGAAATCGGATTATATACGTATGTCACAAGTAGGTAGTAATTGTATGGGCTGAATCAATTACCTGTAGCGACAACAGCGTGCCGAATTTGACACGGCAGGTTATAAGTACTCATACTTTACTCGATTGCTAGCCGATCTCTTGTTGATGCAGCGCATACAATTACTTTTGTGGCGGCGCGACAGCGTTACCGGCTGTATCTATGATTCATGTTTCAGATCGCATAGGAACCCGACTGTATCAAACCATTTTAGAACGTTGTTATTATGCGCCAAACGAGTCAATAGTGATATTTATATCATTGTTGTTACAGAGATGTGTCAACTTTTGAATTACAAGACGTGAATTTAACTGGACTATGAAACGAAAATTATTGTACTAGGTATTTTGAATAATTTTGCCGCTTTACATTATTTTTCTCGATTTAATTTAGAAACGGAATCTGAAAGCCCCCCCCCCCCCAAACTACAGATTTGCTCGCAATCCCCTGTCGCATGACAAGCTTCTTGAGCGTTACAAGCATAAGACGTTGGCAAGCAGGCGTAATGCGGGGGAATAGTTGTATACAATACATGCGCAGGCCACAGGCGGCAGGCAGTTCCTTCACATAGAGCGCAAACCAAGCCTCTATACGCGGCCCCGATGGCTGCGGCCAATGCGCCGGGCTCCGACCGCCGACACTTGTTTATTAAATAAAAGTCGTCTGTACTAACTGAAATTCTGAAATTACACTGAAGAAAAAAAAGATGTCTGATCCAAGAAAATATTACATAACAAAACCAATAAACTCTTCAATAGAGATTTTATATACTTCATCCGAATTATACTCTCGATCTAAACGATGCGTGTGTTGAAGAAAACTAAAAAATCTCTATTGAAGACTTTTTAGCTTCGTTATATATGAAACGATATCAAAAGAAATTAATGCGACTTTTTTTTCGGTGTAGTTTCACTCGTAAATCGTTATTACCGATTATGGATAATTTTCAGAATGAGAGTTCATGTTAGCTAGTTGGCATGATTATTCAAGTATAGAAAATCTGAGCTCCAATGGCAATATTCGAGTCAAGTAAATCTTGAAGTCATCTCAGTTTTTGGGGTTCCGCGCCCAAAGGGTGACAAATGGAGTCCTATTAATATAGCACCACCGTCCGTCAGTTTGTCTATCACAGGCAGTACATACTTCGCCTGTCTATTATTGCTTAACAAAAAATGTATTAAATAAAAAAAATACTTAGGCGGGATCCGCATACCAGAAATGCTTTATTCAAAAGTATTGCTCTGTGATAACGAAACCCTTCGCGCGCAAGTTCGCCTCGTTCTTGAATTATTAAAACATATGCCCATAGGTCTGGATAACCCTTATAATTACACAACTTTACAATATGCAACGAACATTTGCTCATTATTACAAATCTATAAGGTATCCCAACAAATCAAATTGTCAAATAAAATAATTATATGTGTTTTTCGGCCCAGTAGTCTAAATAACAGCGCGTGAGTCGGTGGAGAGTACATGCTGCTTCCTTTTAAGATTTGCGTATCGATTTTCATGTTACAAGGCGCTTTTGCACCTAACGCATTTCTTTTATGGAACGTAAAGGTGTGTTTATGATGAAGTCATAACTAAGAACAGTCGAAGTATTTATTGATTACTTGCATAAGGACTAAAGTTGTTTAGCTGTTTTCTTGTTTTAATTGTGCTGTCATCTAAGATTCTCTTACTTACCATTGTAATCGCGACTTAATAATATCGTGTTATAAAAAGGACAGCCGCCGATTTGCGCACATTATTTTTCGCAAACCGGGACTCCGACTGCACAGTCCGCTTCAGAGTTCGTGATTTTTAATAAAAATAAAATAAGCCTTCTTCGTTCGCTCCAGCCGAGCAAAAGTTACGCGGAACTTGCCTACAACAAGGAAACATGTAAGTGTATGTACCTATATAATACTTAATCGCTGGCAAGCCCATTCTGAAATTTTTTGCCAATTTTCTTAAAAAGTAAAATCAGTTCTGGCTTACCCAGAGATTTACTCGTAGTTTCACATTACGTCGCTATCTGTTAAATAAATACTCGTTCAGTTTATAGTATTTTTTTTGTTTACGGTGTTTCAAATTTCGTTTTTTTCTAGGCCTGGTTGGTCGCTTAATCCATTTTGGGAGGACGAGCTGGACGATTCCTCGAGGGCGATTGAGGAGTCCTCCGTTCAATCAACGCCTTCGACATCGAAGAAAGCGCCTGAGAAAAAGCCTGCGAAGAAACGCGCGCCCAAAAAAGCCAAGTCGACGACAGCCGCCCAAGTGAAGGAGCCGTCGGCGCCGGATAGCTGCTCGGAATCCGAAGACGATGTTATCGCGCTTACTCAGCCGCAGCCAGTGAAGCGTAAACGTCCTGCGCAGGTGTTAGATTCTGAGGTATGTACCTAGCTCACCTAGATTTATAATTTATTTATTTACGCGATTTCCTAGACTATGGTTGGATATCAGATGGATGACGTCCTTGTTGGCTTCTATGTTTGACTGTATATGATGAACATTCTAGCTACATAATTATTATTTCGTAACTGTTGGTAAATTTTCTTTATTAGCTCTTGTCTGTCGGGATATCCAATTAAATTATATTCAGTTATCTCATCTCTAATAATAATTTATATTAGCATCTCACGCGATTAACTTCGCATGCGAAATAAACGCATTATTATCTTATTGTTTATGTGTGTCATATCCCAATTTCTACCAATTGTAGGCGCACAATATTTTCGATTATACTGACGGATTTTTCTGTTTGTTCTTGATTGGAAATAATTGACTACTAGAAGTGCAGTGCTTCTTAGCATTAGCACAGGTATCAAATACTGAAAAAGAGGCGCCAACATTTTTTTTTGTGTGCTGAAATTTACTGAAGAAATATATGTATTTTAATTCTTTCTTTTTTTCACAGGACGAGACACAACCTGAAAAGGTCCAAAAGCCGGTGCGGGCGGCGACGTTGAGAAGTTTTTTGACTCAACGCGGAGCATCAGGATTTACGACTCAAAGGGATCCCGCCAAGACAGGAGAATACTTCATCGAACTCCGCGTTTATAACAGCCGCGAAGCGGAACGGTTGCCGGCGGAAGAGCGCTGGAAAAACGCTCTTACCACATTGAAGGTGGCTGCCGACGCCAATACACCGCTGTTTAGAGCGGTCTCGAAGTTGATTCAGGTCGGCAAAGAAGACTTCGCTAAAATTCAACCGATTATGTATCCAAGTCCTCAGTAACTCTATTAAGATTCCTAATTTACCTAACCACTATACTCGACATTATTAGTATGCCCTATCTATATTATTCTCACATATAATCATTTTGTAGGTAACCCTAACTATAAAATTATAATAATTGTATTATTCGTTTCACGTGTTTTTATTCACAGTATATAACCCGATAAATGAAATAAGGAAATAAGGAAATAATGAAATGATGAAATAATGAAATTATGAAATAATTAATTAATTGAATAACGCCGTAAAAAATACGCAATAAATAGTAGTTTTTTTGTTCCTTCATATATTGCCAATAAAAAAGAGTAATTAAAAGAAATCATGTTTTGTAACGAGTGCAAAGTTCATGTTTCTAACTTTACGTCACATAAAAAGAGCAACCTTCATAAATCAAACTGTCTGATAAACACCAAGTTTGACAATGTGCAAGTCATAGCTACTGCATTTAAAAATAGAATTAAAAGTTATAGAGTACAGTCAACAGCAAATAATGTGCATTTAGCTCCGGAACAGTTCTTAAATAATATTTCAACGTCAGTATTTGAACTAATTAAAATGTCGCTAGAAAAACATATCGCGTTGAAAGTAAATGTTGAACTCTTTGTTTCATACACACAGCCTAAAAATAATGAAAAGGCTATGAAGTCGTTTAATACTCAGTACGCTCAAATTTTTCGGAATACTGATATTTCGTCGCTGTATTCCAGTTATGCGGATAACCTTATAACCAAGTGCGCAGAGTTCGAACTTTCCGAATCAGGCTGGACTATTGATTCAATTAGTCATTTGGAAATAAATATAAATAAATACAACCCGTTAAGGGCGGGTACGTATGTCACTTTGCCGGCTAAAATTCGCAATACTAAATCATGTTTGAACATACAAAACAAAGACGATTATTGTTTTTTATGGAGTGTCGTTGCGCATATGTATCCAGCAAGTTGCAATCCAAGTAGAGTTTCTTCATATCCTCATTTTAGAAATGTTCTCAATATTAAAGGCATGTCTTTTCCACCAACCTTAGAAGACTTAAAAGTTTTTGAAAAAAATAATTCCGATATATCAATTAATGTCTATGGTTTGGAAAAAAAAAATACTGTGACGGGACCTCTATATAAGACATTGAAACATAAGTTGACACACGTTAACTTGTTACTTATTGAACAAAATGGAAAATCGCATTTCTGTTTAATAAAAAGTATTGAAAAGCTTGTTCGCGGACAATTGACTAAACATACATCTAAAATTCATTTATGTGAGGAGTGCTTCATTTATTTTGATACTGAACAAAAACTTTATTCCCATAATTGCGCTAGAGTAAAAACAATTTTACCTGAACCTAACAGTACGCTGGCATTCAGTCATTTTGAAAGGACTCAAAGAATACCTATCGTAATTTATGGAGATTTCGAAAGTTTGCTTCTAGAATATTCCGATAAAAGTAAGTCCAATCACATTGAAAATCTACAAGTACATGAAGCGACTTGCTTTGCTTACTATATATGTTGTCAATCTAAACCAGAACTAAATGAATACGTATCATATCGCGGTCCTAATTGTGCCCAGAAATTTGTAGAAACCATTTCCAAAGATGTACAGAAATTGCATCAGTTATTATCAGTTAACTGTGAAATGTTACCTTTATCTGATGAGGAAAATCACGCGCTAAAAAATGCCACGACTTGTCACATTTGCGGAGATCCTTTTAAAATTGGCGAGCCTATCATAGCTGATCATGACCATTTTAGCGGTAAATATCGCGGCCCTAGCCACAATTCTTGTAATTTAAACGCAAAATCCTGCGAGTTTATACCTATACTGTTTCATAATTTTTCCGGTTATGATTGTCATTTATTTATTACGGAACTATCGAATACTATTGGCCGCATAAATTTAATTCCCAAAACAAAAGAAAAATACATATCAGTTACTAAATTTATACCAATAGATGGTCAAAAACCAGCGCAAATGAAATTTATCGACTCATTTAATTTTTTGAATTCTGGTTTAGAAGAATTGGCTAAAACATTACACCCTAACGACTTTAAAAACCTCAAACAATTTTATACTAATCCTTTACACTTTGAATTACTTCGCAAAAAAGGAATTTATTGCTATGACTACATAGACTCGTGGGATCGATACAACGAAACTGAACTGCCAGATCGAGAGTATTTTTACAGTAAACTAACTGGTGAAAATATTGCAGACGATGACTACGAACATGCAAAGTCGGTGTGGAGTGAATTTAATATACAAAATTTGGGTGAATATACTGATTTATACCTTAAATGTGATGTGTTATTGTTGTGTGATATTTTTGAAAAATTCAGATGTATGAGTTTAACTTATTATAATTTAGACCCGTGTTATTATGTTTCAAGTCCGGCTTTGAGCTGGGACGCGATGTTGCTGTATACAAAAATTCAGTTGGATTTAATATCTGATGTTGAAATGTACCAAATGATAGAAAAGGGTATTCGAGGTGGTCTTGCTCAGTGCTCGTTACGACATGCTAAGGCAAATAATAAATATTTGTCAGATTACAATGCCGATGAAACAAGCTCATATTTAATATACTTAGATTGCGTCAATTTATACGGTTTTGCTATGTTACAAAATCTTCCAACAAATAGTTTCGAGTTTTTGAAAGATGAGGATATAGAAAATTTTAATGTTGAAAGTGTCAGTCGCGACAATCCTCAGGGATACATACTAGAAGTAGATCTTGAATACCCCTCCAAATTACATGATGATCATTCAGATTTACCATTTGCGCCAGAGAATTATGTACCTCCAAGTAAAACAAGTCGTAAACTGATAGCAAATTTGCATAATAAATATAAATATGTCATACATTACGAGCATTTAAAAGAATGTTTGAATAATGGTTTAAAATTATTGAAAATTCATCGCATTTTAGCTTTCAACCAATCAAAATTTTTGGAGCCTTACATAACATTAAATACAGAATTAAGACAAAATGCTAAGTGCGACTTTGAAAAATTTTTTTTTAAAAAACAGGTGAATAGCATCTATGGAAAAACTATTCAAAACAAAAGAAATCAAGTAGACGTTAAGTTGGTTAATGTTTGGAAAGATGTTTCAAATAAAACGAACAAACTATGCGGCGCGGAAAAATACATTAGCGCTCCCAATTTCAAAAGTTTGTCAATTTTCTCGGAAAACCTTGTAGCCATTCAAATGCGACAATCTAGATTAATTTTAGATATGCCTATTTTTATCGGATTTACTGTACTAGAGCTAGCTAAAAAGCACTTGTACCAATTTCATTACTCTGTCATGAAAACAAGGTATCAACAAAATATTCGCCTGTGTTACACTGACACCGATAGTCTTTTGTATTTAGTCAATACTGCCAACTTTTATGATGATATGAAAGAAATGCTTCCATACTTTGACACAAGTAATTTTGAGGCTAATAATATTTACAAGATGCCGATAGCAAATATGAAAATTCCTGGTTATTTCAAAGATGAAATGGGTGGCGTAGTTATATCAGAGTTCGTCGGATTACGAGCTAAGTTATACTGTATTAATACTGAGACAGCGTCTATAAAAAAAGCAAAAGGGGTAAAAAAATGTGTGACGAAAAAACTCGAGATGAAGAAATATAAAAGATGCTTGTATAATGGCGAGGAATTGCGAGACAATATGTGTATTATTAAATCAAAAAACCATAAAATGTTTACTCAGAAATGGAATAAATTGGTGTTAAGCAAGAATGATGATAAAAGGCAATTAATAGAAGGCTCAGTTTCAACTTTACCTTGGGGTCGCTATAGCAATATGGTATAATAAGATTAGTCGATAAGATTTATATGTTAACTATATTTTTACAGAACCTACTTAAATAATAAAAATGTGTAACACTAATTAATTATTTTGTTTTTCAATAAATTATATTATGAATTAGAACTTTTTTTTTTTGTTTGATCACCATTTCCCTTTGTCTTGCTATTGTAAATAGGGTAGTTCAATACCAGTAGTGGTCTTTGGAAGAGTTTACAACTTTATAATAAAAAGCCACAATTAATGTATACGAATAGGTATGTATTCACAAAATGAAAAAAATATTACACATGGTTCTATTTTACAATTTGAAACTATCACAATCACTTATTTTTTTCACAATTTTTCTTATTAAGCTTTCTGCGCCGTCCAAAATTTCGTCATAATTGTCCTCAACCACATATTGTGCGCTTACACAAACATCATCACCAATATTTCTCCGCTTGACTCCAGGAACAAGTTCATAAATATTAATTTTAATCAAATGATGTGCCTTTTCTTTTCCTTTTTTAGATACATAAGATAAATTGTGTGAATTTTCGGCTTGCGACTTTTTAATTGTTTTCTTTTTCGGTTTATTCTTCAAAAAGCGGCATTTCGTCTCATCAGGCAGTTTGGTTTTCTGATGCTGGACTCTGCATAGATCTTCTATGTCTCGAGTATTATAAAATAAGTCATCAACGAGACGGCTATCAATATCGACGCTTTCGCTGTTTTCTTGGGAGTCAAAGTTTAGCAGGTGTGACATTTTCTGCAATGAGATAATTGAAATTTTAAATATAATAAAATATTCGGCCATATAACAATAGATACCTTTTGGACATAAAAATGCTGATGAACAATATATTTTAACAATACATTCGTAAATGAACTCACTTGAATTATGAGAAATTTCTGAATCACGAGTAATTTCTTCGACGACCACTGCAGAAATGGCAGCATCCTAGTATTCATTTTAAACACGAAATGTCATTTACCCATAAACGTGTCAGCTGACTTGGTGATATATAATACCTACGTCGCGGTCTTAATATATTACATCATCAAATAACATAATAGGTACTAGGTATATAAGGACTTGTAATATTTTGATTCACCTCATACTTCATCATGAGGTTTGTTAAGCAAGCTGAAACATTAGAGGTGAATACTATAAATGTGGAAAAAAATGCAATAATAGTAAAGCATAGCGCTCTATTACCTAATACAATTCGCTGCATAATATGCGGCCCTTCTAACTGCGGTAAAACTAACGTTATGCTGAATTTATTGTTACATGAAAATGGATTAAAGTTTAAACACATTTATTTGTACTCAAAGACAGCTTTCCAACCAAAATATCTCTTCTTGAAACAAGTTATGCAAAATATACCAGGATCGAATTTTTATTTATTTAATGAAAGTAAAGAAGTCATTCATCCCAATGATGCTTTAACAAACTCCGTCATGATTTTTGATGATGTAGCGTGTGAAAATCAGATTAATATTAGAAATTATTTTGCTATGGGAAGACATAGGCAAATAGACTGTTTTTATTTATCCCAAACTTATTCCAAAGTACCAAAACAATTACTAAGAGACAATGCCAATCTTCTGATTATTTTTAAGCAAGATGATACCAATTTAAAACATATATACAATGAGCACATAAACACAGACATAGATTGGCAAAAATTTAAAGACCTTTGTTGTACTATATGGAAAAATCAATTTAACTTTTTATTACTAAATAAAGATTGCGCAATTGATAAAGGAAGATACAGACTAGGTTTTGATACATTTATTTATTTTTGAATTTAGTACATATACTAGTTTCATTTGGAAAAGTACTCACTTTAACTTCTGCGGCCGGATATAACACACAATAATTTAAAGTTACCAAAAAATGGAGGCCGATCTAAAGAAACAATTGATAACATCCGCAAATTGCATAAAAAAGAAAATTAAAATGATGCAGGATGAAGAGGATGCTGCTAACGTAAAATTAAAGAAAGTATTCAAGCCTATTACGGATTCTCTGGAGACATTGGGAAAAGCAAATGATGAAAAAAACCCCAGTTTATATATAACAAATTTAAAAAACGATTGCGAAACGCCTATGGACGATGACTTATCCGCAGGATATGAAAAATTCAAAGACCGCCTTGAAACTGATTCAAGCAAGCATTCAGAGTATTACGATGAAAAATTCAAAGACCACCTTGAAACTGATTCAAGCAAGCATTCAGAGTATTACGATTTCGACAATGATGTCAAAAATTCTAAAAATAATGTTAATGACACATTAATATCTCTTAAGAAAGAAGATGTGCTAGACATTTATGATAACATTAATGTTCCGTTTGGTATTCGTAGTGAAAATAAGAAACTCATGATGGGAAATTCTGCTGTCACTTTATCCTTAAAAAATAAAGATTCGAAAGAAAAACAATATATGCTTACAATCAATAACCAAAATTACGAAATGACTAGAGGTTTAAAAGAACTTTTAATTCGAAATAAGCCTGATCTTGAGATAGTAACCGAAAAAGACAAGATTATTTACAAAAACTTGCTTATTATTACCAGCGCCCACAGGCGAGATTTCCATCCCAACGGACAGTTGAAAGGAGACAAAGGATTAAAATACAGCCAGATCGTTAAACCTTTATTCACGGAGGCTAAGCAGGATTTTCCCGAAAAATTGCCTGATCTTAAAATTGGCGGTTCTTTGCCTAAATTAAAAAAATATAAGAAAGCAACGGACTATATTTATTGGGATGATCCAAATGAATTAATAGAGAGACTAAAATTATTAATCGCATCAAAAAGCGCTGGCAACAGCAATCATGACAATGAAATCCTGTCTATTATTGAAGAATTAAAAGAATCTGGTATTATAAAATAATAAAATTGTGCTAATAGAAAGTAGCAATTGGATTGCCTAGAGGGTTTGTGTGTAAATAAATACTTCAATGTTATCATCATTACATTCAGTAATCAAAAGAACGTCAAACATGAATGTGCGTGAAATAAAAAAACACTAATGAAATAAAAGAGAATAAAACTATAAATGAAGTTGAATTATCCGATAGCGTTAATATTCCAAAATATATTAATACGCAAATAAGAACTACCGCAAATAAGTTAGCGAATCTTTATAAAGTAATTGAGGCTTTATCAGCACGTATAAAAAAAATAGAAAAAAATATTGAACTTAAAGAACTAGAAGGAAAATTCAACAAGCACTATGAGCAAAGCCGACGTAGTAAATGAAATTCATAAAAACGTAAGAGTGAACTTCCCACGAAGAACAGTTATATTAAGAGACATAGATGACCTTTGGCAGGCTGATTTGATTGATATGCAAGCATTATCAAATGTAAATTCAGGTTACAAATATATATTCGTAATTATAGATTGTTTCTCAAAATATGCTTGGGCATTTCCTTTAAAACAAAAGACGAAAGAGATTTTGTCAAAAACATTTAAAACATTTTTAGCAAAAGGCCGATTACCAAAAAATTTACAGACAGATATGGGTAAGGAGTTTTACAATACAGATTTTTTTAAAATTGTTGAAAAATATAATATCAACCACTATTCTACGTATTCTAACAAAAAAGCCTCTATTGTTGAACGCTTTATTAGAACACTAAAAAATAAACTATATAAAGAATTTAATTTAAAAGGAAATTATAAATGGATCGATGGAACACTCGACTGTAAAATGCATGAGTACAATCATGCGTTCCATAGAACTATAGGAGCGCCTCCAGCTACAATTAATCAAAATAATAAAGAAAAAGTATCGCTAAGATATACTAATGCGCAAATAAAACATGCGAAGAAAATATCGAAGCGCAAAAGCTTTCGAGTGGGGGATTTCGTGAGAATAAGCAAATATAAAGGTTGCTTCGAAAAAGGATATACGCCTAATTGGTCTACAGAAATATTTAAGATAATAAAGGTTCAAAATACTTGCCCAACAACTTACTTATTGGAAGACGCAAGGTCTAGACCAATTTTAGGAGCATTTTATGTACACGAAATTCAAAAGACTTTACACCCTGAGGTATACCTTGTTGAAAAAGTTTTGCGAAGAAAAAGAAACAAGGTATACGTAAAGTGGTTAGGGCTGCCTTCAAACGAAAACAGCTGGATAGAAAAGACAAATCGGTTATAGGAAAGGTGACAGTACCTATTTAAACATTTATTGTTTTTACAATGTACTCATTTGTTTGCGAAACGCCGTGCTATAAACATTACGTTCACAGTTTATTTAAATGAAAACAATCATGAATAAAGATAAGAATAATATTAGTAATTTAAATATGAAAAAAATATATATATCACCAACTTCAAAGGTTAAAACTGGTTCTGGATTCAGAAAAACATTTAATAATATTGTTTCACACACAAAAAAGCGTATTAGAAAATTAAAGCCAAAGTGCAAAAAAGTTTTAGCGGAACTAGCGTATGCAGCTGCTCATGAAATGGCGTCTGACGATTTACCTATAAAATTGCCAAGAGTAATTCCGGTGCCTAAAAGCGGAGGATTTCTGCCTTTAATACCCATATTTGCTGGGTTGTCTGCCGCCGGTAGTTTAGCAGGAGGTATCGCCGGAATCACGAAAGCCGTTAATGACTATAAGTTAGCTAAAAAGAATTTGGAGGAATTCAAAAAACATAATACGAATATGGAAGCATTGTGTATTGGGAAAGGATTACATCTTAAGCCATACAAAAACGGGCTAGGAATTTATGTGACAAATAAAAAAAACTAATTACTCGGCTACCCAAAAGAGCGTTAACTAATATTGATATCACAAAACATTCTAAAAACATACCATTTTTTCGCGGTGTTTTTATGAGAGATGAATTACCAGAATTTCCATTACCTCTGGAATGCGGGGTTATCAATTTAGATTCCTCTACAAATTCTGGTACTCATTGGGTAGCCTATGGAAAAATAAATAATTATGTTGAATACTTTGATAGCTATGGCAATTTAAAACCACCACAAGAGTTTGTCAAATACATGGGAGAAAAAATTCACTACAACTACATATGATAATTTACAAGGAAACAATTTATATAACTGTGGTCACTTATGTTTAAAGTTCCTTGCCTCATTTTGGGAAAGAAGAAATTAATTGCATATGACGTCATACTTATCAACAATATATAGAATGGTGTGTTGCAGAATCGCACATTACATCACCAAACGCGTTGAAAATTGTTTCGTTGAAATCTACGAAATTTAAAATACCAGAAACTAAAAATGATTATCTTCAATAAAAACTCCGAACATAGTAAAACTCCTAATATTACATCCGCAACATTGAAAGATAGAAGACGTGTAAAAGCAACAAAGAAGATTACAAAAAATAATAAGATTTTTTTACGTTCACTTGGATTTAAAATATAAGATGTTACAAATCGCAGATTTACCACATCATGACAATTCCATCGAAAGCTATGAAATTCATAGCTATAACCCTTACAATAACAATTTTAAAGTAAACGATGAAATAAGAATACCTATACACCAGCAAGATGTTTATGTATTACCATCAGCTAGCTCCATTTACATCGAGGGATGCGCAAGTATATCTACCACAGACGCAGCAGGGAAAATAACAACGAAAAAAGTGAAATTTATAAACAATCCAATATTATTTTTGTTTCAAAATATCAGGTACGAACTGAATGGGGTTGCAATCGATAACATTAAAAATGCTGGAATCACAACAACAATGAAATCTTATATTTCAATGAATGAAGGAGAAAGTAAAAATGCTGCTTTATGGGGTTGGAATTTAGATGGAGCCAAAGCAAGTGATACCCATTTTACGGCTATAATACCCTTAAATAAAATATTAGGATTTGCTGAAGATTATAATAAAATACTCATCAATTGTAGACATGAGCTTATATTACAAAGAAGCAGCTCTGTTTCAAATACTGTGATTGCTGAGAAAAATGAAAATATTTGTATAGACATAACAAAAATTCAGTGGCGTGTGCCGCATATTAGAGTTTCTGATCGCGAACGACTTGTACTACTAAAACATTTAGAAAAAGACCGACCAGTACAGCTTGCCTTCAGAAATTGGGATTTATATGAATATCCATTATTGCCTAAAACAACAAAACATTCTTGGTCTATTAAAACTGCTTCTCAGTTAGAGAAACCGAGGTTTGTTATATTAGGATTACAAACGGATAGAAAATTCAATACGACAAGAAGTTCAGCTTCATTTGATCATTGTAACATAACAAATGTCAAATTGTTTTTAAATTCGCAATACTTTCCATATGACAATCTTAATTTAAAGTTTGATGAAGGAAAATATAGTATATTATATGAGATGTATGCTAATTTTCGGCAGTCGTATTACAACGCTTGTATTGAACCGCTGTTAGATTTGCATACATTCTCCAAAATTGCTCCAGTTTTTGTTATCGACTGTTCAAGACAAAACGATTCAATCAAAACTGGGCCAGTTGACGTGCGTTTAGAAATTGAGTCATCAGAAGACGTTCCAGAAAATACCACTGCCTACTGTTTGATCCTCAACGACTGCCTCTTTGAATATAAACCACTCAGTAACATTGTTCGAAAACTATCATGAATGCCGCCATCGTGGATGTTCAAGGTTTTAAAAGTAAAGACAACAAATTTATACCTAAAGAAATAGCAATTTTGTGCGAAAATCGCATTCTTGTTTTGTTGATAAAACCGCCATATCCATTCTATAACTTAACAAGTATGGAACGTTCACATGTGGCGTGGATAGAAAGAAACATCGGAATTTTATGGAACGAAGGCTTTGTGCCTTATTTTAATTTTAAGTGTTTGATATCACAATTCATGAAAAATAAAAAAATATATGCTAAAGGTGCTGAAAAGGTGAAGTGGTTGAAAGAAATACTAGAAAACGATAATATCCATAATTTGGAAGAGCAAAATTGTCCTAATTTACAAACCTTGTATAACAATTATGCAACATCGTTGGAAATTCAAAGCTGTATTTACCATAGCAAGATATGCGCCTTTAAAAATGTAACTTGCTTAAAAAAGTGGTGTATAACAAATGATATTTTTTAAATAAAGAATAGATACACTATTTCAACCGTCGTTTGATTTTTGTTACGTGTGAATGAAATGGAGAATGTTGTATGTACAAAGAGTCATCACCTACCAAGCTAGCGCTAAATGATTCGATATGTGGTTTCAAATATCTGTCAATGCTGATAAATCACGTAATTTGCTTAGGTGCTAAACACATCGGTTGGAAATTGCGAATGAAATACTTTACTGGATTAAATATAACAGCTCGGATAGTCAGAATAGATTACGATTATGTAGACTTGTTACCTATCTTTTAGTTTTCCTCCTTGATGGAACACTGCTTATTTAGTAGACCAGAAAGGTTGTCGCTGCAGGTAATTGTATGGGCTGCATCGACGAGATCGCGAAGCGATCGAGTTGATTCAGCCCATACAATTACTACCTACTGTCACAAATCCTGAATGATTTATTACATAACTGTAATTATGTGGGCCCGTCTGGAGTATTAATCTCGTGTGGGACTGTAATTAACGCAGAGAAGTGACGCCGGCTTCGTGTTATCATTGCGTAGGACTTACGTGGCTTACTGTAATGTTGTGTTACAGATGTGTTTCACAGGATAGTTACATTATAAGCATTATTTAAACAGTGGTTATTTTACTGTTTAATTTAAGGAAAGGAACCAAAATCTCAAGGGAGTATTATGTTGTTGTAATATACAGTATTATGTTATTAGGATAAAGTAATTCGATTTTTTTTTACTTTAAAGTATGTTCGTAATCGTAATAAAAAAAAACATATCTGCACCTATTTTTTTTAATACGATCGTTGAATTCGCATTTGTAATCTAACATATTTTTTCTAATGCGGGGGGACGTGAGCCCCCCGGGCGCGGCTTCTATTACTAGGGGTGGTCTAAAAGTTTTTTTTTCATGCGTCGTCCCCCGAGCCCCCTTTTGTTTTTCTGCCCAGCCTTTTCTTTTTACTGCTGTTGGTATAAATGATGAACACTATAATTTATTTATTTTATTTAGGAGTACGTATTCCAGATTATACCAGTACTACATCATACCCACTGAGTGTTATATCGAACACAGTTATATCACATATACTTTAAACCATATTAAGGTTAGATTAATAGTTGGTATATCATAAGTTAATTATACCTGATGATAGTTAGATCACTTCAGAATATGCCAAATATTATTTTACCAAAAGTACATTATATCCCTTAATCGTTATATCGACCAATAATATATCAAAAGTTGTTATAGCGACCTTTACGCACCCCAAATATTAGGTATATTATTATTTATAAAATTTCAATGTATTTACCTGGCGGAAAAGACCCGGATTCGAACCCGGTATTTACCTCTGGACTAGGTACCAGTCTAAAATATCACTCCACTACCCTAACGCCACAATACCTTTCGAATTTTTCTTCATGCTCTGTGTGTTGATCTTTGAATTGTTTATTTGGAAGGCTTTTCACCGAAGCGGTCTTTATGTGAATACAATAATATATGGTAGTCTTTATTTACTTCGTCTCATGCCAAACCACTAGCAATCCTCCCTTGTATATTTAGCGCACACGCTGACTGCTTAGCAAGAAATATGGCGGTCGCGGAGTTGACTAATGTTACGACTGTAGTTTGACAAAACACGCGGCTTTCGGTAATTACGATGAAATAGGAGACTTGTACACTCGGCGTATACAGGGTGGGAAGTTTCTGGGTCACTAACGGCAACTATTAGAGGGCCTTGACACCGTGTGGAAATGAAGTTGAGCGGATTACTCGTATGTACAACTTTATGAATAATATAAAGCACATAAATTGAGAGAAAAATGTTCCGTTTATTAAAAATAAAATAAAATAAAAATGAGCCAACTTAATTTTAGGCTAATGTACCTGTGGGTAAAATTAAGTTAGTATATATACCCTACAAAGGTAGTGTTCGAATCTCAGAAAACAAAAATATTGTGTGATTACAAACCTAGGGCGGTGAATTGGTGAGTGTCCCGAGCCGAAGGTGATAGCCTCAAATATGTGATTTGGGGTTTACAATTAAAGTTTTACATCTCACCCGGGCCAGGAAGTAAGATTTTCTCCTGGCAGAAAAATCCCACTTACGGCCTAGGGTGTAAAGTATACTTGTCGAGGATCTTAATCGGTCCATCGGTCGCTTCTGGAACGTCGGAACTGTCCGCTAGTCGGCTTGTCCGTCTGTGTCCGAATTTACGACCGGCACGTGTTTCAGGGGACCGCACCGCCTCACCGTACTAAAAAACCTAACATTCACAGGAATTCTACACATATAAGCCCTTTTCGAACCGCGACAGGCAAGATATTCCTCGTAGGACTAAACAGAAGAATCATCACAGGAGTTCTGAAGACATGATCCCTTTTTACTATTGAAGCGTGCAAGACTGTTTACGTACTGAACAGCCTAACGATTATAGGAGTTTTAAAGACATAAGCCCTTACTACTATGGTCGTCAAGACTGTCCTTAGCGGGGATTTACAACGCTTAACTCCTATTCCAACTGATTTACTGCCCTGTGATAAGACCGGGCTATCTTAGTGGCGCAATCAATTGGTATTGTCAATTGAGGAGTCTAAAATACTGACTATTAACATTTTATGTTAGAACTATAGAGAAGTACTTATAGATAAGGTCGGTTGGGACAATTGCGTCATAAAGGTAAGTGTGTGTGTGTGTCTTTTAATGATATTATACAGACGCAACACTTTTCACACAGCCTTTTTAATATCAGTTTTATTTAACAGATCAAAATTTTCTTATTCCGATGAACAGAAATCCCTTCGGCCGTTAAGGAGACCGAAGTTAGGAAACTAGTTTCCTAAACGCCTTTTTTATACCTCTACGTAACTATATGTATTTCGCGCATGCAGCTCCAACGTGGCGCCACCTATGGTCGCACCGGAGGATCAGCGGTGGCTTCCAAGTAAGGATTATGCTGAGGTGCGACCATTTCGAAGAATAGTTTAGTTTTTACTTTGTATACCGGGTGGATTGGCACGAGGATCCTTTGCGGAAATATAGCATCATTTAAGTGATACACAGTCCATTTATAATGTTTAGAAACTTAAAAGAAGTAAAAAAAGAAAATACAAATTTTGCTCATTTTCAACTGTGGTGATAACCCTATATTGCATCTACACATCACGGCAAGGTGGCTAGATTAAGACAATACACGCTGCAGCACGCTGCTTCTGTTTTGAGTTGGAGGCAGAAACACTGGTCCTATAATTGTTTCCCCGTGAATCGTTAACTGACCAACGACACTGGTGTGCTGTAAATCGGTAGGCGACACGATTGTCTTCGGCAAATACACATGTTCCTTCCGTCTATTCCACACCACATACCGTTGCGAGTAAACAAGCTTTCATCGCTTCAAATAACATGCCTGATAAAATCACGTTCTTTCACTGTTTTTTCCAATAGCCACCGGCATTAAGCTTCACGGATAGGGCAGTCTCTAGGAAATAAAGCTTGAACCCTCTGAACGGGTCCCCAACGTTGATCGTTCTAAGTTGTTCGTGGTTCAACGGGCTGATTGTTGGCGACACGATCAAAAGCACGTAAAATTGTCCAACGACCTGTTGGGTGTGGTGGTGGATATGTTTCACTGTATCGTCGTAAAGCTTCAGCCGCATTATAATTGTACCTCGCGCATAACATGAGCAAATATAAATATCCACGTGCTTTTAACAAAGGCATTTTCATTTAAAGGTAAAGCAAATTGAAATTAACTTAAATGTCAATTTCATTTCAAACATCATATTTATGATCAATGTTAAAACGTGCAAAGAGGTTCGATAGTTGTAAAAAATGCGTTAATTTTATCTTGCGTCGGCGAATGAAGAGCCGTGTTACTTTAGTGCAATATCCGAACGACGATATTTGACGATAACCAAAGTAAAATAAATAACAAGGACGGCCTATTGTATGAATTGCAGATCAAACAGGGAACAATTTCAATTTACTCGAAAATAATTTTATAAAGCGTGTTAACGAACTAAAATCTTTTTATTATCAGTTTAGGTAGGTAAACAGAGACGTTTTATTTACGATGAAAGAGGTTATTAGATGTTGATCTTTAATTGTTTATGATGATTTGAGTACATTCGAGTGGTTGTCAGTGTCAAGTCATGTCATGTGAGATTTGTTGGGATTAAGATTATTAACTAACAAATTACATAAATACTCCACTAGAAAATTTAATAAGTAAGTAGAATAACAGAGACAATCACCTCTGCAAATCCTGCAATGATTTTTTTAGCGTTTCACGCAGACCTAAGAATGGAAAAAAGCAACATATTAACGTAATATCCTAACGTCTAAGGATTGTTTACAAGTAAGTTCATTGACCCAGCCACCTGATTAGGGTTGGCACAAAGTAGTTTTTGGTATGAATGTTTCAAAGGCTATAACTTGAAAACGGTAACATATATTTCCATAGTTTCTATGGGGGAAATATAGTGCTAAGGTTGAACTATCTGCCAGTTCCGCAAAGGATCGTCGTCACGTTCCACCCTGTATATTTATTTCTGTTATTTTATTTTCAACTTTTATCGAACCATTGTGCTCGAATAAATATCTTCTTCTTCTCAGCATATTTCTTTCTTTTTTTATTTTATTTGTCTTGTCAAAATGGTTAGTTGGTTAGCAACTTATCGTCAACAAACATTTATAAATCAGTCATTTTAATAAAAGCGGGTTCTGCCCCTTATGACACAATGATCCCGACTGATCATTGCTTAAAACTATCACAGGTCGTGTAGACGAAATACAGTATTATTTACTAATAAATTACTACTAAACAAAATAGGATACAATTTATGAGCTCTCAGATTGCGATTCGGGTTTGGGTAAAAACTGAGAGGTTCTTATCTAGATCGCGTGATAGCGAGCGAGACAGGTATATACGCGAATCGCATGCTGACAGTGACTGCTCACGCACTGTAAAAGCCTATTGAATAAATTCAGGCGTCACTTTGGAGAATCCCATATACTATTCATTTTACTATTCCTATTGAGACTAACTGCTAGGTGTTACCCGCTCATCCTACGGGAACGTTACATTTTGTCGGGATAAAAAGTACCCTATGTGTTAATCCAGGGTGTCAGCTACCACCATACCAAATTTTATAAAATTGGTCCAGCCGTTTAAGCGAAGAAGTGACAAACATACACTTAAACACACTCACATACTTTCGCCCTTATAATATTAGTGTGATAAGAAGCGGAGCGGAACGGAGATGTGTGAAATGGACCAATCACATTTCTCGTTCAAATTATCTTATTTCAGGCGTCACAAAGACGCAGTCTGATTGGTTGATTTTCTCCACTTCTGTGGACAGGCGGCCTAGGCTTACATAAAAAAGTTCCCTTGGTAGCTACTCTTGGCGTGGGCCCTAGAAATATATCGCCATAACCGCTGCCACTTGTAATGTCCGCCCGTAGTGTAAGAGAAAAGGGCTACACTAAATTTAAGTAAGTTAGGAAAAATAAAACAAAATTTAAATGCTCTCGGCTAAAGTAGACTCATTCAGGTTGTGGGATCTGGCCGTACTTGGAGCAAGCAGGGAATCGGGTATTTAAAAATGAAGGACGCCCCCGAAACCTCACTTGTCAAACGTTTGACAATTCAAAATGAAACAAATAATTAACCTTATTTAATATACATATATTTTCACACAAAAAATATAAAGCGGTAGAATCTACCAAAAAAAATATAATGGTAGAATGTTACAATAGCGTTCGCCTTAAATTAAGCACCTTAAATATATATCCGTTTAGGGTAATGGATTTGAACAATCAATGACGACGATCGATAAAAATGATACTAGGCTAACTATTCAATTCACTCCGGGGTCTCCGCCCTGACGGAAGTGATAAATAAGCAAAACTAACGGGTTGATTTTCAAGAATACAGTCCACAATTATATATCATGTAAATAATGTCCATTACACTGCTATTCCTTAATCATTAAGATTGAAATAGAAAGTTTGAAGGTTATGAAACTCGGAGGCTCGTCGCCTTACATGCGCCCTGCAGGTAAGGAGATGTCCATTGATACAATTAGAAGGTCATACCCATGATGGAGGCAGGTTCCGTACTACGGAAGCACCGTGCTATGGAACGCCATACGAAATAGGCCGTTCCCAGAAAACCCAGACAGAACTGGGTTTCAACAAGAGGTCGGATTACGTAACGCACATGTGGCGTCCGTCCGAAGTAAAACACAGGTTTATAGGTTGTTGCAAATAGATATTGAAGATTTTGTCACACCGACCCTCGGTGAATGACGTAGAATTACATATTAAAATTTTGGGCCAAGCCCAGCGGAATGATCGCACTATTTCATGTAAAATATTTCAACTGATCGCGACTCGAATCAGGAATTCAAGTGGCGTTGCCCAACGTATGGCCTTGGAGTTTGACACATTCAAATGAAACTTATAAACGTAAGGTGTTAGTGATAAGTTCTTTATTATTGTTGTGTGCGAATAGATATTTGAAGGTTTTTTTCTTTTAAACTTTATGAAATTATAACATATGGTTAAACTTATAAATTTAACCTAAAATAATTGAAACTTAACGTAACCTGATTCTGAAAGTAACCTTTTTGGTGAATTTTAATTTCTTACACGGACTTTAAACTTAAAGTAAACAATATAAAACTAAACTTAAACAAGACTTTAACTAAAAGTAAA
The DNA here is from genome assembly GCA_932273695.1 of Apotomis betuletana. Taxonomy (NCBI): domain Eukaryota; kingdom Metazoa; phylum Arthropoda; class Insecta; order Lepidoptera; family Tortricidae; genus Apotomis; species Apotomis betuletana. The sequence continues at coordinate 880,334 of OW026308.1, read as the reverse complement.
CTATACTTAAACTAAACATAAACTTAACTTGAAATTAAACTTTTACTTACAATTAATTAATTAATTTGAAAACTGCATATTTGCAATTTAGTAGCTTGGAAGCTACCCTCTACTTTTAAAATTGATACACTTGTTTTTAAATAAACATTTTTATTTTATAACTGAGATAAAATAAACTTTTAAAGATGGATTTTATAAATGCTGGTTGTAAAATCACACACTTACATAAGGACGAAATTACACACGAGTTAGCTATCCGGAAATTACCTGTCAATCCGATTTCACGTCGGTCTAGTCTATATCAAGCTTTGAAACAAACTGACACACTTGCGAGGAAGGGTAGTCTGAAGTTTGCGGATATCGTGGTGAGCAACGTTGCGTCTGAATTAGAAATTTGTCAGCGGAAAGCAGAAGAGATTGAGCAAGAAGTTAAGGAGGAGCTGTCTGCATCTGCGATTGATAGATTAACGTCTCGTTGTAAATATCTGTTGTGTCGACTCTCTCGCTTAGAACAGGAAACTGAAGAGGTTCAGCTTTTGAAGGCGATGATTAATACCATCATGGAACGCGTGTGTGATAATGGTTCTTCGGCATCATCTGGGTCTGATGATGATGACCGCTCCACTAATGAAACTCGAGTAGTCAGGGAGATAGTATATAAGCCGGATAAATCTTTCAATATTAACTCTTTAAACTTAAAATTCAAAGGGGACTCTTGTGTCCGATCTTTTCTTTCACGTCTGGAGGAGTTGCGTATAGCAAGGAGGATTTCAGAGGACGCGATTTATAGGGGTTTTCCTGAGATTCTCGAAGGTCCAGCGTTATCTTGGTTCCGATCTCAACGGAACGTACTTTTGACATATAAACAAGTTACCTCTGCGCTAAAGGAGGAATTTGATATTCCTGATCTTGATCATCAGCTATTGCAAGAGATACGCGCTCGTACTCAAGCAAAATCTGAAACTATTGTGTACTTTGTCTCGACAGTACTAGGGATGTACGAACGTCTTAAAAGAGATGTTCCTGAGGAAGAGAAGTTGGACATAATGATGAGAAACATTCGTCCTGAATATTCTAGGGATTTAGCTTTACAGGACGTACACTCTATCCAACAACTTAAGACTTTATGTAAACGTATTGAGTTGGCTCAAGTTAGAGCGAACCAATTTCATGAACCTGACTTAAAAAATAAACCTGCTGTTTCTAATAATGATTCGAGAAGGAAGAGCGAGGCTCGTAATCGGTATTATCCTTCTCATCAACCTAATAATTCTAAAACATTTGTTGCTGCTTTGACATCTAACACTCCTGACATGAAATGCTTCAGGTGTGGTAAAACTAACCATACTACTCGATTATGTAGAAATTCTCGGGATGTTGTTTGTTTTAAATGTGGAGAAAAAGGAGTTAGGACTCCTGATTGCACAAAATGTAACACTCAGCCAAAAAACTGAATAGGCCTGTCTTTTCTGATAAACCTTCATCTTTACCTTCTGCTCCCTTGCGCGCAGAAAAGACAATTTTCTTTAATCCTCCAAAGGGAGATGACCGAGTTTATGCTCAACTAAATATACTTAACTTAAACTTTAACGCTTTGCTGGACTCTGGTGCAAGCGTTAGCTTTTTAGGTAACGATAGTCATTTAGTATTTGCTACAGGGGGTATATCCGTTCAAAAGCACGATAAACCACTAATGATTAAAGTTGCCGATGACCATCGCATTGTATGCACTGAATATATGGTTTTACCAGTTAATTATAATAACAACGTTAAACTGATACACTTTAATATTCAACCTGAGATTGCTACTCCTATGGTTCTTGGCTTAAACTTCTGGAGAGCATATGGTTTAGCTCCAGGACTTATTACTGATAAATGTATGTCTGATATATCGACTTTAAATATAAATAGTATTGATCTTGTACCCTCTGAAACGGGGTTAACTACTTATGATTCTTTAACTAATGATCAGAAGACTCAATTGGAACAGGCGAAATCTCTTTTTGATCAAATTGATACGGATAAAGTTGGTTTAGGGAAAACTCACTTAATTGAACACGTTATTGACACTGGAGATGCTCTGCCTATAAAACAAAAATATTATCGTCTTAGTCCTTTTAAACAAGCCGCGTTAGAAAAAGAGGTGGACCGCATGCTTGAAGCGGGTATAGTAGAACCATCTCACTCGCCTTGGAACTCTCCTGTCGTAATGGTAGAAAAGCCGAATGGCGATATGGGATTATGCTTAGATAGCAGAAAAGTAAACTCTGTCTCTAAATCTGATGCTTATCCAGTACCTTACGTTCATTACATATTAGATAACTTACGTGATGCCAAATACCTAACTTCGTTAGATCTTAGTGCGGCATATCACCAAATACCACTTAGTGAAGACTCTAAAGAGAAGACTAGTTTTACAGTCCCAGGGAAGGGTCTCTTTCACTACCGTCGCATGAGTTTCGGTTTGGTTGGTGCATCAGCCACCATGCAACGTTTAATGGACAGTATTTTTTCTGCTGAGTTTGATCACAAAGTTTTCTGTTACATTGACGACATAATTATTTGTACTTCGGATTTTGACGAACATATACGCTTGCTTAAAGCGGTCTTTGAGAAACTTAAAGCAGCTAACTTAACTATAAATATGAAAAAATCTTCTTTCTGTAGAAGTGAACTTAAATATCTTGGATATCTTGTTGACAGATACGGTCTGCGAACCGATCCATCTAAAATAGATGTAATTTTAAATTTTCCAGTTCCTACTGATGCTAAAGGTATAAAACGTTTTCTTGGTATGTGCGGTTGGTACCGTCGGTTCATTGATAACTTTGCTAAAATATCTCGTCCGCTATCTCGCTTAACGAGTAAAAAAGTAAAATTTATTTGGTCGGACGAAGCTAACGATTCTTTTAATTTCCTTAAATCTGCATTGGTATCTGCACCTATTTTAAAGTGCCCTAACTTTAATGAAGATTTCTTTATACATACAGACGCTTCTTCGTACGCAATTGGTGCTGTATTGACGCAAAAATATGACGGTGTTGACCATCCCATCGCGTATTCTAGTCGTACCCTTAGTCAGCCTGAAACTCATTATTCGGCGACAGAACGGGAACTTTTGGCGGTAATCTATGGTTTAGAGCAGTATCGAGCGTATGTAGAGGGTAAGAAATGCTTTATAGTGACTGATCACGCTTCTTTAAAATGGTTTTCAAACATTAAAAATCCTACAGGACGTTTAAACCGATGGGCGTGTAGACTAAGTCAATTTAATTTTGGAATTATCCATCGGAAGGGTAAAGAACATGTCATTCCGGACTGTCTTTCCCGTATTCAAATTAGTGCAATAGATATTCTTGATATCCAAGATCCTTGGTATTTAGACTTGTATAATAAAGTTTCTGAAAAACCGTCTTTATTTCCTAACTTTAAAATTGAAAATAACAAACTCTACCGTTATTCTAAGAATAAGTATCGTCTCACAGATCAGTTTGACTGGAAGCTGGTATTGCCTTATGAACAACGGAAAGAGATCCTAAATAAATATCATGATGATCCTACTGCTGGACATTTTGGGGTTTCTAAAACTCATGCTAAAATTGCTGATTTATATTACTGGCCTACACTTTTTCAAGACGTGAAGGAATACGTCGATCTTTGTGAGATATGTAGAACTTACAAACCGGTCAATCTAGCTCGTCCTGGTTTAATGGGTAATCCCCGACGTATATCGTCACCAGGCGAAGCAATTTCTTGTGATATTCTTGGTCCATTTCCTCCCTCTTATTTGAGAAATCAGTACCTCTTCGTATGTACTGATTATTTTAGTAAATATGTTACTTTATTTCCTTTACGCACGATAACTGCGAAAGCTATAGTTAAGTGCATGGAGAAAGGAATCTTTCTGGTACACGGGGTACCGAAATATATTTTTTGTGACAATGGCGTTCAATTTACTTCTGGAGACTTTAGAGACTTGATGGTGAAATATAGTGTTCCCCACATATTCTATAACCCTAGATATCATCCTCAGACAAACCAGACGGAACGTGTGAACCGCGAACTGGTGAGAACGATAGCTTCTTACGTACGCTCTGACCACCGTAATTGGGACAAGAACGTAGCAGAAATTCAATGTGCTTTAAATACTGCCAAACACGAGGTCACCAAAAATACACCGTACTTTTTAACACATGGTCGTCTAATGATTCTAGATGGTTCTCTTTATAATAACGATGGTCCTGTTGATCCTAGCACTCTCGAAGTAGATATCTGTAGTACTTTTTCAGATAAACTGAATGAGCTTAAAACTATATTCCTAAAAGTGCGAAACTCACTGGTAGCCTCCCACGAACGTAATGCTCGGTATTACAATCTGAGGAAGCGACATGTGGATTTGTCAGAAGGCCAAATCGTTTACAAAAGGACTTTTCCATTGTCCAATGCAGCGAAAAGTTTTTCCGCAAAGCTAGCACCCCGGTATGAAAAATGTATCATATTTAAAAAACTAGGACCTCTTGTTTATACTCTTAAATCCTTACAAGGGAAACTTTTAGGAAATTTCCACATAAAAGACATAGTTCGCCCTGGTGAAGTCGAACCGTCTCCTTCACGGAATTCGTCTTTTCGCCCCTGAACTGTCTATTATTTTCCTTTGTAACTAGAATTTACAATAATGCTTGTACTGAGTGAAGCCTAATGTTAAATAAGTTTTCCTCAGAAAATCTTAATGTTAATTGTTGGTTCAAGTAGCTCTCTACTTGTAAGGGAGTTTACAACCACTTTTCATCTTTAGATAATCCGGAGGCCTACGGTATATCTAACTTTCATCTGTCTTATTTTTGACTATATTTTACTGTCCTAATAAAGACGTAAATAACTTAATTCTTGACTTATACTTGTATAGAGAAATAGATTTAATCTTTCTCAATTTTATCTACTTCCTACTGGATTATACTTCTTCTTCAGGGAGAGGGAGATAGTAAACTCCGCATGTAGTGACACCGCGGAAAGAAGCAAATCTCCAAGAGCTGTTTTTCCGTAAAAGCTTGTCCTAAACAAGTTTTAGATTCGAGACCTAGTAGTGGTGAACTCGCTGCTATAGTTAGGAGATTTCCCATACTACCTCGGTTGTAAATAGTTGGCATTCTTTAATAAAGTAAAAGTTGGTTCTTGCCATTTAGTCATAATTTTATATTTTAATAGGTTCGTTGTATTAGTTAGTTATTAGGATTTTAGCTGGTCGTAGCTGCAGACGTGTAGACTCGCCGACATAAGTTAGTAATATAGTTTAGTACTAAAATTTCGTTGGGGTGTGGTTATGGCAATATATTTGTTCCGTAGTATTCTGCTTGATTTCTTCGTTTTACGGAGTTCTTATTCTAAAAAAAAAATTAATTAAAAATTTTAAATTTTTAATTATTTTTTTTTTTTACCCAACTAAAGATTAACTGTAACACTTTAGACATGATGTTGACTGGAGAAAGGAGATAATTTTGTCATGTTGAGAGGTTCATGTTTGTTTCATCTAAATCGTCTAAAAACTTAATGCTACGTTGTGCCTGTTGTGGAAAATAGTGGTGGACGTTAGCCTTTATCTATAAAAGGACTTCTTAATCATTCAATAGGAAGGAATATGGTAAAATACATACCTTTTTTTTAACTAACATAGTTCTGTGTATATTACACTTGTTTTCTCTCACAAACTCGTTCCTACCTGTTATAGGTCGATATATACTAAGCGTATACGGAGAATAGCGTTTTGTCAACCACATAGTTGATTTTTTTTCTTTCATTAATTCCATTCCAAAACATAAATAAACTGCACGGAGTTGAGGTTATGTCTACTCAACATTTGACATTTCAACTGACTGACAGATAGTGTCTGTGACGTTTCAGACAGTTACAAAATGTCGGAGCGTTATCGATTTATCGATTCACGATCTGGTTGGATAATTGTTGTCGTATTTTACTTTCTTTTATATTCGGTTCTATCAGATATTTATTTCAAAGGTTAAAAATTATGAATTTAAATTAATAGAAGATGAGTAGTCGTGTCGGTCTTTGTCTGTGGAATTCAGGAGTTCGTGTGTCGACGCCTTTATGGCTAGGATGATTGGGATATTTCCAATTTGACGTTTCTCATTGCATTCCTGATTCGAGTCGCGATCAGTTGAAATATTTTACATGAAATAGTGCGATCATTCCGCTGGGGTAAGCATTGTCTTCTAAACTCGTGTCTAGTACCGAGTAATTTCATATTATAATCGTTTTCGTGTTTTGTTACAGCTTGGCCCAAAATTTTAATATGTAATTCTACGTCATTCACCGAGGGTCGGTGTGACAAAATCTTCAATATCTATTTGGTATGTATTTCCATTTAATTAGTCGGCGTAAGAATCGTTGTATCACGTTATTAGTGCTGATATTTCATTGTTTTGTTGTTCTTTTCCAGCAACAACCTATAAACCTGTGTTTTACTTCGGACGGACGCCACATGTGCGTTACGTAATCCGACCTCTTGTTGAAACCCAGTTCTGTCTGGTAAGTCCAACCAATTTATACACACACAACACACACTTATTAGTAAAAATTTCTACAAATAACATTTAATAAAATAAACTTAATTACTTAAAATTTACTGGAACATTATTTGGTTTCCAGGGTTTTCTGGGAACGGCCTATTTCGTATGGCGTTCCATAGCACGGTGCTTCCGTAGTACGGAACCTGCCTCCATCATGGGTATGACCTTCTAATTGTATCAATGGACATCTCCTTACCTGCAGGGCGCATGTAAGGCGACGAGCCTCCGAGTTTCATAACCTTCAAACTTTCTATTTCAATCTTAATGATTAAGGAATAGCAGTGTAATGGACATTATTTACATGATATATAATTGTGGACTGTATTCTTGAAAATCAACCCGTTAGTTTTGCTTATTTATCACTTCCGTCAGGGCGGAGACCCCGGAGTGAATTGAATAGTTAGCCTAGTATCATTTTTATCGATCGTCGTCATTGATTGTTCAAATCCATTACCCTAAACGGATATATATTTAAGGTGCTTAATTTAAGGCGAACGCTATTGTAACATTCTACCATTATATTTTTTTTGGTAGATTCTACCGCTTTATATTTTTTGTGTGAAAATATATGTATATTTAATAAGGTTAATTATTTGTTTCATTTTGAATTGTCAAACGTTTGACAAGTGAGGTTTCGGGGGCGTCCTTCATTTTTAAATACCCGATTCCCCGCTTGCTCCAAGTATGGCCAGATCCCACAACCTGAATGAGTCTACTTTAGCCGAGAGCATTTAAATTTGTTTTATTTGACCTAACTTACTTAAATTTAGTGTAGCCCTTTTCTCTTACACTACGGGCGGACATTACAAGTGGCTAATACAGATAATGCTACGCTTTGTTAATGCTACGTTGTGCCTGTTGTGGAAAATAGTGGTGGACGTTAGCCTTTATCTATGAAAGGACTTCTTAATCTTTCAATAGGAAGTAATATGTTAAAATACATACCTTTTTTAACTAACATGGTTCTGTGTTTATATTACACTTGTTTTCTCTCACAAACTCGTTCCTACCTGTTATAGGTCAATATATACTAAGCGTATACGGAGTATAGCGTTTTGTCAACCACATAGTTGATTTTTCTTTCATTAATTCCATTCCAAAACAAAAATAAACTGCACGGAGTTGAGGTTATGTCTACTCAACATTTGACATTTCAACTGACTGACAGATAGTGTCTTTGTGACGTTTCAGACAGTTACAAAATGGCGGATTCGTTACCGATTTATTGATTCACGATCTGGTTGGATAATTGTTGTCGTATTTTACTTTCTTTTATATTCTGTTCTATCAGATATTTATTCCAAAGGTTAAAAATTATGAATTTAAATTAATAGAAGATGAGTAGTCGTGTCGGTCTTTGTCTGTGGAATTCAGGAGTTCGTGTGTCGACGCCTTTATGGCTAGGATGATTGGGATATTTCCAATTTGACGTTTCTGATTGCATTCCTGATTCGAGACGCGAGCAGTGGAAATATTTTACATGAAATAGTGCGATCATTCCGCTGGGGTAAGCATTGTCTTCTAAACTCGTGTCTAGTACCGAGTAATTTCATATTATAATCGTTTTCGTGTTTTGTTACAGCTTGGCCCAAAATTTTAATATGTAATTCTACGTCATTCACCGAGGGTCGGTGTGACAAAATCTTCAATATCTATTTGGTATGTATTTGCATTTAATTAGTCGGCGTAAGAATCGTTGTATCACGTTATTAGTGCTGATATTTCATTGTTTTGTTGTTCTTTTCCAGCAACAACCTATAAACCTGTGTTTTACTTCGGACGGACGCCACATGTGCGTTACGTAATCCGACCTCTTGTTGAAACCCAGTTCTGTCTGGTAAGTCCAACCAATTTATACACACACAACACACACTTATTAGTAAAAAGTTCTACAAATAACATTTAATAAAATAAACTTAATTACTTAAAATTTACTGGAACATTATTTGGTTTCCAGGGTTTTCTGGGAACGGCCTATTTCGTACGGCGTTCTATAGCACGGCGCTTCCGTAGTACGGAACCTGCCTCCAGCATGGGTATGACCTTCTAATTGTATCAATGGACATCTCCTTACCTGCAGGGCGCATGTAAGGCGACGAGCCTCCGAGTTTCATAACCTTCAAACTTTCTATTTCAATCTTAATGATTAAGGAATATCAGTGTAATGGACATTATTTACATGATATATAATTGTGGACTGTATTCTTGAAAATCAACCCGTTAGTTTTGCTTATTTATCACTACCGTCAGGGCGGAGACCCCGGAGTGAATTGAATAGTTAGCCTAGTATCATTTTTATCGATCGTCTTCATTGATTGTTCAAATCCATTACCCTAAACGGATATATATTTAAGGTGCTTAATTTAAGGCGAATGCTATTGTAACGTTCTACCATTATATTTTTTTGGTAGATTCTACCGCTTTATATTTTTAGTGTGAAAATATATGTATATTAAATAAGGTTAATTATTTGTTTCATTTTGAATTGTCAAACGTTTGACGAGTGAGGTTTCGGGGGCGTCCTTCATTTTTAAATACCCGATTCCCTGCTTGCTCCAAGTACGGCCAGATCCCACAACCTGAATGAGTCTACTTTAGCCGAGAGCATTTAAATTTGTTTTATTTGACCTAACTTACTTAAATTTAGTGTAGCCCTTTTCTCTTACACTACGGGCGGACATTACAAGTGGCGTTGCCCAACGTATGGCCTTGGAGTTTGACACATTCAAATGAAACTTATAAATGTAAGGTGTTAGTGATAAGTTCTTTATTATTGTTGTGTGCGAATAGATATTTGAAGGTTTTTTTTCTTTTAAACTTTATGAAATTATAACATATGGTTAAACTTATAAATTTAACCTAAAATAATTGAAACTTAACTTAACCTGATTCTGAAAGTAACCTTTTTGGTGAATTTTAATTTCTTACACGGACTTTAAACTTAAAGTAAACAATATAAAACTAAACTTAAACAAAACTTTAACTAAAAGTAAACTATATTTAAACTAAACATAAACTTAACTTGAAATTAAACTTTTACTTACATATACAATTAATTAATTTGAAAACTTTATACTTGCAATTGAGTAGTTTGGAAACTACCGACTACTTTTAAATTGATACTCTTGTTTTAAATAAACATTCTTTACGATGTACACTTGTTTTTAAATAAACATTTTTATTTTATAACTGAGATAAAATAAACTTTTAAAGATGGATTTTATAAATGCTGGTTGTAAAATCACACACTTACATAAGGACGAAATTACACACGAGTTAGCTATCCGGAAATTACCTGTCAATCCGATTTCACGTCGGTCTAGTCTATATCAAGCTTTGAAACAAACTGACACACTTGCGAGGAAGGGTAGTCTGAAGTTTGCGGATATCGTGGTGAGCAACGTTGCGTCTGAATTAGAAATTTGTCAGCGGAAAGCAGAAGAGATTGAGCAAGAAGTTAAGGAGGAGCTGTCTGCATCTGCGATTGATAGATTAACGTCTCGTTGTAAATATCTGTTGTGTCGACTCTCTCGCTTAGAACAGGAAACTGAAGAGGTTCAGCTTTTGAAGGCGATGATTAATACCATCATGGAACGCGTGTGTGATAATGGTTCTTCGGCATCATCTGGGTCTGATGAGGATGACCGCTCCACTAATGAAACTCGAGTAGTTAGGGAGATAGTATATAAGCCGGATAAATCTTTCAATATTAACTCTTTAAACTTAAAATTCAAAGGGGACTCTTGTGTCCGATCTTTTCTTTCACGTCTGGAAGAGTTGCGTATAGCACGGAGGATTTCAGAGGACACGATTTATAGGGGTTTTCCTGAGATTCTCGAAGGTCCAGCGTTATCTTGGTTCCGATCTCAACGGAACGTACTTTTGACATATAAACAAGTTACCTCTGCGCTAAAGGAGGAATTTGATATTCCTGATCTTGATCATCAGCTATTGCAAGAGATACGCGCTCGTACTCAAGCAAAATCTGAAACTATTGTGTACTTTGTCTCGACAGTACTAGGGATGTACGAACGTCTTAAAAGAGATGTTCCTGAGGAAGAGAAGTTGGACATAATGATGAGAAACATTCGTCCTGAATATTCTAGGGATTTAGCTTTACAGGACGTACACTCTATCCAACAACTTAAGACTTTATGTAAACGTATTGAGTTGGCTCAAGTTAGAGCGAACCAATTTCATGAACCTGACTTAAAAAATAAACCTGCTGTTTCTAATAATGATTCGAGAAGGAAGAGCGAGGCTCGTAATCGGTATTATCCTTCTCATCAACCTAATAATTCTAAAACATTTGTTGCTGCTTTGACATCTAACACTCCTGACATGAAATGCTTCAGGTGTGGTAAAACTAACCATACTACTCGATTATGTAGAAATTCTCGGGATGTTGTTTGTTTTAAATGTGGAGAAAAAGGAGTTAGGACTCCTGATTGCACAAAATGTAACTCTCAGCCAAAAAACTGAATAGGCCTGTCTTTTCTGATAAACCTTCATCTTTACCTTCTGTTCCCTTGCGCGCAGAAAAGACAATTTTCTTTAATCCTCCAAAGGGAGATGACCGAGTTTATGCTCAACTAAATATACTTAACTTAAACTTTAACGCTTTGCTGGTCGGTCAGGCCAGCGGTGGAGCGGGGGGTGCGAAGAATCTCCGGAGGCGTATAGGCTACCAGAACCAACAACTGGCCCTGGCAACTTATAACGCACGCACTTTGAGGACTAACGAGAAGATCGACGAGTTGGAAAAAACAATGGAAAAGGTTCGCTGGGGCATTATAGGATTATCGGAGGTCCGAAGAGAGGGGGAGGATACGATAGTCTTAAAGTCAGGGAACCTTTTCTATTACCGGGAGGGTGATCAACTGTCCCAAGGTGGTGTCGGGTTTATCGTCCACAAGTCCCTCATCAACAACGTGGTTTGTATAGAGAGTGTGTCGTCGAGGGTGGCGTATCTTATACTCAGAATTACCAAACGGTATTCGCTGAAGGTGATACAGGTTTACGCACCAACTTCGGCACACCCCGATACGGAAGTGGAGACAATGTATGAAGACATCTCCAAAGCCATGCACAGGACTTCCAAAACTCACTATACGGTGTTGATGGGGGACTTCAACGCAAAGCTGGGTAAACGAAACGGTAATGAGCAGAGAGTAGGGAATTTTGGTATTGGAATACGTAACCCCAGGGGGCAGCAGCTGGTTGACTTTATGGAGAGGGAGGGACTCTACGCGATGAACTCCTTCTTCAAAAAGAAACCCCACAGAAAGTGGACCTGGATCAGTCCCGATGGTTGCGTAAAAAACGAGATAGACTTCATAATTTCGACCAAAAAGCAGATATTCAATGATGTCTCCGTGATCAACAGGGTGAAAACCGGTAGTGATCATAGGATGGTAAGAGGCACATTGAATCTGAATACTGCAGTGGAACGCATGAAATTGATGAGGTCAACGCTCCGTCCAGGCCCTGCCGATATTCAAAACCCCGAAAATTTTCAACTGCAGCTCGAAAACCGTTTTGAATGCCTAGCAGATTGCGTTACTGTGGACGACATCAATAACGGGCTGGTGGAAACTGTCCGTACCGTTGGAGCTAAGTTTTATAAGCCCCGACGCACAAGTAGGACCAAAAAGATCTCCGATGACACTCTCAAACTCATGGACAGACGACGTGAATTAATATTGCAGTCTTCAGCTGATATGTTGGTATACAGGCAGCTAAATAGACAGATCTCCAAATCTCTGAGGCGTGACACGAGGCATTTTAACACAACATGTGTGAAAAATGCCATTGAGCAGAACAAAGGCTCCAAAGTGTTCGCAAAAGATATGTCTATTGGGCAAAGCCAGTTAACTAAGGGCTTGTGCACAAATCACGTGAGGTTCCATAGGGGGAGGGGGGGGTCACGAAAAAATCACGAAATATCACGTTGGGGGAGGGGGGGGTATAAGGAGACCTCACGTGTATTTTTTCTACAGTGAACGAACTAAGAAAAAGTCAATATTTTTTTCTCGGTTTTGTTAAAAATAAGTCTTGACTTGTTAAATACCTCAAAATAGCGAGTCTATTTTACGAAATTTTGGCGGAAAAAAAATACACGTGAGGTAGTGAGGGGGAGGGGGGGTTAGCAAAGAACCTCACCAAATATCACCAGGGGGGAGGGGGGGGTCAAAAAGTAGCCGAAAAAACATCACGTGATTTGTGCACAAGCCCTAAGCTGAAGACTGATAGTGGCAATATTGTTTCGTCCATAACTGAGATTTTGAGAGAGATCGAAAGGTTCTATGGACAGTTATACACCTCAGCACAAAAGCCCGTTAACAGTCTCGATGCTGACCCTAGATCGAAACTGACCCGACACTATACCGAAGACATTCCGGACGTTAGCCTTTATGAAATCACGATGGCTCTGAAACAGCTTAAAAACAACAAGGCACCAGGTGATGACGGAATTACGACTGAACTTCTGAGAGCGGGTGGAAAACCAGTACTCAAAGTCCTCCAGAAGTTGTTCGGTTCCGTCATACATGAAGGCACAACGCCTGAAGCATGGAAAAGGAGTGTGGTGACATTGTTCTTCAAGAAAGGTGACAAAACCTTATTGAAGAACTACAGGCCCATCTCACTGCTAAGCCATGTTTATAAGCTGTTCTCCAGAGTCATAACAAATCGCCTCGCGCACAGGTTTGACGATTTCCAACCTCCCGAACAAGCCGGATTCCGAAAAGGTTTTAGCACCATAGACCACATTCATACGCTGCGGCAGGTTATACAGAAGACAGAGGAGTATAACCGGCCCCTATGCTTAGCGTTTGTGGACTATGAAAAAGCCTTTGATTCGATCGAGACTTGGGCTGTGCTTCAGTCTCTCCAGCGGTGCCGTATCGACTATCGATACATCGAAGTGCTGAAGTGTTTGTACAGAAACGCCACCATGTCAGTCCGAATCCAAGACCAGAGCTCAGAGCCTATCCAACTGCAGCGAGGAGTAAGACAGGGAGACGTAATTTCTCCAAAACTGTTTACTGCTGCACTGGAAGATGCCTTCAAGCTACTGGATTGGAACGGACTTGGCATCAACATCAACGGCGAGCACCTCACTCACCTTCGATTTGCAGATGATATCGTGGTCATGGCGGAGTCGTTGGAGAGATTAAGCGCTATGCTCGGAGACCTCGACAGAGTCTCCCAACAGGTAGGTCTGAAAATGAACATGGACAAAACTAAAATCATGTCGAATGACCATGTTGCGCCTTACCCGATAGTGGTTGGGAACTCTGCCCTCGAAGTTGTCGACGAGTATGTGTACCTGGGACAAATTGTCCAGCTAGGTAAGTCCAACTTCGAGAAGGAGGTTAATCGACGAATTCAACTCGGCTGGGCAGCGTTCGGGAAGCTACGTCATATCTTCTCGTCGAAAATTCCCCAGTGCCTGAAGACGGAAGTCTTCGAACAGTGCGTGTTGCCAGTGATGACTTACGGAACTGAGACATGGTCGTTCACAATGGGACTCATGAGGCGGCTAAGAGTCACGCAACGTGCAATGGAAAGGGCAATGCTCGGAGTTTCTTTGCGCGATAGAATCAGAAATGAGGATATCCGCAGAAGAACCAAGGTAACCGACATAGTGCACAAGATTGCCCGGTTGAAGTGGCAATGGGCAGGCCATGTAGCCCGGAGAACGGACGGCCGTTGGGGCAGCAAAGTCCTAGAGTGGCGACCACGTATAGGAAAGCGCAGCGTGGGTCGGCCCCCGACTAGATGGACGGATGACCTCGTGCGGGTAGCGGGGAATCATTGGACGCGGTCTGCACAGGATCGCACTTTGTGGCGAGTCATGGGGGAGGCCTATGTTCAGCAGTGGACGTCTGTGGCTGATAGATAGATAGATAGATAGAACCGCTGCAGGACACCATCGCAAGAGCAGACTTCTGGCCGAAGGGTGTTGTGTTTCGGCAGTTCCGGGGCAATCTACCGAATCCTGCGCCAGATCAGACGACGCAACGGAGGCACGCTGTTACGTCGCCTAAATCACACTAGATTTAAGTTTTTATTTTTATTTTCTGTATAATTTTGTAGTTCACAGTGCCTTAGTTTAATTACTGTAATGCTGTATAACTAATTTGAATAAATAAATAAATAATATAAATGCACGCTTGAATGTTTCAGACATTTTTCTCCATGATCAAACATGTTTCTTAATATACAATCAACTTAGAACACGGCTATTGAGATTTATTGGTATATATTTGAAAGAATTTTTTATTGATAATTTTTGTTTCAAAAACTACTCGAAATCAACAAAATTCACGCAGAAAACTGTTTTTAGGGTTCCGTACCCAAAGGGTAAAAACGGGACCCTATTACTGAGACTTCGCTGTCCGTCCGTCCGTCCGTCTGTCACCAGGCTGTATCTCAAGAACGGTGATAGCTAGACAGTTGAAATTTTCACAGATGATGTATTTCTATTGCCGCTATAACAACAAATACTAAAAATAAAATAAAATAAATATTTAAGGGGGCTCCCATACAATTAACAAACTTGTTATAGATTACTAGCTGTGCCCCGCAGTGTTACCCGCTCATCCCACGGGAACACTAAATATTTTCGGGATGAAAAGTATCCTATGTCCTTTCCCGGGTCTCAAACTATCTCCATACCAAATTTCATCTAAGTCGGTTCAGCGGTTTAAGCGTGAAGAGGTAACAGACAGACAGACAGACAGACACACTTTCGCATTTATAATATTAATATGGAATATGGATATGGATATATGGATGGTACGGAACCCTTCATGCGCGAGTCGGATTCGCACTTACCCAATTTTTTCAACTTATTTTCGCGGTGGTAGCCTAGTGGTTAGGGCATGCGACTTTCAATCCGGAGGTCGCGGGTTCGAACCCGGCCCGTATCAATGAGTTTTTCGGAACTTATGTACGGAATGTCACTTGATATTTACCACTCGCTTTTCGGTAAAGGAAAACATCGTGAGGAAACCACCTAAGCCCAATAAGGCCTAGTTTCCCCACTTTCCCCTCTGGGTTGGAAGGTCAGATGGCAGTCGCTTTCGTAAAAACTAGTGCCTACGCCACATCTTGGGATTTAGGTAGCCGACCCCGATTGAGAATTCATTCTCAAAAAATGGGACAAAGGCTAGGAGGATGATGATTTTCGACTGCACTCAAAGAAAGTATGAAATAGTTATGTTACTTTCTAGAACTCAGGGAAACGTATTATTACTTTAAAGAGTTGATAGAAATTATCAATCATCATCATCATCATCTCAGCCATAGGACGTCCACTGCTGAACATAGGCCTCCCCTTTGGACTTCCATATATACCGGTTGGAAGCGACCTGCATCCAGCGCCTTCCGGCGACCTTTATAATGAAATTATCAATATATTTGTAATAATGTAAAAAAAAATTTTTAAAAGGAATAATACCTCTTAACAGAGACATGGCAAATGAAACGGTTCAGTGATGGCCGCCGCGAGAGCCACTTGCTTTGTGCCCATCCATCGGCCTCTTGAAGCCATCTGCGGTATTGCCGAGGCTTAAAACGGTCCAGAATAATCACTTTACGGCTGTGCGCGTTATTCCCGCTTTTCTCGAGTTGATATATTTTTGTCTAAGCAATATGAGGGTATTTATAAGCCAGCCTATGTAGAACAGTCTCTGTGAGTTACCCGTTAATAAAATCATAATTATTGGATTGTATCATAAAGAAACTCTTTATGAATTCCCCACATGCTATACTTTAATATATTTAAAGTTCCTACAATATTGTAAGGGCAGAGAAATAGTCATAAAAGCAGGTATAGTTTTTTAATTAGCTAAGGAATAATCAGTTCAGAGTACGAGTATTTTCCAAAGTTAAAAGCCGACAACTTTCTAGTCCCTTATCAAAGCACCATCTAAAACACAAAGTTTAATTAAGAAAAACTACCTCTAAAACACAGTTTAAAGTTTATTTTCTAACAAATCCTTTTTGCTCATAAAACCTTCTAAAAAGTTGAAAGCATGAAAAAAAAGACTTTTTGTAAGTTCCGTTTCAGAACCGTCCAACTTAAACATAAGGCATTAAAGCGCATTTTCCAACAATTACTCGCACGGCAGAGTCTTTAAGAAGTTCCGTATTAGAGCATACTAAAAGGTCTATTTTCAGTACGCGACCCCAATGACTTACGCCGTTTTGGTCCGGAGGGAGGGAATGCAGTTATTTCCTCGTTCCTGATATAATGAAGTGCATTTTCTAGTTCCTGGTAAGAAAGACGCCCTGTAGGTAATTACGGTTTAATGGACTCTGTGAGAGTTCACTCGCCAGTTATCTATTTTACTTTATTTATTTTCTAGTCGGTAATATTCTTTGTGTTGATCCATGGGATCGGTAGTTACGAGTTAGTAACTAAACTCTTCTTCTAAGCTTTAATTTTCTAACTATATGGTTATTCAAAAATATGTTTTGTAAAAATTTTAAAATGTCACTGTTTCCTAATAAACTATTTGTATTTGTATTTGTAATCATCTATCAAAAAAAAAAAAAAACTAACTATTTCAATTTGTATAAATAGCTGAATATCTTGGAGGCAACAGCTTTTATTTTTACAAAACATAGTTAAGAATCACCTCGACAGACGAGACTTCCGAATCGAATCGTATCTTCCGTTTGGGTGCTAAGGATGTTACAGACAGATACACAAATACACACGTTAACACCCTGCATCATTAATACCTTTCATCGGGGGTTACAAAAGCAACTACAGGGCGGACAAAGATATTGCTATCGTAGTCATTAAGTCATTATTATCCCGTGATAGATAAAAACTGAAATCCGTCATTCGTCACTCTCGCACTGCCGTCTTTATTTAGATAAAAAAAGACTTTATTTAGTTTTGTTTGAAATGTCACATTTATCTGTCACGCAATACACTCAGCCATTTTAGGCTCGCAGAATAGCTTCTAGAAGATGAAGGTTATGCCTTATTAAATCGTCTTGGCGGAGGCACTTTCGAGCCCGCAGATATACCTAAATAAAACTGCGGCTTGCGTCTTTGTTCGTTTGCAGATATATTTTGGCGTATATCTCCTATTTATTTGTATCTTGCGAAAATACGATTAAATACGCCATACGATTCAATATGCGATATCACACAGATTCGTTGTCACTTTGCATAGATGGATAGAAGAGCAAAACAACAATCTGAACATGCTCAAGTAGATCTATCGCAGCTAGACATATTAACTTTAGCAATGTGCTCTATTTACCTTTGAATGACAACTTGACAATGTCAAAAATCTATGTAGGTAAATATGCTAGTAGGTAGTATGTCATGAATATGGCCGACACATTGTTCAAATATAATAATATAATAATAATAATCATTCTTTATTTCAGATAATACAATCCATATTAAATTGTTAGTAAAAAATAAAATAATAATAGAAGAACTTATATCTATGTTAGTAATGTTACTACAATAATTAATTAATTTTTAACATTAATCTAGAGAGGATCCTAAGTGGACTTTCGCCCATTGCATATATGATATGATATGCTATAAATGTTAATGTCAATCGAATTCGCCCCACAGTTGGCAATAATATACAATTTACGATTACGTAATATAAACAGCAACTTAAATTAATTATTTAATTGGTAGATATATAGGTAAGTTTGTTCGCAGTTTCGCTGTAATTCTATTAGGAGTTAGTATCTGTGTCCTCGCAGGGCTCTTACACTAATTGAAATGCAAACGACCGACGATAACGCGTATTTATTCTCTATTAACTATTTTATTGTACGTAGATAAGCTTTTATGGCTTCCAATTGTTTATTAGTCTAGAGTTTATAGTAGACCTGGTAAATATCATTCCAATTATATCCATATTTAAACAAATTTCAAGGGATTCCCATTACTTAAAACTACTTAGCTTAAAAAACTGAAAAGATCAACGGATTTGCATGAAATTTTGTTACATACATAGTTTATACCCTATCTTATTGCGGTAACGCAGCGAGTGTGTTGGGAACTTTTGCGCCTGGAATGGTGCGGGGCGGGTTATTTGAGTAAGTTTTTGTATTTTTTTTTTTTTTTTTTTTTCTTTATTAAAATAAAAAAAAGGGTTTGATCACAGTTGATCATGCCACCCTTGTAGTTACAGACACGCCATCTTAAATATCATCTACGATTAACACCTATATTTACAAAATGAATTAACTCTTTTGCTTTCCGCGAATTAGGGTCTGCTAAAATTGAGTTAATTTCGCCTACTTCGAACAAATCAACATTGAATTTTAAAACGAAGGCTCTTCTTTCCGCTTCATTCCGTGCACATTCCACCATGATATGGTACATGTCTTCTTTTTTATTACATTCGGAGCAGTTCGGGGTTTCACTCTTTCCCATTATATAAGCGAAACTGTTTAGAGGAATGTGTCCGGAACGAAGTCTGACAGCAGCTACTACATCCGATCTGTTCATGCTGATCCCCGTAAACCAAGGAATGCGAAGCAAGTTAGGCTGAATTGTACGGTACCATATACCCTTGCTTAACGACCTTTCATCGAAATATTCCTTCCATATGTCGAGACATTTCTGTTTAACCAGAGGTAGGAGATCGTTTTGACATGGAAGACAGTGAGTATACAGTCCATCCGTTACTGCCTCTTTGGCAAGGCGATCTGCTTCTTCGTTTCCTGGTAACCCAATATGAGAAGGCACCCATTGAAGAACTATGTCTTTGTTTCTGGCCAATAATCTGCTGAGGATTCGCATTATACTGTAGGCTATCGGTGCGCCTCGATAATTCGAGGTGCATCGAGCCAGGTGCTGTAAAGCACTTTTTGAATCCGTGAATACAACAAACCTGCCTGCGTCAAACGATTCTATATAGGACAGAGCCTCTGCAATCGCTAACAGTTCTATGCACATAGTGGACGTTTTTACTTTTAACTGAAACTTAATACTGCACTTTAACTGGGGATCAAACACAGCGAAACCGGATTCCTCAGTATCTTTGGAGCCATCAGTAAATAAGTGATAATAATCATAATATCTAAGCCGAAGGAACTCCGTACATTTTTGTCTTAGACTATTAGCGTTATATTGATGTTTAGGTTTAGTAACGTCATCTATGTATAATTGTATTACTTTCGATAAATCCAAATTGCTCACCCATGTATCTAACGAGAAAATTTCTAATTGGTTTGTAGAATATACAGCTTCAGACTTCAGAGACTCGTGAACTGCGGCTAATAAAGGTCTCTTTTTCCGATTCCAGACCGTATTTCGCGTGGACAACGATAATTCATCAACAATTTTAATATTTTCAGTTTCTACAAATGACTTAATTTTTAGCCAATATTTGCCTGCTAAATAATACCTACGAATAAAAAGAGGTGGGAGGTGGAGTTCGTATTCCATGACATGAATTGCTGTAGTTTTAATGAAACCACCAATTGTGCGCATGCACTGGTTTTGAAGTTTATCTAGTTTCCCTAAATTAGTTTTAGTACTATTGTCGTATAGAAAACTAGCATAATCCAGTCTACTGCGAATAGTTGCTATGTATATTCTCCTTAAATATGTTTGATGCATACCCCACCCAGGACCAACTAAAATTTTAAAAACATTCAGAAGTCGCAAACATTTTTCGATGGTTTCTTTTATATGCTTGCCCCACTTGAGATTTTGGTCTAGCCAGAGACCCAAATATTTGATGGTATCAACCATTTCTAAGGGAATGTTATTTATTCTAATATCCTCCACAGGTTCTCTCAAAAATCCTTTTTTAAAAATACAAATTTTAGTTTTTGCCACTGAAATGTTTAAACCTATCTGTGTTATTAATTCAGAAAAAGTATTGAGTGCTTCTTGTAGGACACGTACGCTGTCTTGTATTTTATTACCAGTTACAAATATCACAAAATCGTCTGCATATTGAGATACATTTATGAGATCATTTAATTTTACGCACTTACATAGATTTATTGTAGCAATATTAAAAAGAAGAGGCGACAGTGGGTCTCCTTGGGCTAAGCCCCGATCTGTTTTTCTACATAAAACTGTATTATCCAAAGAAATTTTTAAAATTCGTTCTTTCAAAAAATTCCAAACATATGTGCATATCTTAGACCCTATCCCAATCTGATCCATTATATTTAGCAAAAACGTTATATCCACATTGTTGTAAGCACTATTGATATCTATAAAGCTTGCTATGGTATGCTGATTATCTGAAAAACCGGTTTGAATCTTTGACACCAAGTACGTCAGATTGTCCAAGGTAGATCTACATTTCCTAAAACCGGTTGTATACTGTGACAATAGGTTATTTCTTTCAATATACCATTCGATGCGATATTTGAGAATATTATGAAACAACTTGCATAGGCAGGAAATCATCGAAATAGGTCTAAGTGAATCTGAGTGCGGTTTAGGGATGGGAAAGATACTTATCTCACGCCATTGTATAGGGACGAATCCAGTAATTAAAAACCTATTGTAAAAATGTACCAGAATGTACTTTGCATTATCGGGTAAATGTTTTATCATGGAATATGAAACATTATCGCAGCCCGGTGACGTATCTGTTTGCCGTATATTTCGTTCCAATTCATGTTTCGATATAGGTACTTCCAATTGTGTATTATTAGAATAAAATACGGGGTTATCCCTACAGACATAGTCTGGTGTTAAACTATACAGAAGATCCTTCGCATTGCCTTGGTCCACCTGAGAGACCGACCCCCGGTACCCCTTAAACCACCGCATTTTTCGCCACATGTCAGCCTGTGTTACTGATTCGTTTAAAGATGAACAGAAGGTTTGCCAAGATTTATCTCTCGCAATTCGAATTAATCGCTGAGCCTCCTGAGTTTTGCGCTGTAAATGATCTAAATTCGCTGGGGTAGGATTTCTCCTGAACTGTGCGAGTGCCAACCGTCGCAATGCAACTGCTTTTGAAAGAGATGGGTCCCAATAAGGTTTGGGTGTAAAATTGCTGCTGGGGTTGTTGTTTATTTTGATAAACGGAATGTGCAAATCTGCTGCCATATTTATGTACTCTATGAAACGATTATATGATACTTGCAGATCATCTGTGATTACAAAACTTTCAAACAAATATGTTAATAAGTCCCTATACGCTTCCCAATCAGCGGCTTTAAAATTTCTACGTCTAGGCGGAACCGTGGAGGTAATGTTCCACTCAGTAGTAATTTTGATCATGAGGTGATCACTACCTAAATTTTCATTCATGATCTTCCAAACAAAACTTAGGGCTATATCTGATGACACAAAAGTAACATCCGGCGAAGAATGTTGGAGACGATTATTAACTAACCGAATACGTGTCGGTTTACCATTATTAAGCGACACAAAATAATTGTCGTTTGACGTTTGGAATAATAGAGAGCCTCGCTGGTCTATTTTATACGACCAATTCGTGTGATGACCGTTGTAATCCCCCATAAACAGAGTTTTACATTTTACCTGAGAAAATAGGTTCTCCCAGTCCTCTGCACTGGTTTTGATGGAGGAGGGGCAGTATACGGCTACAATATTTTCTAATTGTCCACAATTGAGCAACTTTAAACAAATAAGTTCTATACCAGGGTTACTATTTTTTAAGCCTATAACCTTACATTTAATAGATCTATGAACTATTAGTGCTACACCGCCGTAAGAATCAGCCCTATCGTTTCTGAAAATATTAAAATTGTTTACCTTTAAGAAACTGTCAGGTTCCAACCATGTCTCACTTAGGGCTGCAATATGGATTTTTTCTGCCGTCAAAACATTCTCAAAAGATAACAGCTTTGGTCTGAGACTTTGAGAATTCCATTGCAATAGGTTCAACTTACAAATTTGATGTGAACTATCCATTAATTAAATCTATAATATTTTTAAATACCGGCCAGTCTGAAATATTCTCTACGCATAACAAAATAGCCCACTCGATGCACTTTTTAATTACATGGAAAATTTTCTCCTGAAAGGTCATATTTTTCACAAACAAAATGTCTTTTAGTTTGTTCAATAGTTCGTTGAAATTCACGTTCTCCCTTTTCTCCTTCTTTTTGATATCCTCCTCTGGTACCGGTGAGCTAGACCGGTCTGAGAACAAAGGCAAGTTGAGTGGCAAAAAATCTGCTTTCTTAGAACGCTGTCCACTCCTGTTTAGTCGTAGAGGGGTTCTCTTTCCCTCTTCGTGAACCTCAGCTTTTACAAGTACTTGCGCATAGGTTGGAGGCGATTGCGTATCTTCTATGGCATGGGGTGCGCTCGGGAAGTCTGGCCTTGAAAATGTAACGTTACTTTTCCTTTCGTGCTCAAAAGGTCGCTCTTGTCTATTAGGCTCGGGGTTCACATACACCAACAGGGCCTTTCTATAAGTACAATTATATTCCGCCATTATTTCTCTGAGCCTTTTCTCTTTCACAAAACGGGGACACACTCTCGCTAATGCCATATGATCACCCCCACAATTTACACATTTAAACATGGTTGTACTACAATTTTCATGGTCTCCTCCGCACTTCGGGCATACAATTTTACTAGACGGGCATCTTTTTGAGCTGTGCCCCAATTTCCAGCAGCGCGAACACTGAGTTACGGGGAAAACAAACGGTTCAACTTTGATTCTTAAACCATCCACGTTAACATGAGGGGGTAGGGAAGAACCTTCGAAGCATAGGCGTACACATTCACTAGGTGACCAACCTGTTTCCGCCTTACTACGTTTATTAAGACGTTTCGCCGCAATCAGTTTAGATGGGCCTCTGCACTCGATACCATTCAAAATTTCTGAGTCGGATAAATTGAGGTCAACATTTTTAATGACCCCGTACGAAATTGTTTTTTCCCAGGCTCTCTGAAACCGCCAGCCCTTGTCAATAAAGTTCTGACAATTCTCAATTTTTCGGGCAGAATCTAAATCGCAATTAATTTTAATTCTATACGGGCTTACGTATTTAACCCTTTCGATGTCCACGATACCATTCTCTTTGAACAATTTTGCTAAGGCGAACTGTTTCGGAAGAATGTCTGCACACGATATATATATTTCGGTTTCCCCTTCTTTCAACTTCTTCTCTTTGTTGCCTTTGACCTGAATCCACTCCCCGTGATCCTCGTTTTCTTCTCTTTCCCTTTTTCCAGCTCTTAGTATGGTCTTATTCTCCGTCTGTTCATAATTTTCGCCCTGTAGTTGCATATCTTCTAACTCCACGTCATCTTCACCTGATGTACTACCCAAAGATTTATTCATCGGGAAATCACTAGCCTCTGTATCAATGGCCTTTAAGTCCATATTGAATCAACACGAAAGTGCGCCGAGCCGGCGACCGGTCCCTCATTAGATAAGGAACCAGTGCAGCTGCGCATCGATAGCGAAAACAAGTGTCTCACCGGTAAACAGAGCAATTAGCGAACAAAGCACGACTACTTCGTACGAATGCCGTAACGCGAATGAAGTTTTTGTATTTGTAAACATTTTATATTATAAGGGACTGTAATGTGTATGTTTTAATATTTAATAAAAATGGAATAAATTTATATATAAATGATTGCCAAAATATCTTATTAAATATACTACTTTTTATTATTATGGCTAGTTTTTATAGGAAAAAAAAACATGATTCCCGAAGGATAGCGTATGTATTGCGTACAACTGAAGCCGCGGGCAAAAAGCAGCCGAAAAATCCTCACGTGATTTGCGCACAAGCCCTTTAGATACGATGAGCTCTTGGCCGAGACAAAGCGAGCATCACTCGAAGAGGAGGGCTTTCGAGCATTCTTCCATTTGACAACCAGTAGCCTTGCCATGAGTTTGCAGTGACCATACTCGCTAGCGACTGTGTAAAAGATTTGTATGGAGAGTTGTAGTTCTACAAAGTAACCGCTGGGGCGCTGTACTGTTCTCCATACGAATTGTATACGCTCTCGCTAGCGAGTGCGGTCATGGTAAGGGTGGTGAGCACAGACTGTCGCCGCGACGTCACTCGAAATTATTTGACCAGCCGATTAACTACTAATTCTAAATTAAATTACACTATGTGACAGTTTTATAAAGACGCAATGTTTGAGTTTCCATGCAAACAAACTTCATTTCTTATCTATGGAAACACGAGCAATGGCGACCTTTTACTAAACACTTATTTATATAGCACTTGCGAATCTGGCCATTCACTATCACGCGAAAAAGCGAAATTTAGCTTGTTTTCACCGGTAGGCATATTATTGTTTTTTTTTTCTTTTTTAAAAACAAACATTTTGGATTTGTTATAAACCAAAACCTAACTTAACACGATGTTTTTTTTTATTCAGTAAACTTTCAATTTTGTTAAACATTCTGGGTAACAGTTCATTATTAAGCATCCGGCGAAACAGTGGGCCCCTAAAAGTAGCTCCTTCAGCTCAGGGAGGTGCGTAGCTAATTCGGAAATTCGGATAGATATTTGCCTAACTTTGGTGGCGACTTTGTTGTTCAGTCGTAAGTATAGGCTTTGTACATTTATGAAATATGTAATAATGTCTTTTATTTTTAATGTGGGTACATCACAAGTTTTTTTTTATATTGTACCATTTATACAAAGATCAACGCACAAATAAAAAATGAAATGCATTAACTGTCGGAAGATTCCCGGTCTGTTCCGTCAGGTTACCCATTTCTCTTTGTGCTTTGATCTGTGTATCAATGGTCCAGTATAGGCTTTGTTTGAGGTATGAGTGTCATGTCATACCTACTTGTAATTTTAGGTAAATTTTATCTATCCGAATTTCCGGTCGCTGCTAATTAAGTACGTAGTAGTAGCACGATCTTCGTAATACCTTGACGGTTAATTGACGTAGTTAAATGTTTAAAGACGCGATGTTTTTGACGTCACAGTATACCTACTGTTAGATATAATAAATATTTACTAATAATTGTCAATTTTGTCATACTGCGTAAGTTCCGGTTTATAAACGGAAATAATGTTCGGCATTTTCTGTCTTAAGACTGATTGTTGTTTTAAACATTTGTAACGATAAGATTAATAGGTAATAGTAAATAATTATTGTGTTTATATCAATAGAAGTAGCAAAACTATTAAATAAGATGCGTTTATGATGAGTACTTTAGTTTTAAGGGTAATAGGTGATAAAACTGGATGCGCGCCATTTTTGCCGGCATTCCGAGATTGATGGTCAGATTAGGCTTACCTATTGTGAACCAAGTGTAATTTTGAAAATATATATTATAATCTCTGTTGATGCTGGATTTTCATTTTAATGGACCTTCTGCCTTAATTCTTATAATAAGATACGCAATGTGAGCTTTCAGTGTGGCCGATCTTTTACTTAATATTCAGTGTTACTTCTAACTTTGTCCTGTCTGTTTAGCAGAATAATACAAGTGCAATAAATAGTGCGGGTCGCCACCGAGTCTAGACGGCGCAGTACCAATGCAGTACTCTAACGGTTTCATTAACCCGAATATCGCGGCAGAGGTCAGTAATGGGAGTTTGTTGTGGCACAAATGCGGGGATCAATAGACGCATGATTATGAACTCGGTTTCTAAATTTAACTTTGTTTATCCTTGCGTACAGGGGATTCGACGATTCCAATAACTTTATCCGAAATATCACCACTAGATATGTTTACTTTAGCTATGTGGCTATAGCTATTGCTGCTTTATTTACCAACTAGCTGCACCGCGCGGTGTAGCCCGCTCATCCTGTGGGAACACTACATTTCTGAATTCAAAGTAGCCTATGTGTTAATCCAGGGTGTCAGCTACCTTCATACTAAAATTTATAAAAATTGGTCCAGTCGTTTGAGTGTGAAGAAGTAACAAACATACTCACAAACTTTCGCCTTTATAATATTATAGTGTGATAAAATTACAAATTGGCAGTGTCAAAAACAACACGTATGTATTCTTTAATTTGTGTTGCGTTAATAAAACAGAGACAGGGCGGCCAATTCCTGCGTTACCTATAAAGATGCGCCGAAGCGTCCTATGCGGAAAGGACATTGACAGATCGCATTGGAAGAACTTGGCACAAGATCCACCAACGTCGAAATATAGTGGTGGTAAATGTCCAAACCTTTGAGGAAAAAGAAGGAGTGAGCGCGATGCGAAGCGTGAGGAGGTAAAGACCCTACCACCAGCGGTCATTAATTATAATTTTATCGGCGGGGTACTGACTTGCAGCGAGTGTGGCACAATTGTTGCAATAATGACGTCAGTTAGTGTCCAATCGCGGTGGCCGAAATCGGCTAGGATATGATGATGATCAGGGAGCGAAACTATGGTGCCGATGACAGACGTTTGACGTCAAGCTACATACAGAGTGTTTAAATATTTAGAGTATAAGTAGATACCGAATCAAATGACAACTTATTGACATATTTATAACTGGCGAGAGGTTCGAGAATTATATTGCCCTGAATGTACGTGTTAAATGTATACAATGTAAATTATATGCTTAGTTTAGTTTAAATGTAACTCATGTAAATTTTTGGTACGCATAGAATAAATTGGAAAACTCGTTTAAAAAAAAGCAATCACGGATTAGATTAAAGTATATAGGGTTCAAACTCTTCCAAATAGTCCCCTGTAAATAAGAAAGAAGTATTATGTTCAAACTTTAAGCGTTCTGCATACTTCGTCATCCAACGAAACATTTGTCGTGTTGTTTCATTTAATACTTAAGGTTTTTTTTTTCATTATCCTGTAAAGAAAAAATATTTTATTTATTTATTCAAGAAGTTCAACAGCGTTTACATTAAATCACGAGCTTAATAATTATACATTATACATAGCCAATAACAGAACTCCCTAGATTATACAAATAAGAGTCTGAGTGAGGACATTATGTTACTCGTATCGTTTTTGATAATTTAGGTACATACATATTTTTTTGTATAAATACCAAACATTTTTATAAATAAATAATAATATTATATTACCATTAAGTATTATTTATAAAGAATCACTGAATGTTGTTTTAAAAAATCATCCTATATGCGACTTTGCTGACGACATAATGACGTCACTGGCACCAAAGTTTCGCTCCCTGATGATGATGACTTAAAAATATATTAGCATTATTTATTAAAGGCCTGTTTACATATTGATTAGTGCTTCATGTGAGTTCATTCAATTCCAACTTGTGTTGATGAGGCCAAAAAGGCCATTAGCCTAATTATGTCCGTTTTTAAGATAAGTATTCGATCGACGTTATGTTTGTCCAATATTCATATCGTGGCCAGCAGAATCAGAAAAATAACACATTGTAACAAGTCTAAACAACTCTCAGAATGTAGTTAATTTGAAAATTTAAACCATCTTTATTCAGACGAAATTCAAACTAGCCCTGGAAAAATAGCTTAAATAAATCAGAGTTAGTCTGAATCAGCGGCTCGTGAAAACAAAAGATCTCATACATTATTGATGTTGTTTTGATGGAATGGACGAATTGATTTGACTTTCACGAACAACGATACGGATTTTTCTATGATTTGGCTTTGTTTAACTTTTATTTAGTTTTGAAGTGATTGTTGTACAGCTGTGAATAGATTTCATAACGCCAGAGTTATCGAAGAGAATTGGCATGCGATCGTTTATTTTCATATTACAATTTTGGAAAGGTACTCGTAAAAGTATTGGATAACATTTATGAGTCAGATTGGCTCTATAACTAAAAGTAGGTACGTTAAGAAATACTGACGAAGCTTTCGATCCCTTGTTCGAATTTGATCGCTAATACCTTCTATTTCACTTAAGTTTCTACAGTTTTCAAGCATAAATTACAAAATAGAATAGTAAACTTCTTGCATGAACTTGTCTAAAGAATTGAAGACAAATGCTTGAATAATTCTCTAAGAAATAATTCGCGATACTGACCGACCGAGCGAAGCGTCTCCGGTCCAGCTTGGCCAATAAATATTTCGTATGTCCAGATATCCGTTTGCCCGGATTTCTAGCTGTTCTCGCCTTAAGGGCGCATTTGTCAACCGATCCTCATAAAATTTTGCGAGCATGTTCAAAAGTTTATAGAATTTGGCAATTGATAATTAAGTAATTAGTCGGCTAGTTGGCAAAATCCGTAGTCGACTCAGCAACAATATATGAGTATGCTGTCATTATATTGGTGAATATTTTTTCTTACATCACGCGATCATTACAAAAACGCGATCTTTTAGTATTGTTTAGTTCATGACTAAGTTTCTTTGTACCTAATATGTACCTACGGGCAACTATTGTCCCTCCATTTTGCAAACGAATTGAAATAGCGAATCTATAAATAATCTCACCCGTCGCAAGCTTATCCTCAAAATTACAAGTTACAGACAGTTTTACCCTAAATTAACTATCATAACCATAACCCGTCAAAGCAAACAGGCGATTCGTGGAAAATGTAAATCTGCTTAATAACGATCGTTCGAAGGTCGATGTTCAAGCTATTATACTGATTTCACTTTATTTGTACTATAATTTAATTAAATTGTTTGTTTGTGTTTGTACAGAGGTACAAGCATGGGGTTTGCCGATTACCATCTTGCTGCGAACCGCGTACCTATATTAGACATTTAGGCTTTAGGCAAGGCCAACTTAGTCCATGCTTGGCCCGTGGGCACTCCATACTTAGACGATATAAAAACGACGCCTAGGTGTTTTTGGGCCTCCGTATGAGATTGGAGGCCCGGTGCATGTGCCCCGACCGCCCAATGGGAAAAAGGGAACTTGCGGGCCATGAAGACCGCATATTGGAAGTCTCATGAGTCATGACTTAAAACGAAAATGCGGCAAACCTCGTCTGCGAAAGCTTACAAAAGTCTGATAGTAAAATCTGTATTCTCAGAAAATCCCATATTCGCAGTTTCCTGCTTTCAATAAAATTCCATGATCGCATAAATGACACGACGAGCAAAATCTTTGTATTAAAAAAAATTGTACTCACGCGCATAGGAAAAGGGCAGGCCGTCGGACCAGCGGAACTCCCCCTCATGCACGGCATCGGTGGCCCCGATCCAGTACACGTCGTCCACGCCTGCGCCCGGCCTGTGGACAGTCAACTGGTCAGCTCGAGGATCACTGGCAGCCTGACTAGACTAAAGCTAAACACGATAAGTTGAACGCCTACTCCACTACTACCGTCAGCTTTCATCTAGCAATACCTATCATAACCATAACCCATGTACCTACATGGTGGCGCTCATGTGCTGACGGTGGGTGAAGTTCGCCGATTAGATCTACTACCTAAATTATTTTTAGACGCCAAGAACCAAACTAAGCGCACGAGTCGTAGTGGTCGCCCTGACCAAAATCGACCGGAGATAAGTCATTTATGTAATATAAATTTAGAATATGGCGATCTTACGGAAGGGAATCATTGGGACATGATGAACCATTCTCCAAAATCAAAAACGTAGACAAGTTATGAAAGTTTTACTCTTAATTTAATTTAACCCCTTCTATTCTATTCGGTTGCATAGTAACCTATGAATTGTCGCCCCATTATGTAAATATCTCAACCGTCACCTCTTATTCAGCCGACTTATTTATTTCCTACGTCCACAGCGCTACCAAAATCCATCTGTTCATCCACTGCGTTGCTTTTAAATTCAGTGTAACCCAACCCTTACATAAACCAACAAACTCATGTAAACCCAGTCAAACACTCCATTCATAAACTTTGTTGATCCACGTAAGTAGATTAAATCCAGATTGATCAAATTGTTAGCAAGTTTTCAAATATTGCCTCCGTTATTATGTTCACTGGAAAATCAAAGTTCGGTGTTGATGTTATCTTTATGAAGCTAATTTAATTTACTTTCACAAACTTTTAGGTATTTTAAATCATATTTGAATTCCATCTAGAAGTTTACGGTGTTTAGAACGCTCATTTTTTGATTAGAAATTTGATAATCATAAGGATTATTTTTACATTAGGGAATTTATGACATTAGGCGTATGTTGCGTATGCTATGGTAAATAGGTCGCGAAATAACAACTTACTGAAAATTACAAAGTAGCATATTCGAGCACTAGTTTTCTTAAATAAATAAATAAATATCGGACAACCTCACACAAATCGATCTAGTCCCAAATTAAGCTCAAGAAGGCTTGTGTTATGGGTACCAGACGACGATATACGTACTGATATGGATAAATATATACTTAAATACATAGAACAACCATGACCCAAGCACAAATATTCGAGTTCATCACACAAATATTTGCCCCGACTGGGATTCGAACCCGGGACCGCCCGCTCCGTAGGCAGGTGTCAACAAACCGAGCCAAACGCGTCGTCAAAAATCTTAAATCATTTCAATGTAGCATCACGTTCGAAGCATCGAGGTAATTATATAAACACTCTTTAAACGCGATTAAAGCCCGTTTTATTATAATAATAAAGTGTGAAAATCGTGTAAGTTTAAAACCAAACGTAAACCATACAAGATTTAAAGTTCACATCATGCATAAGACACAATTTTTTTTTTGCCTGATAATAAAACTAAATCAGTTTACTCACGCGTGTATTAAAAGTTGGTCCATAATGTGCTGCTGCCTCTCATTGAGCACGCTGGCCAGGTGTCCTCCCAAGCGGACGCACTCCGCCTCCGCTTGCCTCCATGCTCTCTTCCCCTCCCGTACAGCTGTCACACAGAAGTCGTCCGACACCACCCAGCCGTAGTCACAGTGGCCTGTCACTTCTTCTATAGCTTTGTCCATCCACCACACTTTCAACCACATGGCTGATGAATTCCGTTTAGCTAAGATGCTGATGTTTAATCTAACGGAATTGCCTTCGGATATGATCTGAACGGAGCGTAGCGGATCACCAGGCTGAGAACAGTGCTTCCATTTCGAATCCCCGTCCTCCAAACTGAGCTCCATTCCTTTGCAAAACGCCTGATAATCCTCTTGTATAATATTCGACATGTCGTGTTTCGCCGCGATTGGTCCCGTGCCCATCTGAAGGCGCAGCGCGACTTTGTTACCGTACGGAAGGTGGATCTTGTATGAGCAGAAGAGTTTAATGGTGGGGCCGACTTCGAACGAGCCGTTCCTGTCCGTCAGGAGGACGTCGTGGCAGTGGTCCACGAGACGGTAGGCGACGGCGAACGTGGGTCGGCCATGGAGGTCTACGGCGCTTTTGGAGTCGGGGTGGTAGATGAACTTTCTGTTGGGTGGAGGGATTTGTTCAAGTTTTCCGCAGAGAAGAGGGGTGTTGGGGGCGAAGCGGATGAAGCCGCTGGCGCAGGGCACGTTGAGCTTGTGCAGCTCGAGGAGGAAGGCGTGGCGGGGCGGAGGGGGAGGCAGCAGTAAGCGGCAGCCGTGGGTGCGCGGGACCTGGCCCGAGTGGACGCGTCCGCGCAGGGGCTTCACGCGCAACGCGCAATCTGCAACAATGGAGAAATGGCGGTCAATTTGATGAGTTGTGATTTGAGATGGCATCTTAACTAGAATCCATAAATTATTCTGCCTTATTATGGAATCAAGATACAGACATTTCTTTGTTTCAGAAGTAAATTATTACGTGAGGTAAGTACATAGATTTTGATAAATGGTTTTTAATAGTGAATGCCTGATTCTTTGGGAGTTTAATGAATGTCAATCGCATGACTGGACGGTAGATCCTTAGCTGTTCTACGAAAAAAGAAATAGGTACAGTCACTTCTTTGACATTAGATTCTGCAAGATAACGCTTGAACCTATCAATTATTGTCAAACGCATATTAATTGAACGTATATCTTCCGATCAATATCAATTCCCCAAAGTGTCTACACGCGCGACGATTGTCGAGTGAAGTCGAAAACACGACGCTAATGGGATATATCAGCGCTGAACTGATGACTTTTTAATGGCGGCAAGGGCGAAAGTGATACAAGTAGTTTACAGAGATAATTGGTTGTGTCAAGAAACAAATAACATGCAGAGACATGATGCTAGTAATCAGTGCTTCTTCTTCGTCCGTAAAGGAGAAAAGTTCAAGTGTCTTTCTTGCTTCATTGGTATTACAATTCAACAATAATCATAATGTAAAGGCCTGCTCTGGCTAGGTGATGTTTTGGCATTCTAACGATATAGGTTCACATTTGTTGTTATAATGCCAACCGTTATCAATAGGTAGGTACTTATACACATATTCTTCTTTTGTCGTTACCAGATCTAAAACGAATTTAATGAATATGTCCATTGTTAACAATAGATATCTTAAAACAATATCTAGGCGTCTTATTCTTTGATTAATACAAAAGAGAAAAATCTGATATAGCTTATAGAATGTAGGTACCTATTAAAATAATATGGTTCGTTAGGGACATCGAGTGCAATTGATAAAATTATAGAAAATGAAGGTGTTTTTAACGGAAATAGAATTACATTTATTAGATTTGCAGATGATATAGCAGTTTTAGCGGAAAACAGCACACAGTTGGAAACAATCTTAAACGTAATGGACACAGCTTTCCGAGACTTCGATTTAAAGATAAATTTAAATAAAACCAAGACACTAATAATATCTAAACACAGAGAAATACAGGAAATTAAAATAAATAACACAGTACTACAACAAGTCCAACAATTTCAATATTTAGGCAGTATAATAACAGAAGACTCGAGATGCACTACAGATATTAAAACTAGAATAGCAATAGCTAAAAACGCTTTTCACAGTAAAAAACATATTTTTAAGTCAAAAATGGCCAAATCTATTAGAAAACGTTTTTATTAAAACTTATATTTGGAGCATTGCACTTTATGGCTGCGAGACATGGACCATGACACAACGGGACAGAGAAAAGCTTGAGGCGTTCGAGATGTGGTGCTGGCGCAGGATGGAGGGAATAAGCTGGACAGAAAGAGTCACCAATGAGGAAGTATTGGAAAGGGTAAAGGAGAAGAGGCATATACTTCATACAATAGAAACTCGAAGAGGGAAAATGATAGGTCATTTGATGCGACACCACGATCTAATACGAAAAACAAAGGAGGGGAAAATTGAAGGAAGGAGAGGAAGAGGAAGGCCGAGGATTAGTTATTTGGACCAGATCAAGAAAAAGGCAGACGTCGGGTCGTATCGGGAAGTCAAAAAACTGGCCTTAAGTAGAACGGACTGGAGAGAACTGCACCGACAAGAGTGAAACTCTTAAATATTAATATATAGGGACATCGAACATCTTTATTGAATGGACCGATTCCTTACTGTTATTTTTAGCTATATTTGATGAATTTCGGTCAAGTAAATAATAATAAATAAAAATAGAAAGTTCCCGATGTTAACTGACAGTAATTTATCAATATTTCTTTTCATAGCTGCTTTCCACCACAAAGAAGACAAGAATCAAACCAAATACGCATCTAGTCGACATGTAAAAAATTAAAAATTAAAAATTAAAATTAAAATTATTTATTGTTTAACTTTGGATGTCACAAAACTGGCTCGAATCCTCCTTTTAAGCTTAACGCTTGTGTTAGGAGGTATTCGCTCCTTCATGCAGAGGGATACAGTGTTGGGGTTTAAACATGAAGTTAGTTTCTGTTACACATAATTATACAATACTTTACTTAATTCTACTAAACGGATAACATTGTAATATATTGCTAACAAAAAGAAAAAAGAGTAACTAAGCTAAGTAGTCCAATTGTACTACACTACTGTTAAACATGTAGGTACCAAAAACGAAATTCTGTGCATATTTATGTTCTAACTTAATAATAGGAGTTCTGTTTCATCATAATTTTTACATTTTAACCACATGCTAATTTCTTTTTTACACTCTCTATATGTTTTAGCATAAATATTAGTTTTTCTATTAACCTTATTATAGAGAAAAATAGATAGAAATGTAAATTGTCTTCTAGAAAATGAAGTTTTACTAATTGATGGTTGTTTGATTACTGAATGAGGGTTACGTTTACCTAATGTACGGGGGTCAAGTTTTTTCACTTTATGAATCTTTAAGATACAATTTAGGATAAAGAGTTGTCTTATGGTGAGAACGTCGGCATCTTTGTAAACATCAACGGTACTATACCTTTTGTTTTTTCCTAACAGTACTTTTAGGATTGCTCTTTGCGCACGCTCAAGAACAATAATCTTACTCTTAAATGTGCCTCCCCAGACTGGTAGACAGTATAGGACAATCGATTGAGCTACGGATTTATAGATATAAAGTAATAGTTCCCTATCTGAGATGTGTCTTAGATATTTAAAGATCCAAATTAGCTTTCGTATTCTACTTGTAGTGACGTCTATATGCTTATCCCATGATAGTAGCTGGTCTATATAGATACCGAGATATTTTGTACAGGGAACGCGTGCAAGTTTATAGCAAGAGCAATTGTTAGTAGCATGATTCAAGCAATTGTGGGCGGTTAGCGTATATGAAAAATTGGGTTGTGAGCTATTTTGAATCGAAAATGTAATGTAGTTGGATTTTTTAATGTTCAAACTAAGAAGATTATTCTCTAACCATGAAACAACTTTAGACAAACCAACTTCAGCCCTAGCGTAGACCTCGGCCCAGCTCTTTCCGTGAAACAGTAACGCGGTATCGTCGGCGTAGGAGAAAACATGTCCGTTTTCTAGCTTTAAATCTGTGAGGTCATTTATATAAACCAAAAAGAGAGTCGGGCCTAACACACTTCCTTGAGGAATACCATATTGTGTCAAAGGTTGGTCCTGACTGTATACGTCGTTATTAAGCTTAACTCGTTGTGACCTGTCACTGAGGTAACTTTTGATCAAACTTAGAAATTGCCCGCGCACACCCATAGTTTCTAGCTTATGTATAAGAATGGGAACCGAGACGGTATCAAAGGCTTTTTTTATGTCTAAGAAAATACATAAAGTCCTATTTTTGTTCTCTATGTTATTCGTGATAGATTTAGTCAGTTCAAGAACAGCCTCTTCCGTACTTTTACCTTCTCGAAATCCGTATTGTCTTGGTGATAAAAGGTCAAACTTGTTTAGGTAGTTAATTAATCTACTATTAATGACTTTTTCAATTATTTTAGATAAAGAAGACAAAACCGATATAGGCCTATAATTATTTAAATCAGTTCTGTCCCCATCCTTAAACACTGGGTGAATAATTGCACGTTTAAAAGCTGTCGGGAATATCCCTTGATTTAGGCATAGAGATATTAAGTGAGTTAAAACCGGGAGTAGTTCAAATTTCGCTAGTTTTAAGAATGTTGTTGGTATGTTATCACTGCCAGAAGCCGATTTGGATTTTAGATTATCAATAATAGATGCTATTTCTGCCGTGTCCGGCTCTAATATACCAATAGATGAGATATGCGAATGTAAAGAGTTAATGTAAGAACTAAAGGTAACCGAGTCATGTTTTATTTGCTCACTTGTAAGCTTATTACATACGTCTAATTTCGGTGGTTTCATATACCAGTCAGACTACACGAATTACCAACGAGCGAAAACCTAGATGATGCGAACATGTACCTTCTGCCTACCAGATAGACCGCTGATGCGTAGTTTGTTCTGAACTACACGAACCAACAAGCTAATGCGTAGATTTAATGCGAATTTGTGCCTTCTGCCGACGAGATAGATCGTAGATGCTTGGTTGTTTCGGTGGTCGGGCAGCGATTAGGCTTCACGAAACATCTTATTATACACGCGTGTTTTGCCGACGTGGGCAAATTCCGGCTTACATTGCTGGTATATCGGAGATAGCAGCCTAATCACTGTTTTTTTCATGAAAAATACTTAAAATAATTTGGAGGAAGTTGGGAGGAACTTAAGGAAGATAAGACCAAGACTGTAGATTCGGGACAATTTATTCAACTTACGCTGGGCTCGTCTCACCTTCAAGGAACATCTGACAGAGGCGGCCGAAAATTAGGGTCTTGTCTCCGAATATAATGTCACATATTTTGGGGTTGAAACTATAAAGCCCTAAATCGAAAAGACTTAGATGTAGATCTGTGGTTAGTCTAGGAGTGGATGATCCATTTCAGATGTTAAATAAAATTAAAAAAACGAAGCATTTGAACTCAACAGTGTACAAATACTTTGCAAAGGCCACGAAAAGGAAACGCAATCAAATTTTAGGTATGTTATTTTAAGGTTCAATTGGAATTGGAGTTATAGTATGGTTTTATTGGAATAAAACCATACTATAACTCCAAAACCTTTAGTGCTACTGTTAGGTAGCGCGACTATTCGCAATATATTTTGTTGTGTATATGTATTCAATGTTTACGTATGAGCCTGAGCGCGTCGTTGTCATAGCGACGGAGCGCGGGTTGCGGGGGGAGGTGCGCGTGAGCCGCCTCGCCACAGGAACTTGCCGCGACCCGCAGTGTTGCTGTGTATTTGCTTCGTGTCGCGCGACAACTGCGCGGTCAAGTATTAGTTGTTTTTCGTGTATTTTCGTTTCGTGTTTGTATGTGTCGTGTATTCGTTTTTAATAGTATATTTTAATTTTTCGCACTCATTGACTTTAATTTAAGAACCCCGCACCTAACTACAAAAAGCTGGTCCTACGAGTTCGGATGTGTTAAGTGTTGAACCATGAGTGTAGAAAGTCGGAAACCGAATACACGCAGTCGAGCGAAGATGACGAAACCGGCAGGGACAGGTGCAGATGCAGCTCAACAGCTCGCGCGTGACTCCGCGACGGGTGGTCGTAAAGACCACGGGGATATAACGGAATTACCGCCGTCGGAGACATGGACGCCGGCATCAGAGCGCACCGTCAGGCCACGAAGCAGCGCCAGCCACTCGTCAAGACTTAGCCAGGCCGCCCGCGAAGCGCAAAGAATGCGCGCGGAATACGATGCGGAGGTCGAAGTGGCTAAACTCAGAGAGAGTCTGATTAAAAAGAAGCTAGCACTTGATATGGCGGAGCTAGCAGTACAGGAAGAAGAGCAGGAGGGATCACTGGCCAGCGCCGCGAGCAGAGTATCGGCGCGCGTGGCGCGCTGGCTCATGGACGAGCCCGCGGCTCCGCCACCGCCACGCGCGGCATCGCCGCCGCCGACGGGTGTCTTCATGAATGGGTCGGCGCGCCTGCTCAACAACGCGCCGCCGCCGGACCCGTGGCGCGCGCGCGCCGTTGCGCCACCTACGCCGTCGCCGCCACCGCCGCCGAAACAAACGGATATCGATCGCCTGGCGGAGGCCATCGGCAAGCTGGGGCAGACAAAGAGAGTGCCGCGACAGGTGCACGAG
The DNA here is from genome assembly GCA_932273695.1 of Apotomis betuletana. Classification (NCBI taxonomy): domain Eukaryota; kingdom Metazoa; phylum Arthropoda; class Insecta; order Lepidoptera; family Tortricidae; genus Apotomis; species Apotomis betuletana. The sequence continues at coordinate 842,527 of OW026308.1, read as the reverse complement.
ATACCCAGTTACGATGGTAACGCAGCGGACTGGCTCACCTTCAAGAAAGCGTACCGATGCACCAACGAGATGCAAGATTTCGAACCATACGAGAACATGGCGCGCCTCCGAGTCGCGCTCGTCGGTGAAGCGAAAGTCGCGGTCAGCGACTTATTGAGAACCTCCTCCGATCCTGAGGAGGTCCTTAAGGCGCTCGAAGATGAATTTGGGCACCCGAGTCGCGTCTTAGAGTGTGCCGTCAAGAGAGTTCGCGATCTACCGAAAGTTAGCGAAAACGGCAATGAAATTCGCAAATTTACGAATGCTGTGCGGAATTGTGTGTCTGTGTTAAAGACTATTCGTGCCGATGGATATTTAAACAATCTGCAACTGATAAGTGAACTTTTAGGTAAATTAACGCCTTATCAACGCGCTCAGTACGGCGAATTTGTGATGCGTTTAGACAATAACAGTGGTGTTGATTTACGAGTGTCGCCAAATCTAAACATTCTAGTGGACTTTCTGAGTCAACTAACTCGAGCGTCTTCATATTACACGCCTGTAAATATAAGCAGTGTCGGCGGAACGTTTGAAGCGCGCGCGCCGCCGCCCGCCGGTCGGCGCGATAAGGGTGTGGCCGTGCGCACGGGCGGAGCGAGTCACCGTGTACATACGCAAGTGGAAGCGATTACCAATGTTGCTAAAACTGAACAATTAGCATGTGTTAAGTGTGCACGGGCTCATAAATTGACTGACTGCGGTGAATTTAAAAGTCTTACTCCGAATGAACGTTGGGAGTTTGTTAAGGAAAAAAGGCTGTGTTTTAAATGCATCGTGAAAACTCATTCGAGTAGGTTTTGTCGCGCAAAACGCTGCGGTAAGTGCAAGTGGTCACATCACGACTTGCTACATAAGGACGCGCAGAGCGCTTCGCCGCCCGCGGTGGGACCACCGCCTTTGCTGCCGCCGACGTCGGTGTCGGAGTCGGCGCCCGCGCCGCCCGAGCCGCCTGTGAAATACGAAACTTTGACGAACGTCGGTGAGTGTCAAGCGCGTGCGTTGTTAAAAGTGTTACCGGTGTCAATAGTAACAAGTAATGGTGCCGAACATTCCACATACGCTTTGTTAGACGATGGCGCTTCTGTATCGATCATAGACGATAAACTCGCGAGTGATGTTGACGGACCCGTAGTGCCTTTGAAGTTGATGACCGCGCGCGGACATTGTGTGACTGACAATAATTCGCGAAGTGTTAAAGTCGTAGTGCGCGGTCCGAACGGAGTTAGTCACGACATTTCAGTGCGAACTCTACGTAATGTTAACTTACCGTCGCAGACGTTACCGGCGCGAGTGCTTGAAGAGAACGTGCACCTCCGGGACCTTGGTTGCAGTGAAATGAGGGAAGCGAAACCCATGCTGTTGTTGGGCCAAGACAATTGGAAGCTCATCGTCGGCCGGGAGATTCGACAAGGTAAATCTGGTCGCCCAGTCGCTTCTCTTACAAAATTGGGGTTTGTTATTCATGGTCCATTAGGAGGGGGGGTTAGTGGTAGTCAATACGACTCTGCCAACTGCATGCTCACGCCGCTTGACGATTTGCACGCTATAGTGAAAGCTATTAAAAGTAAACATCATGTCGATGACTATTTGGATAGTGTTGATTCCATAGAAACGGCACAACAGCTGATCGCTGATGTCACCCACATTCACCGATCAGGTGGTTTTGATATCAGGGGGTGGGTGACAAATTCAGCAGAATTAAGTGAAAAACTGCCATCTGTTGTGCCGGGTCGTGTTAAACTGGACAAGTCGGAGAACGAGCGCACATTAGGTATGCCGTCAAGCGATTGTATGAAAATTGATCTGTCGTTCAAGCGTTTGCCGATTGAATTAGTTGAAGTTCAGGTCAAGCCTACTAAGCGCGAGTTCCTCAAGTTTATTATGAGTATTTTTGATCCATATGGTCTAGTATGGACTGATTCTGAGACGGTCCTTATGTGGATAAATTCTGACGCGCGCGACTACCAAAAATATGTTTCTCATAGGTTGGCAGAAATTGATAGCTTAAGCAAGAGAAGTGACTGGCACTGGGTACCTTCCGAGTCCAACCCTGCTGATGAGGCGACCAGGATGGACTGGCCTAATGACAAGGGCATGTGGCTTTCGGGTCCCCCCTTTCTCTGTGATCCACAGGTACCCTGGCCGAGCTGGAGCCGCGAGGAGCCGCCCGTCGACGACCCGGAGCGCTTGGAGAGGGCGTTATCGACGTGGCGCGCTACTCCAAATGGACGCGAGCTGTGCGCGTCACTGCGTACGTGCTTGCCTTTATAAGCACGTGCCGATCTCAGCAGAAGACGGCGAAGCTTACAGTGGAGAAGCTACAGGAGGCCGAGAACTTCCTATTGAAGCAGTCGCAAGCTCACTCCTTTCCTGATGAGCTTAAGGCCCTGCGGGCTGGACGCCCGCTGCCCAGGTCAAGTCGCCTCATAAAGCTTGACCCCATGTTGTACGAAGACGGACTGCTGCGCGTCAGGGGACGCCTTAGCGCTTCGACTGAACTGTCATTCGACGAAAAGCATCCAGTGATCCTCTCTGGTACCTGCAGCACTACACGACTGCTCGTGCGCCACTATCACGAACGTGCGCTGCACGCCAACCATGAGACAGTCGTCAACAACGTGCGAGAGCGATTCTGGGTGACCTGCATCCGGCCTACTGTGAAGGCAGTCGTTGCGCGCTGCCAGTACTGTCGTGTGCAGCGCGCGCGGCCCAATCCACCGAAGATGGGTGACTTACCACCCGTCAGGCTTGCCACAACTCGGCGAGCATTCGTCAACTGCGGGGTGGATTATTTCGGCCCCATGGAGATCACTATTGGACGGCGCCGGGAGAAACGGTGGGGCGTGTTGTTCACATGCCTCGCCACACGCGCCGTTCATCTCGAGTTGGCTGCTTCTCTCAGCAGCGACTCTGCCATACTTGCCTTGCGCCGCTTTATAGCGCGCCGCGGGCAACCAGCAACCATCCTGAGCGACTGCGGCACCAACTTCGTCGGGGCGAACAAAGAACTGCGCGCCGCCTTACGTGGACTGAACACTGAGGGTATACAAGGTAGTGCTCTGGCTAAGGGCATTGAGTGGAGATTCAACCCTCCGGCAGCTCCACACATGGGCGGTGCCTGGGAGCGGCTCGTTCGCTCCGTGAAAACCGCCCTTCATGCGACGCTGAAGGAGCGCGCGCCGTCAGAGGAAGTGCTGCACACCGTCCTGTTAGAAGCGGAGCTGGTCGTCAACAGCCGCCCGCTCGCATACGTCGCAGCTGATCCCGACGAGCCAGTCGTGCTCACACCAAACCATTTGCTGCTTGGGACGGCGGCGGGAGATGCGCGCGTGACGGCTTACGACCCCACTGATTTGGATGCCCGCCGCCAATGGAAGAAGGCGAATGGGCTGGCGGACATGTTTTGGCGGCGCTGGTCCAGACAGTACTTGCCCACTCTCCAGCGACGCCAGAAGTGGGCAACAGCCACGGGCTCCATCAAAGTGAACGACGTAGTAGTGATATGCGATGGCAAGCAGCCTCGTAACATGTGGCCCCGTGGCATTGTGAAAAAAGTGTTTCCGGGTAGTGACGGCCATGTGCGCGTAGTAGACGTTAAAACTGCTACTGGGTCGCTGCGTCGTCCCGTTACACGGATAGCCGTGCTACCTACCGACGGTACATTTGTCGATTGAAGCCTCCAACTGGGGGGTGGTAATGTTAGGTAGCGCGACTATTCGCAATATATTTTGTTGTGTATATGTATTCAATGTTTACGTATGAGCCTGAGCGCGTCGTTGTCATAGCGACGGAGCGCGGGTTGCGGGGCGAGGTGCGCGTGAGCCGCCTCGCCACAGGAACTTGCCGCGACCCGCAGTGTTGCTGTGTATTTGCTTCGTGTCGCGCGACAACTGCGCGGTCAAGTATTAGTTGTTTTTCGTGTATTTTCGTTTCGTGTTTGTATGTGTCGTGTATTCGTTTTTAATAGTATATTTTAATTTTTCGCACTCATTGACTTTAATTTAAGAACCCCGCACCTAACTACAGCTACGTTAGGTTGCAGTTTCTTAGCATAGAGTTGAAGAAGCTGTTCTCCCCAGGCTCTGGCAAGCGGTGCGTTTCTTATTTGAATAATTCATACGAGTTGAAATTGTAAGGGATTTGTCTTAGAGATGGTAATTTATAATCGGGTGACTGGAATTGATGAGTTCGAGGGAATTTGCTCAGGAAAAACACACGAAACTCGGCGTCTTCGGCTTTGGCTTAATACCTAATTATACTTCGGGATTGGATGAATTAGAGTTTGTTTCGTTTTCGACAAGATGCTTAGAACTTTTTTGTTTCTTTAATCAAAGTATAGTCGTTCCCAACGGCACGTGTTGCATGGCTTTCCGTAATTTAATACTTAGATCGCCTAGTTTCAAGAGCTGGCCGAAAACCGTGCAAAAAGCACAACCGCAACTAGACATTGTCCAAATTGTGTATGGTTCCCTCAATTAGCGTGCCACTAATCGTCGTTTACAAAGTGGTCTTAATAATCATGAGAGGAGAGGAGTCATCTCAGTCAGTGGTTGACTGGTAGGGAATGCCTAAAGGCATTAAGTCTGCCATTTGTACTTTTTTTTAGTATTGTGCAATAAAGTTTAAATAAATAAATAAATCTCTCGTATTTGTTAAGATGTAAGAGGCCTTGAGAATATAAATTCTCGAGAGGAGACTGATTAACAGCAAATAAATGGATCAGTGTGAATACAGTATGATTCCTATTTAAGGTGCAGATACATAAATATTAATAATTATTTAGTAGTTTGATTATTGTCGATGCAGTTCGCTTTAAATATCCTTTTCTCCAACTTGCTTGGAAATGTTCCCATTAATGTAGTAAAGCTGGACCGCGAAATCGTTCATTATTATTACAAGGCGTTAATACAAATTAAAAAGAAAAAATATTATTGGCCTTAGCCGGGAAATCAATATTATTTAAATAAGACGATTAATTAAAAAACACACCTTCCGTTTATGACGTCTCATACAAATGAAGGTACTCTTAATTTGGCCGGTTACTGCATTTTTACTTTTAATTTTTTCAAAGACTGATAATTCACCATACAGCCAATTGTCCACTAAATTTAAAAAATAAAAACTAGTATCAACTTTTTAATTGTTCTCTGCGTTTAGTTCTTGCACTGAACATTTTTCTGCTCTGCTACTGTCAATGTATTTTAAATGTCGACAAACTTCGAATAACGGACAAACAATTTAAATAATAATCTTACATGCGGTTAATTTATTTTCTTCATTCTTAGTTATTTATTAGAGATATCTCACGAAAGTTTTAATTTTAATAATATGATGGTATTTAATGAGTGAGTTGAAAATTAATAAGTGTACCAAACGTAAACAAATAAAAAATAAAACAGAAATGATTGTGTCCAAATCAATACAAAAGTTATTTTGAACTTATGATCTTCTCCGAATGATAAATATGGTATGGTTTATAAAAAAAAAACTGCGTTTAGAAGTTGTTGATTTAACTAAAATTAATAATTATGTGCATATTTTTTATTATTGTGTTTTCATATAATTTTAATTCTTATTAATATATTTTGTTTTAAATCAAACATGTGATTCGGACCCGAATTTTTATTCCTATTCCTAAAAAAAAGTAAGTACCAAATGAACTTCATGGCACTGATATATTAAATTAAAAATGTAGATTGGTGATTATTTCCAAGCATATTTGGAGAAAAGCACTATACAAGCCTCGGCGGGAATGTCAGTTCGCAGATTCGTATTATTAAAGGACTCGGCTACGCCTCGTCCTTCAAAATCATACTCATCCACGAACTGACTTTTCCCTGCCTCGGCAGTAATGTACTATTCCTCCATATTTAATGCATTGTATTTGGCTTCTCGATGCGACATGATGGCTTTAACTTTTATCTGTGTTCTTCTTCCTTGACCATTTTCCCATCTACCTGGGTCGGCCTTTAATGTCTTTTTCTCCAAAGTACAGGATTCTTAATTCTTAGCTAACTAGTACAGCGTAAACGTTAGCGTCTTTCAAGTCTTTTTCGACTGCCTGCCAGCTAAATGAATTGCCATATCGATAATGTATTAATATCTCGACCGATTTAAAAGACACTGACTACGATCAGCAGACAAAAGAGATTTAGATCCATCAAAAACGCGTTCGATTTTTACGCAACAAAACTAGAGTTTCACATCAGGACGAATTTTGTTTTGGCCTATTAGACATCTCAAATTGATGCCTCTCTCTACCGAAATAATAATAAACATCCAGAATCATAGCCGAGAAATTGCCCAATGAAACATTTAATAACCCTGTCCGTAGCTTAGTTCACATACATATAATCAATAATGTTTGTCTGTTTGTAATCCCATGCTCGAGCCGCGAGCCTCCGCCGGAAATTGAATCCGCGACCCTCCAAGCCACCGCATCCGGCCACTCACGGAAATATTTCAAAAAATACACCGTCTTTTGTAAGAAAAACAGAAGGTTTCTTTGTCGCTTTTTAATATTTTCGCTGCGGAGAGGTTTCGCTGTTTTCCTTGGGTCTTGCTTGTTTTAACGTGGCGAATGTTAGTCGCAGAATGTTAGTGGGTTTTTAGTCGGAGCTTACTCGTATTTTGCTGAAAGCAGCGGATTAAGGCCAAGTTTTAGACCTAGGTACTAGTATGTTAAATACGTTATGTAGAGGTAAAAAAAATAGACTTTATATAATTTTAATAGAAATAAATTTTGATTAGGTAATAAGATCTTAACGTTTCTTATATTCCTTCCAATTGCGTTTTGGTTGATTTATCACGAACTAGACTGAGAAAACCAGTGTTTCTGTAATTTTTTAAGAACTACTTAACTTGAAAAATTAAATAACAAGGGACTGTACGCTGAAGACCTCGCACTCCCCTGAAGTTATAATAATCATATTTTTTTTACGTTTTAAAATCACAACCATCTTGAAAATTTTTAAGAAGTAAAATCTTCCAAATAATCCATATTATATATCGGACAAGCTCACAAAATGAAATTACTTATTTTCATTTCGAAGTGTGCGCTTGGCATCAGATGGTCAGTTTCCGGGTAAATAAACTTTAGCCATTCACACGAGTCAAACGGAACCCCCGATCCTGCCCTTTCACCCAAGCATCCTCATAAATCTTAAACACTTCCTCATCATTCCAACGCTATAAATAAACATTATTTCAAATCGTATAATCATTCACAAGCTCGTGAAATATTAACCCTTTGAAACGGGTTTCTCGACAAATATCGAGTTTCCGTTTACTGTATCAAGGACGGACAAGGATGTAGTTTGAGGACATGCCCTGCTCGATATACGGGCCAAGAGTTACAGTCAATAAACAACATAAAATTTTGTTGACATTAGAGATCGGACAGGCTATAACTTCCTTTTGCATAATTATTTTACGCGAGCATTTTCCAACTCGCGATTAAATTTTTCCTAGTATTTTTTTATAGTTATCCACCAGATTTGGTCAGGCTTGTTTCATAAAAGTTTATAATGGTTTTTAATAGAAAAATTAGTTAAAAACCATAATAAATTTATTCGTAAAAAAGAATAGATAAATCACTAATCACACTTCCTGTTGATAATCTTTGGGCATATCTTCGCCAAAATACGATATATCCACGTCGCTCGTTGGAAATAATTCCCTTAACCGAAGGGTCAGGGAATGTTGCAGATCTGAGATCGGCACCGACACGTTCACAAGTTTCTTGATCTGCCGTGAAATTAATTGGATTACCCCAGCATTCGTCGCTGCCGTGTTGTTGTGGAGTGGGATAGATAAATGTTAATGTACCCCTTAGGCCACAGGCTCATTCATGTAAAGTTGTTAAGCTCATGACTTTTTTTTGATTTATTTTCTTATGTATGTTCCCCGATTTCTCTCGTTTCAAAGAGCATATTTTACTTTCTAGTTGGTCCCATTGTCATATAACATAAGTTCGTTTTGTTGACGTCGGTTATTTTTTGTTAAAAACTAAAGTCAGAAAGACTTCAAATACAAAAAGCCGTCCAAGTGTGAGTTTGACTCGCGGACCGAGGGTTCCGTACTCAACACTTCTCCCATCTTATCTGGCCGGGTTAAGTTAAGTTTGCACCAGGTATGGTGCCGGATACAAATAAGGTGCAAAGTTAACGCAACCCATCACGTATGTAATGTAATTCGTTGACATCAACAAAATATAAATGGACAATTAAATTCAAATTAAAACTAAAGAACTAAAATCTAAAATAAAGTATGTTGTATAGGAACCCCTCTTGAATATTTATTTTATTTTGTTGTTATAGCGGTAACAGAAATACTTACATCGTTTGTGAAAATTGCAACTGTCTGGCTATCGCGGTTCATGAGATACAGCCTGGTGACAGACAGACAAACAGACACACAGACATACATACATACATACATACATACATACATGGCGGTGAATTAGTGAATGTCCCAGATCGCTGGTGTTCGTGGCCCAAAACGAAGGTGAGAACTTCTCACCTTCGTTTTGGGCCACGAAGCTCACTGAGAAGTTTTAATGCAGTATAATCTACGGCTTATCATTATTATTTGCCAAATTATAAAATGTGTTTCTATTTCAACAAAGCTAGCACTCTTACGTAAGTTTACATGCCGTATGTACATAAACAATATAACCATATACCTATTGTACTTATATATAATAAAAGAAACATGACCGTTACACCCACACACCCATTACGACCGATCAGCCAGACGCACTAATGGACAAAAAGAGAGAATGACAATAGTAGATACGTTTATTTTCAAAGGACTAAAATGAATTTTTCAAACATAGCAGAAAACAATATAAAGAGTACTCCGGCCAAGTCTATACAAAGCTATCGAGCTTCGTATTTTAGGTATTTATTACTGCACAAATAAAAATGTTACGCGTACACTGAAAAAACAAATAGCTCAACTAGTTTAACTACTTGAGAAATAGCCAAATTGTGTTTAGTAGTAACCAAAATTATGATAATTTAATTTATTTTAGCTACTAGTAGCCCTCAGTTTATCAGTCTTCCGATTGATGTAACTAGGTTACGAAAAAAAAATCTTTTATTTTTTCAGTGTATTAAATCATACGGCGTTGATTATGAAAGGGCAATCATGGCATTTTCAGGTATTTTTCGAGAAATTTGGAGAACTGACGGCCTGACGCATCTGCCTTCAACCGCTTCTAACCTGAAAGTGATACTTTTTCACCGTTGACATCCGATATTTTGTTCGGGTGAAATTAAACGGGACTCGTACGCGTTCTATCTCCACGTGCCTAATACTTTCTCCTTCACTCGATTAAAATAAGTTATCTTGATCTCTCTCTGCCTCTTCTTTGTTAACTTTGCCCTCCAGGATGTTCACAAAAAAAAATTATGTCGCACCCGGTGTCCTATCATCTGTCCTCTTCTATGGTAAAATTAAAAACTATACAAAAGTAGTTTTTAATTTTACCATACGCAATACCTCCTCATTGGTTTTTTTATACATCAAACTACTTAATATTCTAAAGGCTAAAGTTTTTATAACGCGATAAATTAGTGACAAAGCGTCTGTCACGTTTTAACAAGATGCGAGTGTGAGTGACATGCTTAGTCACTTATTTATCACGAGATAAAGCCAACCATCACAGGCCCATTATACGAACATTTTACGAACCCTGATGATATCAAATGAAAACGTTGAGATTTCACAAGAATGCTCTACGGGTTTTCGCTGCAAGATCAAAGTTCACGTCGCCGCCATGTCTGTTATTGTGTAGCTTGGTCTCGAATGAAAAGAATAACAATAGCAGCATTTGCTATAAAACACTTTACCGACACCGAAGAAACTCTTGTAGTACTGTGCGGAGGATTCTGCTGGTTTTCATTTAAATGTTATATTTACAAGTTTGCTTGATGTTGTTTTATTTTATGAGCTTTTAAGCCGATCTACGTTTGTGTTTTGTATTTTAAGAAAGATATATTCAACGCATTTACAGCGCAAACGCAGACATATTTATTAACCGCATAAAAATTTAAAATAAGCAAGACAAGAAGAACAAGAAATACAATAGTAAGACTGCCTGTCCACAGAAGCGGAACGGAGCTGTTTAAAATGGACCAATGCTGTTTGCGATGCTTCACCGTGGACAATATTCCCACACGTACCTACCAAGAACTTTAGCAATTCCTTCATCTGCCGAACTATTCAAATATGGAACTCTTTGTCGGCTCATGTGTCCACCCTTCAAACGAAGCGTGAAGAAGCTTCTCTCCGGCTAGCATGACAGTGTCAACTGACATAGCACCGTTGGTTTCTTGTCAGTTGCCATTACGAAGTGGAGCCACTATGACGTGTCATTAAAAAAAAACCATATTCCTCAGATTTAACTGCACTTCTTTTGAGCTTCACAAAGACGCAGTCTGATTGACTCGTTTTCTCCGCCCCGCTTTAGTGGACAGACAGCCTAATGGTAAGTAAACGAAATGTTGAACAACTTACCTAGTCTTAAATATTTAGTAAAGAACACTTGGTATATGGTGGCACTCGTTATTTTCCTATAGCGTAACCTGAAACAAGAGAAAACAAACTTTAATTATACATTACATTTTGCATTTTTTTAAACGTTAGAATTCCGCTCGGTGTGTACATTTGTACAACCTATAAATATTTTCAACTTTCGCTTCTATTGTATAAATATGTGGATTCCATTGGCACAAGCACAGATTAATATAATAGTCGGCACAAGTTTCTGCTGTAGAATCTGTATGGAAAGAGTCGTAGGATTTGAGGGCTTGCCAGTGCTATTCTATATTTAATGCTATGCTGACAACACTGTCACTCTTTGTCAGTTATTTTAAGGTAATGAATGACCTGCATATTTACGTAAATTAGTATATTTTTATTGAATATATTTACCGATTTTGTGTCGAAGACAAGTTACTTAAGGGGACTACTACGTACGTAAAGCCTGACCAGAAATATATGAGGAATGTCAAGAGGGCGCTATTTATAAGATTTATATGGCAACAATTTTGCAACCAATCGCAACCCACTATAATGACAATAGTTTAAATACCTGTCAGTTCCACTATGTTAACCTCATAATATTATTTTAATGGAATGCACTCTTTTCCTGACTGTTTTTCGTGTAGTAAACACGTGTACACTTTATTAATAATATTACGTTCACGACTGTAAATGGGTTTCAGCATTTTCTTTGGATAATTTTAAATATTTATCTTTTAAAGAAAGCACCACGAATGTCATTGACATTGTTGACAAACCATCATGAAATCATTGCCAGTGTAAGAAATTAGTTTCAGTGAAATTCCGCAATATGGCGCATCCTCATATATTTCTGGTCAGGCTTTATAATACGGTGAATAGAGACTAAAGTACTATGTGTGACCTTACAAACGGTCCGGTAGTTTTGAATTTTTGATATGTTGTCTAGGATGGTTAGTCAGTGTTTAAAATGAAAAATGCACAATTCCCCCCCCTCCGCGCCCGCCGCCATATTGAAAAAACCGGCACTTTCTTCATATTTTTGCTCATATCTTCCTTTAGGAGCATTTTAGGTAGAAAAAAGCTTCGACAATGTTATAGAGAGTTAAATTTACTACATTATCCATTTTATATTTTGTTTCTAGGACAAATAGTTACGGAGATATGCACATTAAAAAAAACTTAAGAAATTGCAATTTCCAACTCAAAAACAAACTTCTGGATTATACCTTCGTTTAGGAGCATTTTAGCTAGAACAGAGCTTGGGCAATGTTGTAGAGAATTACATTTACTATAATTTACATTTCAAATTTTGTTTCAAGGACAGTTAGTTACGGAGATATGCACATTTAAAAAACAGGAAATGTCGAATTTACCGAAAATTTCTCAAAATTCTTGGTTTAGAACGCTGTCATTCAGTTACGGACTAGTCTAGGACAAATTAAAACATGTAGGAGATATAATTGCTTATAAAACTCAAGTCCATTTTTACATACATTTTCGGAAAATGTGACTTTATTTTTTACATATCTCCGTAATTATCTGTCCTAGAAACAAAATTTGAAATGTAAATTATAGTAAATTTAATTCTCTACAACATTGCCCAAGCTCTGTTCTAGCTAAAATGCTCCTAAACGAAGGTATAATCCAGAAGTTTGTTTTTGAGTTGGAAATTGCAATTTCTTAAGTTTTTTTTAATGTGCATATCTCCGTAACTATTTGTCCTAGAAACAAAATATAAAATGGAAAATGTAGTAAATTTAACTCTCTATAACATTGTCGAAGCTTTCTTGTAGCTAAAATGCTCCTAAAGGAAGATATGAGCAAAAATATGAAGAGAGTGCCGGTTTTTTCAATATGGCGGCGGGCGCGGAGGGGGGGGGGAATTGTGCATTTTGCATTTTAAACACTGACTAACCATCCTAGACAACATATCAAAAATTCAAAACTACCGGACCGTTTGTAAGGTCAAAATCCTTTATTCACTGAATTATTAATAATTTAGTATTAATTACAACATATATATATACCCGTCTTAGCGGACACACGGTCTGTGATTTTTTGTAAGTCATTAGTGGGGCTTTTAGCTGCTGACAAAATTGAACAATATTGAAATGTGGAACTATGTGCGTTTTTACCCCATTTTGACATTATTTTATGAAGAAACCGCAAGGTTATAATTTGTTTTATATAAAAATAGGTACGCATTGAAATGACTTATAAACGACAGACGTTTTTTTTATTTTTATAATTATGAAAAGTGTCTAAGGTTCGATTGCCATTTAAAATTCATAATGTTAGTTCTTATTGTTTCGGTCACTGAATCTTCTCTTTTCTATTAGAATCTTCTCTTTTCGCACAGACTCTAATATAATTTCTTTATGTTTAGAGTCTGGCTAGCCAAATAATGTTGACAGATATTTCCTCGTGGTATCACTAATATTGTCTATGATATAGTGGTAGAAACTATATATTATGAGCTGACTATGAGTGCACGTCAACATACATTTATTTTATTTCCTTGGGTACCTTCCTATTTTCTAGTATCAAAACTATTATTCTTTTCATGATCCTACACCAACTGCTAGTTTCTGCTTGGCCCCTTTGGTTGACTGGTAGAGAATGCCTTATGGCATTAAGTCCGCCATTTGAACTTTTACTTTTGTATTTTGTGCAATAAAGTTTAAATAAATAAATTCCTACTACACAAAATGTGACCAGCCGCAGGTTGTTTTAAATTTCCCGCCAAAACTTTGGGTAATATTTCATTAGCCAGACTATATTGGCCACAACAATTTATTTAATTTATTTTTCGATTACTTACTATTTATTTAAACTTTATTGCACTAAAAAAGTACATATATTATGATGCCTAATGCCAAAAATTGATACAACATTTGTAATGAGAAAAAAATAGCGAGATGCAGGATTGTCATTTGTTTTGTATGAACGCGCAACGCCGTGCCAGCTTGGCGGCATCTAGCTGTCTTCATCATTTCCTAGTTTGTCCTCGCAACACGAAATGGCTGGAAAATTTTTAACCATTTTTGGTACAGCTGGACATCCAAAGCTGGTATAGGGTATTCTTTGCCCGGCTCCGGCTAAGGCATAAAAAAAAACGCGTACGTAGTTGCCTTCTAGTAATTAATAAAAATAGAATTTAGGTACGTTAGTATAGAATTGCAGGACAGCTTGAGTAGTTCAGGCGTTTTTCCAAGCGGCTGACGGTTGATGGATGGAGGCAGCGGCCTTGTGCGTGTGGCCTCAGTGCCTCAGTGCTGCCTTCACACTCAACCACACAGTCTACAAGTTACTAGCTAACTTGACTTAGTTGTATAAGTCAAGTGTGCGTAGCAGATACTACTGGGTAGTAGTGAAAATGCAGTGACAGACCGTAGTGACAGTGCAAGAGGCCTTCCTTCCTCCGTGTATCGCCTGCGCAGGCGCTAAGGGCGGCGAAGAGAACGAAAACCAGTGCAGTGGACCGCCAGTCGCGTAGCAGCACGGATAGCTGTCCATGGTAAAGAGCTCGATGTGAAATCGAAACATGTCGGGCCGCTCCGGATAATTTTTAAGTAATTTTAAATCGTTTTTATAATTCTGAAGTTGCTAGCTCATAAATTATTCAAGCTTTTACAATAAACTAGTTGCGCCCGCTCATCCCACGGGAACACTTCATTTGATCAGGATAACAAGTAGCCTAAAAATCATGCTTGCTTTCGGATAAATTAAACAACGAAATGTTGGTTTGTTTCGGGATTTAATTTATCATTTTTACTATATGTATACTCGTTTAAAACTATTCGCTTTTTAAAGCAGAATCAACAGAATGTTGCCTAACATGTTCACTGTTCGAATCTGAATTGTATTGTAAACCTCATAGCTTTGTAACAATAGCTTACCATGCTTCTATGAGTGGGTTTGAACAGTTAACGTGTAAATTGAGGAGATCTACAGGAGGATCAATAATGTAATAATTAACTTTATTCTGTAAGTAGGCCACAAGGACACTTGCAGGTGCGTGTCTGTGTCTGCTGGTATTTCACACGTAGAGACCAATGTTGAGAAGAAACGTTGGAAGAAACTCGACACGCTTCAGAGAATCGCGAGACTTCAAGCCCCTATCCTAAGGCGAGCTACTGGCATTATGACCGGCTCAATTGTAAACGAGGCTCACACTTAGAAAGTATATAACAGTTTGTTTATTGATTCGGAGTGGCGTGCGTTGACGGCGCACATATAATTACGATAAATAAATAAGCAGAAACAATTCGGGTCAGCGCGCACATAACTGGCGGTGTCAAAATAATTATAGTTTTTACGGTTCGGTGTGATTTGATTTTAGTTGGGCTCTTGTTTGCTGGGTTTAAACAGTTTTATGTAAATATTGACACAAAGAAAAAAGGGGTTCTTATTTTCACATTATAAACAGAATCAATAAAAAGATTTTAGATTCCATTAACACAGTTATCCAGTAAAACATAATTAACCGAGCGAGCAAAGCGTTTCCGCTTGGCTAAAAATGATTTCGTATGTCCAAATTTCGTAAACGCCAATGAATTTCCTTGGCGTTTACAGCGTTTACGCTTTTTGCGTCGATATTTTCTGTCTCATCGTAGCTTCTTTAGAAGAGAAGAACAGAAAAATTATCGCCGAAATTATAAGAAAAATATTGAAATATTTTCAAAAAGAAGATGGCTTTCAATCACCTCTTCTTAATTAACAGATTGCAAGCAGTGTGGTATTGTGTTACTTTTAGTGCTGGAGGCCTCCTCGGAGCCCTTCGCCCCCTTCACTGATCGCCACATGCAAGCAATGGCCTTTCAGTCTTTTACAGACTATACAAAACAGTGTCATGTAGGAAAACAACGCTTTTCATGGCTATGCAAGCCAATACGAGAACGCCACACGCGACCACAGGCTTGGCAGATGTAAGACTGGCTTGCCTGCGCGCGGTGAGCAAGGGCGGAGCTGATGTCTTTTGGCACGCTTGGTTGCGAGAGTCCTAAACCATGCCTCATCCAAGATCCTACGCCCATCCAACACCGCATTGCCACGTGCAAGCAGTGTCATATTGTGTTACCTTTTAGCGATTGTTTGCTTGATCTATACCAAGCAAACAAACGTTACTAATCAAGAGCGGGACCGTCAATTTTATAGCTAAGATTCTACAGACTGACTTACACACTACTCAATCAATCAATTTTGACATTGCGTTACACAATGTTATTGTAATACATATTTATATAATGTAGATATCTATTCTAATTGTAGCGAAATAGATTATCTTTCTTTCTTACTTACTCTTTTTCCGTTGGGGGTTAAAAATTAAATCAGCGTCTTAGCAGAAGCTTTCTTATTACACAGCTCTCGTAAAGCAGAGAATATGCCTTCACGAACACTCGTAAATCGTTTTTATGGAACTAGGCTCAACACAACACACACCAAATTAAGTCTTATCGACCGCACAAAAAACACAATCTTGTTTATAGGATCGCAGCCGTTTACAAAGATAACTTTGCGGTCGGTGCATTCCAATTTTTGTAAAATGTATCTTATTTGTTGGGGGGGGGGAAGAAATTTTGGTATGGTAAAAAATAGATTGTAGATGTATGCTATTATAGCATAAGTAAACAAAAATATTAAAGAAATTGTTCATATGTAGAAAAGTGTTGATATCCAAGATAAATTCGGTAGGTACTGTATACATACAGTATACAGGTACTGTATGTATACTACCAATATATATCTATACCCTATGTTATCATGTTGCTGATTTTAGGTACATATCAATCTTTCGAACATTTCTCTTCTTTTTTTTTACAACATAATTTCAATCATCATTATGTATGTACATGTACCTACTTGAAGTCATTGCAAGGTATCAATAAAATTAGTGCTAAATAATGTTAGACTAGAAATTAACTGTTCTAGCCAAAAAAAATATGTAGAAACATTTTGTTTAAACTTTAAAGGACAAGTTCATATGACACTACTAACACTTAAATAAGGATTTATAAAAACTTTTGCATTTACTTTTGTTTAAGATTACTATTTATTTCCCCCGATTATTTATTATCAAACGTAGCATAACCCTATCTAATTTATGAAATACAATAAGATTATATAGTAGCATACATCAGTCTATAATATGTATTGGTAGACTCAGAAATGTAAGAGCCATTGTGGCCTACTTGCAGAATAAAGTTCACTATTTCATTATTACTGAGAGAGAGAGAGAGAGATTTCATTATTATTTTCTCCAAGTATTCGGGTAACAGTACATTTTAGTAAGTGTGCAATTAAGTTAAGGAATTGTTTCAAGCGTGTATTGTATAGCCGCCTTAACGAGGAACAGTTATAAGGGCCACAGACCCTCACTACGATGGCTTTTGAACGAGGAGAGGAGCGGAGAGCGCTCAGCCACGAGCATCGTTGTCGGCACGTTCCCGCAAAAGGTTCACGACGCGACGCCTGATAAACGATTAAAATTGACGATTTCTGCTCAACGTAAGAGTTTGAGAATTTCTAACGAACACTTTGCGAATTTGGTTAAATCAGTTACATTTGCTTGAGGTAAGTATTCCTATAAATATTGGCATAAAAGTAAATTATGCAAGATAAATCCAATGTGATCTACTGCAATGTAAGCAGAACTCGAACCTGCGACCCTAAGTTTCCGGCGTAGTGCTCTCGCAACTGAGCTATCACAGCCGAGCTAAGTATTGCTTTTGTCACTACCGGTCACGATACTCTGCGAGTGATATATCAATAAATATTAAGTCTCTACAATAATTCAACTAAACCAATCTTACATGCACAAATCGACCTAGTCCCAAACTAAGCAAAGTTTGAACTATGGGTACTAGACGACGATATACATAATACATAATTAGGTACATATATAGATAACATCCATGATTCAGGAACAAAATATTCGAGTTCATCAAACAAATATTTGCCCCAGCCGGGATTCGAACCCAGGACCGCCGGCTCGGTTAGGGAGAAGTCTACAAACTAAGCCAAGCGCGTCGTCAAGAAATGTTGACTCTTTTTAGGGTTCCGTACCCAAAGGGTAAAAACAGGACCCCATTTACTGAGTCTTCGCTGTCCGTCCGTCCGTCCGTCCGTCCGTCTGTCACCAGGCTGTATCTCAAGAACGGTGATAGCTAGACATTTGAAATTTGACAGATGATGTATTTCTATTGCCGCTATAACAACAAATACTAAAAATAAAATAAAATAAATATTTAAGGGGGCCTCCCATACAACAAACTATGATACGGAACCCTTCATGCGCGAGTCGGACTCGCACTTACCCAATTTTTTATACCAGTCTGTATGAAACTACTTTTTTATGTTTTTTCCCTGAATATAATTCCTCTATAGTGGAAACACTCCGCTATAGTATCTAGCAGAAGGACTTTTCAATATTTTTTTGTTATTTTCCAACTGATTCCCGAGTAAGTACGAACCTACGTTCAAATCTTCAATGCAATGGATTTAAATGGCGGCAGAAAGCGCTCACCACTCGCCACAAGTATCATTGTCGCGACATACAGAAAGGTTGACGAAGTCTGATTTGAGATAAAGGCGTTTTGCGTTGACGCTTTCTGTTCGAAATATAGCGTACGCAGGTTGACGATCCCT
Source organism: Apotomis betuletana (assembly GCA_932273695.1). Taxonomy (NCBI): domain Eukaryota; kingdom Metazoa; phylum Arthropoda; class Insecta; order Lepidoptera; family Tortricidae; genus Apotomis; species Apotomis betuletana. The sequence goes on along the minus strand of OW026308.1, from coordinate 824,311 downwards.
GCATTATAAAGCGGTGGGAACTAGGTCGCGCTTATTCTCTGCCGAGATCGCGAGACTCTTTTCCTGTAGTTACACTTGTTAGGGGCATAAAAGGTTTACGACGACTGGTGACGGGTAGATAAAAATACGATTTCTGCATTGAAAACTATTTTAATGCAGAAGATATAATAATAATACGTAAATGTAGGATTTATAATATTTTGATAGCTAAATAACAAGTTATTTTAAACAGGGGGTAATTCGACCAATTTTAGAGAGATGATGGAGATCTCTCTATTACATCGCTATCCGATACTTGACAAGTGGCGATATCCCTAGAACATCGCAACTTCGCCAATCCGGTCACGCTTTATTTGCGTCTCCTTTGTATGTGACGGCATAGATAACAGGCGCTTACTTAACTTGAAGTGTGAAGTTGTAGTGCGTGAAATTAGTCAGTTACGTTTCGTTCAGAACAGAAATTCATATGCATGAATAGCATTTTTGACAATCATTATCGCCTTCGTATTTCCAAAATTGAGATGAGATATGTCACTTGAAGCTCATCGTATTTTTAAGAGGCCTTATTCCTTTTCAAATTTATTTTTTTCATATTATGAGAAATATATTGATAATTTCAACCAATTTTTTGAAGTGATTAATACTTTTCCCCGAGTTCTAGGTAGTAACATAGCTTTTTCATGTTTTCATTGCGTGCAGTCGAAAATAAATTGAAAAAACTAATTTTCTGCGTGAATGGTCAATTTCAAGTAGTTTTTGAAACAAAAATTATCAATGAAAAATTCAATATGTGTTTCAAAACTTTCAAATATAACCAATAAATCGTAATAACCCTGTTCTAAGTAGTAACATTAATAATTATGTTAATAAACATGTTTGATCATAGAGAAACATTTCTAAAACAATCAGCATTTTTGAACGGATCCTTATCCGTTTAGCCTTTAAAATTATTGAATTAATTTTGTCGTGGACTGGCTACAACGCATCTCTTCATTAACATTTAAATGTACTGTACAAAATAATAATAATTTGGATCGTGTTCAATTGTGTAAAATCGGACAGACTTAGGCCAACGACACTGATGTGCATAAATGAGAAACTAATTATTTAAAAAGAAATTAATTCGCGTCGGATGACTGGGAAATGCTTTTCCATAAATAATCTAATCATCCATCAGCGCCTAAATATAGCATTTGAAAGCGTCCGTGACTCGGCAGTGGCGTGTTATTATTCAATATTGTTTAACGTAAATTGTGCCTAAGTAATGTACCCGCCTGGGACACACGGGCCTGTCGGTCAACGAATACATTCCAAAAGTTCCAAAACCCTGGGTTCACGACGTTTTATATAATATCACTTAATCTATTTTGCTTTGATACACCATTTCTTTGTATAATGTAACGGATGATAAACTTAATGTCGTTTTATTTCCAAATGATAATTATAATGTAACAGGAGATGTATCGAGGTACTAAAGAGCTATAAAACCTTCAAATCACCACTTGTTTGCTAGGTTAGGTTCATTAGGTGCCTTGCGCCCTTCAGAGCGAAGTTGAAGCGGGGATCGACACGCTCCCGTTATTTTAACACTATAACATTATACCAATTAATAATTAGAGTAAAACAAATTATAACAATAAACCTTTATATCAAACGTTACATTATATTAAATGACTTTATGTCAATTTGTTGTATTTTTCTGTTATTATATAAAACATTACGGACCCCGAAGCCCTCCTACCCACTGGACAGGCTAAGCTAATGCCTAGGGGCCCACCCACGACGACTCCCAATTTCACAAGGGAATATAATAGAAAATACATAGTTTTTTTTTTGTACTGTCTTATGGAGCTGGACGACGGCCTGTCAGACGATCCCGCACGTCTAGCATGACTGTGACACGCGACTCTTTGTCATAATCATAATAGTCTTGTTGTGTTACAAACTTACTAAGGTTTTTTTATCTAATACTACCTGTCACTCTTCTCTTAATACCGTGCGAGCAAGACAGGTGATGCTAAGTCGCGTGACAAGTGAAGCCGTGGCACGATATGCTAGCTCTGCAGGTATCGCTGGAGAGATGCAGCGGAGTTTTGGCGTTACAATACGACAAGCGATTACTTACCGAATTTTAACCACGTTCAATTCCTGGTTATGTATGAGATTTATAAAAAAAATTGAATGTAGTATTATTAAATTTAAAATCGACGAGACAGTTAATGAGACAAGATTTCCCTATCTCATATAGTTTTCGTTTTCTTACATCACTGACCCATTTGTATTTATCACCCTGTATAAGATAAAAATTCAGTATGTTCAATTTTATTGTGCCAAATGTTTGCCTCTCACAGTATTATTAGATTCTTTTCTTTTCTCTTTCTCCGCTAACGGTCTGCAGTGACATTGACAGCTCTGTCGCTTGTCAATGTCATTGCCTTGGCGTTGAAAGCGCTTACGCTGCGTTCAGACTAAGCGTGCAGTCGTGTGTGTGCGGTTCACCGTGGCGGCACCTATAGGTTTATGCTGAGGTGCGACCTTTTCGTGGCATACGCAACAACGATTTTATTTTGTTTTATTTTATTTTTAATATTTGTTGTCCAGTTTGTGTATGTTAACGAATACATTTTCATTCATTTATTCATTCATTCATTCATTCAATCATTCATTCATTCATTCATTCATTCATTCATTCATTCATTCATTCATTCATTCATATTGAAAATCGAATCTACCTCTGACCTCAGTACTAGCCATCCATAACGACAATGTGTCACAGTGAGGCAACAGTAATTTGTCTCCGTCAGCGGCTCCTTAAGTAAGGGTGTATTTGCACTGGAAAGAGGTAATGACGCGCGCTGATGTGGTCGCGCCTTAAGCTCTAATGGAGAAGACAATGTGAAATGTTCTCCATTACAGGTTATTGTTATTGCCATTATCATTAATTAATGTTCTCTGTTATACTTTTTTCTGGTTTTTTTATTAGTATCAGCGTCACGGCTTGTTAAGATGCTGTGTGGTGAGTACTGCCACTGTCCAAAGAGGTTTTGGAAATTCTATGAACCTTCAATATAAGGAAGTATTAACATTATTTTTGTGATTCACCTTAGATAATAGTGCGACTAAGTTTTCTGTGAACTGTGAAGGGTGTCGATGTCGCCCCAATAAATGAATATTACGGGACAATGTAATGTGTATCGTCATTTTGTAATAAATTACCAGACAGTTTCAAACAAATTAATGACAATAGATTTAAGCAAGTAGTTAAGTGCTGGATCGCGGACAAGTGCTTTTATAATTTAAAAGAATATCATCATCATCATCTCAGCCACAGGACGTCCACTGCTGAACATAGGCCTCCCCTTTGGACTTCCATATATACCGGTTGGAAGCGACCTGCATCCAGCGCCTTCCGGCGGAGCTTAAGGCCGTTCCCTGAGCCAGATTTGCAAAAATACCCCAAAAATTATCCTATTTTTCTACGAAACGTTGATATTAGTAAACGAGGGAAAAATATATATCATTCTTGATTATATTATCTTTAACAACACAGCATTCGATACACGATTCATAACACTTCGCTCGATACAATTAATTCCCAAAGTAACCTCCAATTCGAATTTTTACTCCAACTTTACTTGTTTTTTTTCTACGTGACACTATGAAACAAAAAAAGGAGAAAAATCAATCATAACTAAAATAGTAATTTTACAGCTTCCGAATTTCAATAATTGAAGCCAATATTTTTAAAATAAATAATCATCGACAAATTCTTACGAAAAAAGATATCGCCTTACGACCCGCAAGCTCTGTCTCCGTCACTCTTTTGAAATGTGACTGTGATGTGACAGGGACGGGTGGCCTGAGGAGGGGCTCGGGGTTCTGGCTCAGGGAACGGCCTTAAATTATAATTTTACAGTATTGAAAGGAAAGTGACAGGTGGTATTTGTCGCGCGACAAAGAGTCACATGTCTAAGTTGTACAAGATGTGCAGGTTTTCAGATTCAGATTTATTTATTTATTTATTTATTCGGCAAGGTTACAAAATGTAAATTGTCATTAACATAATAGGATGTAAGTAGTTATAGTTAGACTGTACTAAATTTACATTTCTATGACTACCATGCACAACTTTCATTTAATGGGTACATACTAAATTTAAATGTTAAACTTATCTAAGAGGAATACATAATACCAAATAATACTAAGATTAAAATTTATAATAAAGAAATAACAAAAAACATGTGTATTTTTACACTTATCTAACTTAAATTGTAATTGAGATCTTCGTTTTGACTGAACTAATGAGATAGTTTATTTATAGAATAAATTTGAACTGATTGAGACTTAAATGAAATATATCAAGTTCACTAGAAATCTTGTTATAAGAATTACACATACGTGTTATAGGACTATTTTGTGACACATTATTATTGGCTATCGGGACTAGAAACTGAGCTGGCTTACGGCAAGGCTTTGAATATATTCGGAAGTTAATGTTACTAATGAGCTCAGTCTATTTCGTTATTAATAATTTTATGTAGTGTTATTAGTTCATACACATTTCTCCTGCTTTCTAAAGTATCAATTTTGAAGTAGCTCAGTCTTTCCTCGTATGTGGGTAGCTTTCGTTTAAGTCCCAATTTGTAGACTAAAAACCGGAAAAACTTCTTTTGAACAGCTTCTATATGGTCTATGTGTACACTATAATAAGGTGACCAGATAGTGGAGCAATATTCTAGACAGCTTCTAATTAATGCACAATATATTATTAACATACTATTCGGGTCTTTAAATGGTTTCATTGTTCTATAGATAAATCCTGATAATTTATTTGTTTTTCCTACAATATGGTTGTAATGCGCTGTAAATGAGAGCTTTGTATCAAACCATACTCCAAGATCTTTAATAACTGATACTCTATGAAGGGATATTCCATTTATGTTGTAATCGAAGATTATTGGATTTTTGTTTTTAGTAAATGATATGATATTGCACTTTTTAACATTAAGTGCCATATTGTTTCTAGTGCACCACTCATTTAATAAAAACAAATCATTTTGAAGACTATGGCAATCTTCGACATGTTTTATTGTGCTGAATATTTTAATGTCATCTGCGTATGCTAATAAATTATTATTTAAAGACTCTAAAAGATCATTTATGAAAATAAGAAAAAGTAAGGGGCCTAAGTTAGATCCCTGCGGGACGCCAGAGTCTGCTAAAAAGGAATCTGAGAAATAACCATGGACATTAACTAACTGAGACCGATTTCGGAGATAACATTTAAGCCACCGTAATAGTGATACACACAGGCTTTTTATCCCGAAGAAATTTAGTGTTCCCGTGGGACGAGCGGGTAACATAGTGCGATGCAGCTAGTATACAATATACGGAATTGGATGTGGGTCAGTATTGACTAGTATAATAATCTATACTAAACTATAACATAACAAAGTAGGCATTTTTACCAGAAGAGAGAAGAATCAGGAGCCATTTTTTCCCCTCTAGTGATTAATCAAAGGTTTCGGGGCAGATAAATTGTGGATAAGTCGGGGCTTCATAAATAATAGGCTTAGGGCAATAACTTACGGATAACTTCGTTAGAGGTTGTTTGTTTTTTACGCGGATTAATTATTTCGCTCGTAATTGTTAACGTTTTTATTCCGAGTTGCGCTCCCGTGGGCCTCTTTTAAGTGGCTCCTGTGAATTAGGTTTAGACATTTTCGTATTGTAAAACGGGATGTCCACACACTACTTCTCCCCCTCTCTCCCTCTCGATCTCTCTCTCTCTCTCTCACACACACACACACACACACACACACACACACACACACACACAAACACACACACACACACCACACACACACACACACACACACACACACACACACACACACACACACACACACACACACACACACACACACACACACACACACACACACACACACACACACACACACACACACACACACACACACACACACACACACACACACACACACACACACACATACATAAAACTTTCACTTTTATAATACTAGTGAAAGTGAAACATTTTATACATGTACCAGTCCTGTCTTTTATATTTATCTTTAAAAACTAAAGTACTTTTGTAAATATGTTTTGTGTTTATTTTTAATAAACTATTGGACATTCTAAAAAATATTTTATATTTTTTTTATTTTATAATTATATTCCGCTTTTGATGTTTGGGGCAACCAACCGGTCGACGACCAGTTGGTCGTCCCAGGTACCGCTGGGGAGACGTGGTGGAGGTGGATCTGCGTAAGCTTGAAGCCGAAAATTGGCAAGAAACTGCGCAGGATCGGGACAAGTGGCGTACTCTCGTTTCGGAGGCTAAGATCCTGTTTAGGTCACTGAGCCAAAATAGTAGTAGTTAAGGAACTAAGTAGGTGATGTCCCTAATACTCGCTTCTCCTTTAACACAAAAATGTAATGTAATTAGATTATAATGTTATATTTTTTTTAGGATTCACCGTAGTGACGGGCAGAGGTGGCTAACCTTTTATAATCAACGCCGACTTAGAATAATTTATTATCAAAGCGTGTTAACGAGCCCGACCTTAGTGAGACGTCACTTTATTTTATACTAAATAAGCTCGCAATTTCGTCCGCGGGCGAAAAATAAAAAGGTTAATCATAAGCCTTCTGCGTCATCCTAATAGTCGACGAAAATATCCTATTAAAATTATAAATAGGTATTTTAACCCTTTAATGGCCAGTGGTCACTAACTGCCAAAACTTCATCACAGTTTGTCAAGTTTTAATAACGATGGATACCATAGTCACCACTGACCTGCGGTGACTATGGTGACCATCTTTAAGATTAAACCTTGTCACCATGTGTCAAAGGTTTATTTGTATCGGCAGTAGAGTGACCAGTGACCATTAAAGGGTAAAACACGCTTTTATTGCCGCCTGTAGTTTTTAATAAGACATTAATTGCTCAACAAGACCAATCAAATGAGCCCAAATACGATGGTTTTATCTTGTGTTGTTTAGGAGTACCTATGTGCACCTTCCGTCTCCATCATCAGATCAGCTTCAAGATACCAAATTATTGTATTGTCACGTGAACTTAATATACACGATGATTTTTAATCGGTGATCTGTAGGCCTATGATGGTTGCGTTTATCACGTGATAAATAAGTGTCAAAGCATCCGTCACGTTTTGACCAATTGCGAGTGCAAGGGACAGATGCTTTGTCACTTATTTATCACGTGATAAACGCAACCATCATAGGCCCCCAGGAGTAAAAAATATTAATATTTAGCTAAAATTAAACTTAATACGCGAGGTCCCGCGCAATTACCTCACTGTTAAATTAATTAAAAGTTAAAACATAATTAAAACTAATAACCACTAGATACATGGTCATCCTACATAAATTGTTGAAGTACGATACCTACGTCAACTGTCATCGCTTTGGCGGGAAATTTTACGAAATTTTCTACGACTTTGCTTATGTATTTTATGTATGTATGTAAACACTTTATTATACATAAAAACAAGAAAAACACAATACAAAAGAATAAGCATGTACAAAAGCGAACTTATCCCTTTAAGGGGTCTCTTCCAGTTAACCTTTGAGCAAATGAGTGCTAAACACAAATGTAAATGGTAGACAAACCAAGCAACATGTACAATACAAAGGAGTTACTATACAATAATACACGTCAAAATGCAAAAACTAACAGAGAGAGAGATTATGTAATGACAATGACAAGTTATGATTTCCGGGGTGGGCGGGGATTTCGATAACTTAAAACAATAATTTTAACAACCACTCTGGTAATGTTGATATCCAATAAAAAGCTTATTTATACGATGAAAACCTCTGTCCTTCATATGACCATAAACAGTAAAAGATAAAGCCCCATAGCGTGAGATACGCCAGAGAAAATCTCTGTCATCATAAAGTCACATTTCCGCACAAGGGCTCCGAGACAAATAAATATGGAATTTTATTCCCCCACTTAGGTGGATAAGGGAAATGCGTCCTTTTTACTTTAATTTGAACCTATTTGATCGTTCGGAGAATTTACTTTATTCTTTCAGCTTCATGTATATTTATAGTTAGGGTCGAATTTATCTATAGGGCCTCATTTCGACGGTTGGCACTGTCACTTATCCGAGATCTGTTCACTATATTTATATTTTGGCGATAAGCACTAATACCATTACCATAATGACATTTTCTTTTCCATTGAGACCCTATCTTAATATGTGCACCGAATAGTACTCGTATGGGTAGGTAAATTAAATCTAAATATGGTAGTTTCGTGGCAAAATAAACTATTATAATATTCGACGCTGCATGCATTAATAATGAGTATCAAAAGACTTCGAACCACCGGCGCGAGTTGATGGACGGACGGCAAATCGTGCATATTTAATAAACGGTTCCCCCAGTTTTAGCATAATGTTTATAGTCATAATTTCGTATGAAATAATCTGTATAGGCATAATTGACTTTCCGCTTAAACTTTTTTGGCATAATCAAGGTTCGCATAGTTAGATAACGCAGATATTCATTTGTCACAATTTATTTGCGCATATTTTTGTTTGTGAGAATCATGTCTACACATAAAATACCTAAATAGACATATTTTCATTTGTCATAATTTATTTGCGCAAATTTTTGTTTGTCCAATTCATAAAGCGCATAAAATAAATAGGCATATTTTAATCACTGCGAAAATATTATTTACTAACGATCCGATAACCAGTAGGCGCAGCCCCGCTACCCGGGGCTTCTATTTTCGCTCTAAGGGATAAAAGGTAACGAACGAACCTACAAAAGTATTTGAGGGATGAGTATGGGTGTGCTAGCATTTAGTTTTTGCGAGGGACGCAGTCGTAACATAGGTAACCTACTTCTCTGCTAGCAGTTCGTTTCTTTGAGGGACGCAGTTCTAACCTAACCTAACCTAATTTTCTACTAGCTGATCGTTTTTGCGACGAACGCAGTTCTAACCTAACGTAACCTAATTTTCTGCCAGCTGATCGTTTTTGCGAGGGACACAGTTCTAACTTAACCTAACCTACTTTTCTGTTAGCAAGGGATGCAGTTCGAACCTAACCTAACCCGCTTTTCTTGTAGCAATTTAAGTATGCCAAGATTTCGCACAATAGATAATATGCCAAATACCATTATACTAAACCAAATTATTCGTAAATATAATCGGCATAAACAATAGTATGCGAATACAATTTCGGACTAACACATTTTCGGTAAGTTAGAACTTATGCCAAATAAGGTTTCTGCCACATTACCATTCGTCGAAAACTTAATATGCCAAGTCTGTTATGCTAAAACAGTTTCGGACAAACAAAAGTATGCGACATAGAGGGAACGGTTCACTATTATCTTGTAGAAACTTTTTTTACATATATTTGTTTTGCATAACGATACTTGGCAGAAGTAACGTTTGGCAGAAACATCTTACGCAGAGTATGCTTTGGCATAAATCATTTCGCAGATTTTTATAATACCGAATCTTATATTGGCATAATGTTGATGAGCATAACAGTCTTCTAAACGAATAGTACTTTCGCAGATATTTTTTTTGCATAATATTTTAGGCGACATAAAGTTGTCAAGCCGAATACCATTTGATTCCAAGATAGACTTCATTGTCTTATCTTGTTGTACAGGACATATGCGGAATACCTAACCTAATCCAAGTCGGACCTGCCCTAAAGTGCAATCAGTACCTAATTTATGCATTACAAATTGTTGTGATTACACATTTTGTCCATGGAGTGGTATGGTAGCCGGCCGATGCCGCGCGGCTCGCTCGCTCGTTAGGGTCTCAGTTCAACCTAACACTCCTCCTCGCTTCGCTCGTCGTCGTACCTAACCTAATTCAAGTCGGACCTGCCCTAAGGTGCAATCAGTACCTAATTTATGCATTACAAATTGTTGTGATTACACATTTTGTCCATGGAGTGGTATGGTAGCCGGCCGATGCCGCGCGGCTCGCTCGCTCGTTAGGGTCTCAGTTCAACCTAACACTCCTCCTCGCTTCGCTCGTCGTCGTACCTAACCTAATCCAAGTCGGACCTGCCCTAAGGTGAAATCAGGACCTAATTTATGCATTACAATTGTTGTGATTAAAAATTTAGTGGCAGTTGCCCCGCGGCGGCAAGATACCTAACACTGCTCCTCGAACCGCTCGTCGTCGTACCTAACGGTACTTACAGTCTACTACGTAAAGTTTACGTAACGCACTTTTCTGCTAATAGAAAATAATTATGCTATTGTAATCGTATGCTATAGGATTATTATGGTACATAAAATTATGCTAAACCAAAGTCGGACAAAGAGATATTCTACAAAACAACGTGCTGCAAAATGTGTCGTATGCGAGGCAGTAGTAATGCCAACTGTACCTTTATGCCATCTTACCATTCGACCGAAAGTGTTTCTGCGAAACGTGTTATGCGAAGTGTATTTCTGACCAATATTATTCTGCCAGATGAGGGTAACCCAGAGGGAACCCATGTCGAGGTACATGTATTCTTTTCCTTTATTTGTTTTATTTGTTGACTTATGCGAAAATGAATTCCAGTTTATTGATAGGGCTTTTAGCATGTCGACGAACATGTGTTTTTGTACGCTTTAATATTTGTCTATCCTAATCTTACAATCATACGATATATATTATTTTTCTCTCGGAAAATTTACTAAAATTACTAAAGGAGAATATGAACACTCACCTAAAAACAACACTAGCATCTTCCTCTAGCCGTGTGCCCTCGCTGACGCTCCACAGCAGCAGCACCGACCCCCTCGGCCCCATCGGCCCGGCCACTATCCTCGCCGGCGGGAACCTCCGCCTGTACCGCACACTGTTCACCACCCGCCGAGCCCTATACCGCGGCCGAAAATAGTACTCTCCTGTCCTGAACTCACTTTCAAAATTCGAATCACTTTTGAATAACGAATCACTTTCGTCACTGTCACGTTCGAATTTCAAATTGAAGCGGCGTTTGTGCTTGTGCTCGTGCTTGGGCACGAAGTAGGGGGTGGGGTCGTCGTGGCAGGGCCGGTCGTCGGGCGTGGTCGCCGTGAAGTTCCCGCGGATGAAGCTGCCGACGATCGAGTAGAGCGCGTAGTCGCGGAGGGCGGCGTCGAAGTGGAGGTGGACTGGAAAGAAAATGATTGAGTTAATTGATGGTCAATTGCAGAAACTATGTTATTTGCAGCATGGTAGATCGTAGAATGTAAAGTATGAACGGAAAGAATGATCGACCACATTAAGTTGGGAAAGGGCAGGGAGAAGAAGCAGAAATTCATAATATAGGTATGTACTTGTAAAATGTGTGATTAGACCATGAATGTCATCGTCAGGTAATGATGATAACTTCACGGCAGTATTAAGACGTTTTGACAAAATGAGTGTGAGTGACAGATGCTTTGTCACTTATTTAACACGTGATAAACGCAACCATCATAGGTCCCCAGAGGTGTATAAAATTGTGGCCCTTTGTGCATACAGATCCGTATTTCATCCAAATTCAAATTCAAATTCAAATTCAAAAGTATTTATTTCGTCATGCATAGGTAAAATAAGGTGACATTTGTGAGACATAGTACAGATGTGCCTTTTGGCGTACGAAATTTCACCATGTACATATAAAAGAAAAATTATTCAAAATCATAAAATATTAAAAGCATTAAAATTAAAACATGTTAAGGATCATTAAAATCATCTAAAATTAAATAACCATTACTTAAAAAAACTAATTGTACTGTCAGTTACACTATATAAAAACAGGATCTCTAAAATTAGACATTAAAAATAAATAAATTGTGTCAATCTAGTCGTTAAAATAATCCTTAACACTGTAATAACATTTATCCATTAAATAATTTCTTAATAAATATTTAAAAGTATTTGTTCATTAAAAAAAAAAGCATTCTTTGAAGATAAAGTTTTTCATCAAATTTCTTAAGGTGAAGTCACAAACATTCACTTTTACAAAAAAAAAATGTCTCACATGTGGATATTGAACGAAACGACATGTCTAATGGTCAAAATCATACCGCACGCATAGGTACGAAGTTATTTAATAGTTAATATTTCCTTCATTTAATTAATTTCTAGCAAAGGAACAAAAGCACCAGTTGACAGTTCCCTACACACACGGTGTGTAACTGTGTACCAATACCGGAACCGGAAACTGAAGGGTATCAAGCGCTAGCGGCGGACGTATTATACCGATGCCAAGGCATTAGCAAGTTGAACCTGATGCCGAATCCGGGGCAAGTAATCCATTGTCGCTCGACACGAGTAGGGAGCGCATTCGCTTGTATTCTTACCTGGTAAATACTTTGTGAAAAATACTAACAAGTTTCTGGAGCTAATGATACCGAATCCGGGGTAAGTTCATTGTCGCTCACTGAGTGTGGCCTATTCACTAGTATTTGTTCCGAATAAATACTTGGTAACTTACGGGTATCAAGTGTAAGGTAGCGGGCGTATTATACCGATGCCAAAGCATTAGCGAGTCGAACCTGATACCGAATCTGGGGCAAATATTATATTGTCGCTCATTGAGAGCGTGTATAGCCAATAGCTGAAAAATAATTACATATTTCTTTTATAGCTCAAACATGGATATACGCATATAAGAGCCCAACTTCAAGAACTTTAAGTACATGAGTAAAGAGTGATAATGATACCACTGAATAGTTATTTGGTAATTACTAAACAATGCATCAGACGATCTATCACTTCGCTCAAATCATACAAGCTCATTCATTATACATTCAGTTGATACCTTTTGCTGATGCCAAAGAACGCCATTATGACTCGTACTACGCTGCTTGCATCCAGCGGACTTCAGCGACCTTAATCACGCCATCAGTCTACCTGTTGTACTGAACCAACTCTCGATGTGTCTTCAAGAGTGTGATCGCCACTTTTCTACAGTCACAATTTTGTGATACCAAGTATATTTACTCGAGTATCGAGTATTCCCCGGCGTCCCTAGATAACTGTTGGCGTCGGAAATTGGCCCGAGGCGGACATTTTTGGGGCACGCCTTCGTTTCCGGCGCGCGATGGCGGGATGTGTCGATGACAGATGACTTCCAGTCTGATCGGATTGAAGAACACGGCGATAACAGCGAGATACAATTAATTGGTACAAAGAAATATCCATTATGGTAAGTGGACGGGTAAAGATCACCGGAAGACGGCAAAGGAAGGCCGGAAGGCGGGTGGGAAGGCATCCAGCAAAGGGGAACCGATGGCCTGAGCAGGATTGCGGGAACCCGTTGAATGAACGCACAACCGATCGTTATGGAGAGCTTTGGCGGAGGCCATTGTCCAGCTGTGGACGTTTTTCGGCTGTTTTGATGAAGTATCTCTCTGGTTCAGGAATAACCGATTCGTTCTTACCTTGAAGAGACCGAAATTATAATTGACAGGACCTACGCGCGAGCGCGGGTATGAATTGACGACATTGTCGCCACGTCGAAGTCATATTGACTTGTGTTAAATATTCGTATTTCGCTTAACAGACCTTAGCACTAAGTACCTACTTTATGCATATTTATTAATATTATTACTTATCAAATAAGGCAAGGAAGGAAGAAAATAAGGCAGTGTTTTTAAACCAGTATTATTTAATGCGACGCCTCATTATCATCTGACATTGTTACACAAAACTAAAGTTGTAAAACAGATCTTTCAAGAGAAAGCTCCGGCAAATTTTATGTACCTACCATAAAAAGTTCCCAAGCTTCGCATTGTTACAAAAACTTCGACCGAGTTTCAAATTTCTTTCCGAACTCCGAGAAACATCGAAAATGTTTTCCACGAAGGTTTTAAACAGATATCATTAACATTCTCAGGTTATACCTACATGCCTAAAGTAGCACTCAGATAAAATATCCAATGTGAAAAAATCTTAACATTTATTTTCACATTTAAGCTAATTTTATCCTTATTCCTAAGGGATGAAAGTCGGGACAGATTCCTATCGCTCCGCTCCTTTACGGGTTTTGAATAATTGAAGTCCGTGAGTCTTTTTGTAGTTAATCTCTATAAAAAGTAAAACTGATTGCTTTTCAGAGACAAGGGAAGTAAGGATGATGTTATACGACAGCTAGCCAAAGCATAAATCCACTTCATTGCACCTTAATGTGGAGTTGTGCTTGTTGGCTAGATGTTCAAAAAACGCCGCCAGTAGTTGGAAAAATAATTTAATTCATAATTTCAGCTCTGACGGATCGATAACCGCCCGGCTTGGGCGGATGGCAGTTTGCCTTAAAATTTAGAGATGAACAATAAGCATGCCTTATATTTTTTTTTTTTGCGCTCATGTACAGAAAGTCAGTCGCACAAGGACTACCAGGAGGATGACATTAAAATTTCATTTTAGCCAATTTCTTGACTAAATTTCAAATAAAATTGTAAAGAAAAAGCTGAGGTAGTGGATTGAGGCAGCCTGCTGTACTAAGCGTCGTTGTTCTGAATATATTGTACAATTCTAAAATTGTAGTGAGGATCAGTTTTCTGTGAGTCATTATTTCCAAAAAAAATAACAGTGCCTTGCAGGATTTGTTTGGACACGTGACGCCTTTTTTGGTAAAACAATCTTTGTCCACTCTGTAGAGTTTCTTTGTGCGTTTCTTCTTAACAGTGGTCTCCTCTTGTGAAATGCCGGTAGACTCAGACATAAAAGTGCCCTTGTAGAGCCTTAAAAGTGTACCTACTTGCAGAATAAAGTTCATTATTTCATTATGACTCATCACGCCAAAATGGTAAAAGAATCAAAATTAATTTCACGTCGACGCAACGTTTTCAAGTCGTTCCACGACACGTTGTCAGTTTGTGTAAATTAACGTTGAATGACGTAGGTAGTTTGGCATATCATAACATTACGTTAGATATCACGACGACGTGATCTGGGTTTCCCTTTTAAACAACGTGAATTAATGAGGTTAAAAGAGTCAAGTCTATTTTTAATAATAAAATTGACACTTACTGCATGCTATCATCAAATTAGAAAGAAATATAGGCATCCCACGATGAATTATCGGAGCAATTTATTAAGAACTGAATTCCAATATATTTTACCGCACAAAGACTTTTAAGACGTTATTTTATAACTTTCAATCATATTTTCGAACTTTTCGAAGGTATACTTTTTTGTTGGGTACATTAGTATAAACACATGAATAAATCATCTAATCATATTCCAAAACTAGTTTTGGTTTCCCAACTTGGGCAAACTGTACAAAAACTACTATACAAACATTTATAAAGTTACAAAATCCAGTTTTTAAAATGTATAGATTTTTTCATACTGGGATGATCTGATTATAGAAAACTTATTACTCTACACTCGAGTAAACGGAGTCCTACTACCACATAAAAATGAAACCTTGTGCTTGGCACAGTAATAATTGTACAGATGCAGTGTAGTACCTACCAAACAAAAGCAAAGGTCTCGATACAGTTAGGCACTCACTTGCTTTCGGTAACTAGAGCTACAAACTTTGATCACCAACAAATTGCAATTTCAAAAATGGCTACCAATTCTTTTCAATTGAACTGAGTTACCAGACGCCTTTATACAATTTTTGGTTTTTAATCTGTGTAAGAATGTTTAAGAGGTGGTTTAAACTGCGTTCAAAACATAAACGAATAATTGATAGATAGAATAGGTACTGTTTATTGCACAACTCGACACGAAAGAAATAGTTACAATAACAAAAAAATATATCTAAAATTAAAATTTAGAGGTAGACAACACAACAGATACTCAAATCGAAATCATAACTCACTACGCTCCGCGAAAATCGCTAGTAGAATCGCCTCTGGCTCTGTCCTCTAAAAGTTGAAAAAGCGCGTTCGCGGCCAGTTCTGGCGGCACACACGAAGTCTTCAATCATGTCGCGCGAACCAGAACACTTGAATCGTAGTTTACACAAATAACCAATAAAATACAGTCCTCTGGTGATTTTTGTGAAAATCTAAAAATATCAGGTTTTCTAGCCTTTTATTTTGCGTCATAACTTGCACCAAATGTTAGTTTCTGTTTAGGCCCATGGTTGATGAGTAATATGTATGAACATAATGAAGAATGCCTTACGAAATTAGGTCCGTCATTTCTACTTTTCTTGTATAGTGCAATGAAGTATAAATACCTAAATAAACTTGGAACTTTACGCGAGCCTGCGAGCCAATAATGACCGATTCCTTTGCGGTAAAATAAAACCGCCAAGAACTCTGAAGGGAAACTTAAAGAAAAGTTGAACAAGTAATAATTTCTAGTTGCTCATAAATAAGCGGCGAGTGTAAGTGGGGCTCGAGTGTTGGATAATTACGCAACTTCCTGATAAGCCCAAGGACTTGGCTGGTTGTTTACATCGCGGCCGGCTGTTTTTGTGGAATAATTGGGGGTTTCAAGTGTGAGGTGTAGATGTTAATAACATAGAATTATAATGATGATGATATTATTAATCATTTATTATCCATTTCCTTATAGCGCACTTTTACTTGAGAATTCTTAAGATAATGATTTTACGTGTGTTTCCATAAGTGTGAATCGAAAAAACACGTGAGTTGAAATATATGTTTCACTTTTTAGACATAAGATTGTACGATAGAGGTAAACAATAGGCGTGCGGACAATTTTTTTTGAGGATGTCAATCGATTATATTATCTATTGGGATCAAATATCTATGGAAATTACCGTCAAAATTCAACATTTCCACAGAGCACTAAAAACGCTCCATACAGATAGAGCCTAACCTAGCCTACCTATGACATCGTCTGTGGATTGGGTGGGCAAATACTGGTTTGTATGGAAAAAATAAGGAATTTGCCATTTTCACTGTGAAAAAGGGTGTTTAACTTTGTATTGTTTTGTTAAATTATGACGATTCAAAAAAAAAACAAAATTTCTTTTGGGTTAAAACAAGAAATCATAAATTTTTCTTAACTTTGAAGTCACATAGGTATTTCGAAGAATATTTTTTTGTTTTTATTTTTTTTCTTTGTTATGTTGTATTATTCAACATCAGTCGCATCCCCTATTGACGATCTTATTGCTAAAGAGCAAACATATTGAAGCTAAGGGTTATCTGGATTTGTATTTCTTTCATGTTTAGCATCAAGAGTATTCTGTTCTATTCTATAGTATGTTTCTTGGCTTGGAACCTCGACACAAAAGAAGAAGAAGAACAGGAAAGCGTAGGATTTAATAATAGTTGTATCCCACACGATGATTTTTAATCAGTGATCAAGTACCAACTTTTCGAACTCAGTAATTGATGGCGGTCACGTTGAAGTCGTAAATTACATGAAAACAAACTTTTAATTTTCTATGATTGTTTTTACATGGAAACCAATTTTGTCGTAAATTTCTTGTCACCCTTAATCTGCAATAATATGAAATATAAAAAATGAGAAAAGTAAAATTTATCAATCAGGCTTGGCCTGAGGTTTTATTTCACGACTTTCACTGATTCATACCCTCCTTGTAGACACACATTGTAGTGTGTTACTACATTACCTATTCCGCAAGGCTAAGTAATGCCTACATTAATGACACTAATTACACGAGCCGAGGGACCCAGTGATTAATTGTCGGGTAGGTTCAACAGCATACCGAGTCAATTCAACTGATAACACTTAATGTTTATAGGTACGTTACATTTAACGCACTGAAGAACTATTATTAATATTTGTATGTCGCACCCTTTCACGCGACAATGGTGTCCCGGACCTTTGGGAGGCGTGCACGGAGCCGAAGCCAACGAGCAGAGGCCCTTTCGACAATTTAATGAAATGTAAGGGGTACACCATGCGGATGCTCCCCCTGCCTGTGTCATGGGACGCACACAGAGACAGCACCCGCTAGATGTAAGAACTATTGTGGTTGTATGGAGTCTAAATATGGTACTAGGCTATTACATGAAATGCGATGGACTAAATACACAGTGGCAAAGCCATCATACATATTACAGTTTAAACCTATTTGAACTGAAGGTCAAAATCCAAATAAAACGAATCCTTTTCTCCGCTGAAAAATAGCCAAAGCCGAGTTGAACGATCGCATTCACTATGGAAATTGACAAAGATTTAGTAGACTTCAAATAAGTTCGGAGCTAACGCGAGTGCATTGCCCGCTCCGTGCGAGCTGGATCATTCGTCGATAGTCGACGACAATTACTTTAAGCACTAAGCCCGCCTCGCTACACGACGTGACGGGCGTGCTCCGACTGAGACTCGACAATGAATCTGAAAAATCGATTCTAAACACGACTTGTAATCTTTTTAGCCCGTTTATAGAATGAAAATGTTCTTTGTTGAAGAGCAATTAGGGATACAGTTTTTGTGCTAACTAGTTGGCGCACTGCACAATGCACAATATAGCCATAGGTACCTATATTCCTAAATAACTGCACTTTAGATCACGTATGTAAGGGTCGATTGCAAAAAAATTGTATATAGCTAAAAGCTTCGTTAACAAAAAATCACGATCGCTTCCTTTGTGTGACGAAAGTTAGTCATACAAAATGTATGGGTAACTTTTGTCACACAAAGGAATCAATTAAGTTTTGTTTTAATTAAAACCCTTAACTATGTACAATTTTTTTGCAATTTTAAAAAACCTTAATTCATATCCTGTTTTTCATAATTTTTACGTCACCCTATTCCGCAAGTGGGATTTTCTGGGGATAAAATCTCACTTCCCGGCCAAGGTAAGACGTAAAAATTTTGACAAACCACGGGCGGTAATTCGTAAAGCCCCTGATCGAATGTTTATGGCACAAACATCTGCGATCTGTGACATACACGAATTTACCGCCATAGGTATGTAACTATACTGCATGTCTATTTATTGATTCCTAGACCTAGATACGTACGGTGATACGTGCTGTCCCTAGTTAATACAGCACAATATTTAAGAGGATCATAAAGTAATTTAGTGAAAAAAGAGAAAGTCCATAAATATCAGTTTGTATGGATTTGACAATCCAGGGACCTAATTCGAGAATGCCGTTTGAGAAATCGCAAAAAGTCAAAACTCTATTAGATAACAGTGATATCGCCTTTGAACTGTCATTAAAATGCGATGAGCTTCAAGTGACATATCTCATCTCAATTTTGGAAATACGAAGGCGATAATGATTGTCAAAAATGCTATTCATGCATATGAATTTATGTTTTGAATGTAAACGTAACTGACTAATCTCACGCACTACACGGTCAAGTTAAAGTATGCGCCTGTTATTTTATGCCGTCACATACAAAGTAAACGTAAATTAAGCGCGACCGGATTGACGAAGTTGCGATGTTCTAGGGTTATCGCCACTTGTCAAATAGGGACACGTCAAAAGTGACGGATGGCGATGAAATGGAGAGATCTTTTTGGAGTAGTAGGGCCTCGTGCAGGGTCCGTCCGGATTGTTACTACCGTCTTGCCTGCTAACCCACCGCCAAACAGCAATGTTCGCATTGTTGTGTTCCGGTGTGGGGGTAAGATAGCCGGTGAAATTACTAGCATAGAGGCATTCTATCTCCGTCCTCCGGGTAGGCAAGCACTTGTGACTCCTCTGGTGTTGCAGGTGTTTATGGGCGACGGTAATCGCTTTCCATCAGGCGATACGTTTGCCCCCTATGACATAAAAAAAAAATCTCCATCATCTCTCTAAAATTGGTCGAATAACCCCCCTGGTTGACCTTACTTGACACTAGCACCTCGATAGTAGTCAGAGAGAGCCCCTTAGTGTGCGCTACGTAGACTATCAGCGCGTTTCGAGGCGGAGTAATCCAGTCTTAATATAACGTAAGATCGCTCGTAACTTAGTAATGTCAAAACCGCGAAACTTCGTCAACCATAAGGGATCACAATTCCCCACAATCAACTTAAAACCTCACAACTTGTAATATATGGGTATTAAGTAGTAATGTTCCTTCAATACCGTATGTTAGACAGTACTTGTTAACAAAAAGGACTTAAGCACCTCCGCCCGTTTCCATCAAGTTTGCACGTAGTATCTGGAGTGCCGCATACAGGTGAGGTACATACTTAAAGTAACTAGGTAGTAGTAGCGAAGACTTAATCCTTAATTCATTGATTGCGTGTGAGAGGCCCGAAGCACCCCGAAGGGCTTGCGGTGAACTAGCGACTTCGTCCGGAGGGACCATGTAGCCATTAGAACAGGGCTTGGAAATCTGTTCACCAAGAGTAATACCATTCGGTGAAATAATTATATCACTTAAGTCTTTCAATACAGTTACAATACGACATCAATCAACCATGAAAATTTATGATGTATCATCAATTCAGTAAATAGCATCACAAAGATTTATCTGATACAGATTGGTGTCATGTTGTATTGTCATTCTCTTGCCCTTATTCCATTTATTTGGGGTCGGCACAGCATGCTTTATCTTCCGTTCTTCCATAGCATTGGTCATCTCGTCATTTAATTCCTTCGTCTGCATATCCTCTTTCACACAATCCATTCATCTACCCTTTGGCCTTCCTCTTCTTTTATCTCTCTCTTTCTCCTGAGTAAATTTAATAATTTATTCATCTTTCTCTTCTTGTATATCCCTTTATATATTAGGGGTCATCTGCATAACTCAAAAAATATAAATGGTCGTAAAATAGAGCCCTGTAAATGTAATAGGTAGTCTTAGCTATAGCTACAAAAGATAGGAAATACTGCTTCCGAGATAACATTAGTTAGAGTTACAAAATAAGAGTCAAGAAGATATTGCTATTAAGAGATAATATCGCCTGTTGTTTACGTCTTTATTTTATCTCCTATGGGAAACTCCCGAGTCTCAGGCATATTAAAAAAGGAAATACATCCGAAAGGTATCGAGCGACATTCGACTTCAAAAGTCAAAGTCAAACATTTATTGTATATCACATTACATAATTTTAATGGAATAAACGGAATGTATACTTGGGACACCCTGCAAGGGCACAGTAACATAAGAGGACATTTATTTTTTATTTTATTTACTTTTACAATTTTCATTTCAAGTAAAATAATAGACTTCTACTATGAGTAAAACTGTTTCGTATCTCACATGTCTTGTTTCCTTGTTTTTTTTTTTAATTCAATACGAGAATTTGTATTGTATTGTAAATAAGTCACAAAATTTGCTTCGTACTAGGGCGTCGCGGCAACCGCGTCACAAAGTTGCCTGGAATTTACATCCTTAGGGAGGATGTATCCATTAAAACTTAGGGTAAGTACAACGACGCTAATTCATCGGCGCTTTGCGATAGCTTCAATTTGGGGATAAAGCGAAAATCCTGCAATACCTCATAGACCCAGGGCCCTGAAATAAAGTGTTGCTTATTATTTAGCAGCCCGACTACTCAATATTCATATCACACGCATGAGAAAGCGGGAGCAAAAACACCTCGGGGAGTATTGCTCCATTTGTATTCGATGACAGCTCTCGTCGTTTCAGTGTTGCCAACTTGGAGCTAAATATGAAACACTGAGTACTTAAGGATTCGGTTCGTTATTTCCCTTTGTTTTTAGAGTTCTGTAGTCCTCAGAAAGAAAATGGAACTCTTATAGGTGTGTGTCCTTCTGCTACTATTTTTTGGCGCTGTTGAGTGAAAATAAGTAAAAACTCGAAATGCTTGTAAACGCATTGCTAACAAACTTTAGGGAACCGGTTCTTTTTTCTATTTATTTTCCTTGTTTTTTGGTGAAGTTAGGCGAAACAAATAAAAGTTGTGTAACCGTTCCAGGGTAGCCAACTTGAAGCTTAATTTGAAACACTGTGTAAATATAACGTCACTTGTAATATGAATTAAGGTAACCGCCAAATGACGATTTTTCAGGAGAAGCCAAAAACGAAATTGCAAATTAGAAAAAGTGCAGTAACATTTTATTTCCTAATCTGATTAAAATGATGTATAGTAGTTATAGCTTAATTTTGCAAGATCTTTCAGTTGATAAAGGTCTCAAAAAGGCTGCTATTATAGTTTAGAAAATAGCGTGGCTCTTACGTTATTTTTTTCCCAAAAATGAGGAGTTACGTTAACACAACACAACATTGATTTCAAAAAATGCAGAACTATTTAAAGTAAGTCACAAAAAGGTAAAAAAATCTAACGTAAGGGGCACACATTTTCAAAACGTGGACTTACATTAGCGGAATTCAGCTATGGAATTTTTAAACTTATCCAATTGTAATAAGGTTTAACATAGAGTTATTTCTTGTTTTTCAGTTAATTAGTGGCAGGATAGTAAGTCGTGATAAAAACCGGTTTATAAGCGGGTAACAGTTTCTTTTTTGTTTATAAAAACCAAATTTGATAAAGGCACCTTTAGATAATTAAAAAAACACTTAATTTTCTTTCCAATCTGATACTTTTCCTTACTGTGCACATTCTGCTTTCCCTTTTTCTCTTTCTTTTTTATTTCTTACTATATAGTTTTCTTCGTATTTATTACCTTCTTTCTGTTCTATTCATCAACTCCCTCCTTTAGATTTTAGTGACTTAAGTTTAAACTTCAGCTTTACGTTGTATAATTTCATTTAAATATTTTTGACTTTACAAAGCCTGAGTCCTATTTTCAGTGTAAGGCTTGTCCCTGTCTGAAACTAGCCGAATGATCTTTATTTGATTCTTCATTAGTAATTTGACCATTTCCTGACAAACTGGTAACTAAAAGTTTCGTCACATAATTAGTAACTCACTCTCACATCACTATTATGAACTTGTACGTCACGGGGTAAATTTACGACTGAAATGCTTCGAATACCTTCGCTATTGGGCTTGGACATCTTTCTCATAGAGCTGAAACGGATTTAGAGATTTTCTTATATCTTGTAGCTGCTGTTTTCTCGCGAACTACTTATTTGAAGCATCATTGGTGTCCCGTTATTAGTAGAAAGTATGGCCCAGCTCAACGCCTTTCTCTGGCTGAAAAAAAATATGGTCAAGGGGCAAGCAAAAAGTTAACGTATTTTATTGAATCATCACATCAATACAATGACATTACGTTGGATACGTAGGCTACTGAAAAAAATGATTGGGAGTATCTCAATATCACTAACCTCCACCATATCACTATTACTACCATCATTAACCCTTAACTACCTACCTGCTTCTTTAGTCACACAAACACCTACCTCCCGTCCCCAGGACGGCTACATGATGTCGGCCTTATTTATTAAAATTTATAAATCGGATAGGAAATTTAAAATAATAATGGAAATATAGACATATTAAAATATTTAATAAACTAATAATCATTGTGGAAACATTAAAAAATCATTTTTTTACTGTAAGTGTAAACATATGGCAAGAGTCCTTATTTCTACTTTAGGAACTATATCCTTTGAAAGGTGAGATCGACAAAAATCTTGACTTTATATAAAGATTTAAGTTATTATTTCTCATTATTCAATAATTAACAATGCTAAATCAATAAGTTCCGTTAAAATAAAGGTAATATTTTTATAAAATTGCAGAACACTAATTTATTCGATTTGTTCGCGCCAGTGAATGTAAGTTTGTTTGCACATTCTAGGCAAACAGATTTTTTGCATTAGAAACATACGTACTGGGTCCCGTTTTTTCTTCGGGTCACAAGTAGAACAGGTTTTCCGCACTTCCAATCACTATCAACTTGACTAAGCGGTCGTCTAAGTAAAGAAAAAAAGTATCCATAGTCACGTAACCACCTACCACCCGTCTCCGAGACCCTTGATAAAAAATACGTATCCACCTACCACCCGTCTCAGAGACGGTCGGAGACAGTAATATGCTCACCAAAATTAAATGTGTGCACAACCGACCTTGTCGAGTGACGACTCGGCACTGAGGTAGGAGGGGATAAGGTACAAGGACACAAACGTTTGTAGGATGCTCGCCCATAGGTATGTTAACAATTTTAGGTTTGAATGAGTCTGTGAGACGGGAGGTAGGTGGTTAAGGGTTAATTCCTGTCTCTTGTTTTCCAAAAATAATATACAAGTATATACATTTTATTATGCCTACATGTTGCTACACGGTAGTGGCAGTGACTGATATTCACAGAAAAAGTGTTCAAAGTCCGTTTAACCAGACATTTATGAGATTCCCTAAAAATGAAATGCATTAAGCCAGATTGTTTCAATTAAAAGTACCTAATTCGAGAATTAGACATGGTATAAATAGGCATAATAGCTAAAACTTTAAAAAGTTAAAAACATCAATTTCTATTTGATACTGGAAATCCCGACGAACTTCATTCCGCCTTAGAAATACGACTCCCTTTTGAGGTGATAACAATTTCTATAGTACTTACTTAGTACTTATCTTTTTCAAATTTCCCTTTATTTTTAAAAGTTTTTTTTGTGTAATATTATTATTTATTTATATTTTATGTCGTAGAGGGCAAATGAGCAAACGATCGCCTGATGTAAAGCGATTAATGTACTTAACTCTTAATTTTTAACTTACTGATGTATAACAATGCAATGGCACAATACTGTCCTTATCATGAATTGTTGGAACCAGGGATCGTTACCGGTATTCATAAAAATTACAAAAAAGTTATTACAGATTTTATTTCAAATGCCATAACATATAATTAAAGTATTGCTACCTACAGAATTTTTAAATTAGCTCAGTAAAATAAAGAAATGTGTAATAATAAGCGAAATACCGAAATTGAATACCGGTATTTGTATGGAGTCGAATACCGGCATCCGATCGCTGGTTGGTACAAACTAAAGTGGCTATCATATCCATCACAACACCAAATCGTAAACAGACGCACGCGGTAGTGTTTGTAATTGCTTCCTACAGGCAAATGTATGGTCGTCTCACCGGTATCTACTCATTAACACTGCAAAGGAAAGAGATGGTCGCAAAGTTCCTGGTAACCAAAATAACGTAAGCACCAGGTCCGTCTAAATTAAGTACATAATTTTAATGTAACCGTCATCACTCGAGGCTTGACAAATAATAATGTAAGAGGCATTAATTGCTTTAAAAACTACGAAAACTTTAATGTTACTGACTAAATTATATATTCACCCAGCTTGCAGTAAGCACAATTTGTGACAAGCTAAGACTATAATTGACTTTAAATGGTTGCTTTCTTATAATCTCGTTTAATTATTTTTTTTACCTATCTAATCTGAGCATGTAAATCATTTATGTACCTTATTATTTACATGATTTGATTCAAAAACTAAAAGTATAACCCATTAGGGAACGAGCGAATGTAAGAACCATTTTATAATTTTTATCTAGCTTTGAAGCTAACGTAACAGTCAATCGGTAATAAAATGCTATAAATTGAGTAATGTAAGGGTCATTTATTTACCGATGAGTCTTACATTAATGACTTTTGTTCAACTTTGGCCAATAGTTGTGGTTACGTTAATCTGATATTAAGTAATTTACAAACAATGTGCCATACACCAAAATAAATACAGAAAACTAAAAAAAAACCGGCCAAGTGCGAGTCGGACTCGCGCACCGAGGGTTCCGTACAAACACTTTCCATCCCTAAGTGGTTAAGTTAAGTTTGCACCTGGTATGTATAGCGCCCCATATAAATTAGGTGCAAAGTTAGGTATTAAAAAAAAAATTATGGTTTTCGTAATTATTCCTTTATCTATGCTATAAGACGTTGCTTCGTACCAAATTTCAAGATTCTGAGTTCACGGGAAGCACCCTGTAGGTTTTGATTCCCTTGCAAGTGTCGAAAATTTGCGGCATAAACGGCTGTATCTTTTGATTGCGTTGGCTTAGAAGTTTGATTTTTTCACAGCTTCAAGGGACAGTAGACCTGAGTAATTGATATAAATTTCAGCTTCATACCTCCACGCGTTCCTGAGAAAAAGGGTCTTGACAGACGGACAGACGGACAACAAAGTGATCCTATAAGGGTTCCGTTTTTTCCTTTTGAGGTACGGAACCCTAAAAATGGTCAATTTTTGATTAATGTAACCAACATTTTTTTCAAGATATCGTAATTTTAATTACAGCAATGGATAGATCGTCAAATTTGCAGACGAACTGTATACTTAACTCAATTTCGTCATTTTGGCGGTTACATTAATTCATATTACAGGTGACGATAATAGGGATTAGGGATAGACAGGGAAAATATTATCCCTAGATTCCAAGTTCACATTACGCGTGTTATGCAGAAAATAGTACTTACATTATTGTCGAAGCGAGAGAAGTAGGTAATTGCTGGCTGAGTATTAATTTTAAACGGACGACCTTGGGAGTCCGTTTAATTTAATACGAAGCCAGCACTTACCCTTCCAGCTGAGACAAATATACCTAGTGCTTTTCTCAAGGTAACCTATCTCAAACACTAAAATCCATTGATAGAATTTAATTTGTCCGAAAACTATTCGAATTATTACCGTTTGTCCGATGACAGGATTCGTAAATTTTTCTTTTCATCATTTCACATTTAGTAGAAGTATCGTTTGTCCGAAAACTTTTCCCGTCGCATTCACTTGCCCTATGAGTTGTTAAGTTTTTTTTTTCGTAGCCCATTTTTCATTTACTACCCAATGATACTTTTGGCACTGCATACACCAAAAATTCAGTTTACCTTTTAACTTTTCCCGCCCCATTCACTTGCCCTCTGAATTGAGATGCCTTTCGTTTAATACCCATTTTTTCATTTACGTGATATTTTTGGTATTACATAAGAACTGCGACCACAACAGCGCGCCAGCCGAGCGAGCGAAGCTAGCGTGCCGCGGTAGCAGCCGGCAAAGCTCCAAAACCGACCTGGCTGGGTTAGGTTAGGTTAGAACTGTGACCACAACAGAACCACCGGTCCACTTGAGAACAGTCGAGTACCTAGTTAATAAACCGAATCGTTACATCGGATGAATGAAACCAAAGTCATACAAAAAAAATCGAATAATTAATAAACCGAAACGTTAGATTGGAAAACTGATATTACGGACAAATAAGATTTAGGGAAACGTGTCATTAGTCGAGTGAATAAAAAACCTAAACAATTAATGCCCAATCGTAAAATATCGAATTGAATTTTCGGACAAATGAAAAAAAGTTAAAATGATATTTGTCGAATAGGTTTTGTCGAAAGGAAATTCGGATTAACGTTTTTAGTGTTTCAGATAGGTAACCTTTTCTCAAATATGGCGCAAGAAAACAAGTAAGTACAGAAAAGTTTTATCAGCCAGTATATATCAAAACTGAATAAAATTCTTGCCGCGGCGCCTTTTTATTTTTTTAAATAACGTCGCGATAAGTCGTAGCTACTGATCTTCCATGCTGGCTGTTTAGGACCTATGCCTATTTTTATATGGCCGTTTTAACTTTTTTTAAAGTTTGTACCTCCAATAAAGGAGTTCAAATAAAGTTATTTCATACCTACATCATTATTGACGAGCAAACCGAGCCGGCAAGGTTTTTTATTTTTTATTTTCGGCTGATCATAAACTATGCGCTTCGCATCCTGATTTTTTATCAATAAAGTCAACATTCTTAACCGTTTTTGAGAGATAATTATCAGAGAAACTTAATGTTCCCAACAGTATGGCGACTGAGCGGAAACTTTTAGTCGCTAGTTTTTACACAAGCAGGAGTCCGAGCATTCGATAATAATTTTCCACTAGTCCCTAGAGGTCTATTCAGAGCACTAATTTATTAGAGTAATTTATTGTTTATATACAGAATTTCCCGGCAACGATTCCCGCGGGAATTTCACGGTATGTTTTCTAAATTAGAACGTTGTAGTGCGCGGCTGCACGGTTGTCCAATATTCGGCGAGTGAGATATTAGTTAGCGAAAGTAGGACGGAACGTGACTCGTGCCCACTTTCTGACAAGCCAATATTTATAAGAATATAAAATTCTAATCCCACTAAAGGAGATAGAGATATATGTATAAAAAGATATTTATTTAAACACAACAAAAAAGGAAAAACAAGGAGACAGTAAATAAAAAACTCAAACACTACTAACTACTATGTACATAAAAGCTAAAATTAAAATACTTAAACTAAAACAAATTCTAAAACTTGCTCCCCTTTGGCATGGTACCGAAAATGCTGGCAGGATTTCCTCGCCGAACAGCTATGTTGATACGCTGTGCGAGGAAGCTGCCAGCTCTTCGGTCCCCTGTGCTGCCGTGCAATACTTAAACAACAGTAAGTGCAAAAAGTGAGTTTCGAGAAAAACGCAAAAAACCCTTTCAAACCGGTATTTTTTGGTGTTCTCGATGATTATTTACAAATACTTTAATATCAAAATATAGCACGGAATACATGAAATACGAATACGTGAACATTTTTTTATTTTAACAATAATTAAATAAATTATTGCTATTTTAATTTTTTTTATAGTGTTACTGTACTCTCAAAAAGAACTAAAATCACAATAAATGCAGAATAAAGTGCAGTAAAAAAGCGGATTACTGCAAATAACCCTCGTATACTAATAGCTACTTGAATTAATTGCAGACTAAAGTACAGTATTCATAACAATTTACTGCAATTTAATTAGTATTTATGTTGATTGAGTTCTTCGAGATACCAACACGTCGTGGTACAAATAAGGTATGTTCATAAATAATACACATATTTGGCCAAAAATTGTTTTCCAAAGTATCACTTCCCAAACTGTTTCATTTCCCAACTCACGATTTTCTCTGAAACCATATTTTTTTCGGATCTTTCATAAAACAAATCTAACCTAACCTACTGTATTCTATAAGCGCATAAAAAAATACACTGAGGTTTTTTTTTGCTTTAAGAGAAAATCGTGGGTTGGGAAATGAAACAGTTTGGCAAATAAATCAGTTTGGAAAAATATTTCGGCGAAAAGGCAGGATACCAATTTGTGACAATGTTACATACAAATTCAAGAAAAATGAAATTTTTATCTTCTCGTCTAAATGCTGTAGCCTTACCACGAGGTTGACACCGACGTGACACTGAAATGTTCGGGTAAGGCTACTGAATAAAAATACTAGTAATAAAAACATTCACAGACATCAAAGTATATGTAACTTACACATCTTCACTCTGTCTTCAAACGCAAAATCAATGGTGTGCAATAAAAAGTATTTGTATTTGTATTGTATTTGTCAAATCTTCTTCTTCACCTGAGCCTGCAGTAACAGGTATTTTTTCCAAAACAGAAGTCTATTTAAATAGACTTGGAATTATTTTTTTACTAAATCTGGACATCAGTTGCCATAGCTTTTTAAAGAGATTAAATTTCTTGATTAAATTGACACCTTTAGGCACAGTTTTCATTGGTGCATCAGAGATTTTTTTTTATTTCAGACATGTTAATTTTTCGTATTCTTGCGACTCGAAATAAACAATATCTGCCCTCTCTGTACCATGGCTTCGACAATGTCTTTTAAATAGACTCGATTTCCACGGTTATCAATCATTCAACTTCTGTAGAGAAATGAGCGATTTGAAATCATAGAAATCGGATATATTCATAGATTTTACCTGTACTTTTCCTGGGCTCGAGCTCGAGTAAAAACTCCAAAAACGAACACTTTTCGCATTTTTTGAAGTAAATTTTGCTCGACATTGTGGTGGAAGGAGTCATCAGACATGAAAGTGTGGCTTGGCTCAAAGTATTTTAGAACCATTTTATGTTTGAAGAGCAAATTTCAACCTAATCTACAGTAAATTGCTGTCATGTTTGCAGTAAACACATTTAAAAATAGCCAAACGACAGTTTAAGTCACAGTAAGTGAGCTTAGTACTGTACTTTAGGTTGTATTTTGCTCTCTTATTTACGACTGTTCGACCACTTAAATTATAGAATGGAAATACTGTTACTGCATTTTAATTAGTAATTATGCTGAAAATCATTAAAATACCAAACACAGTACAAATATTTTAGAACATTTATATTGTACTGTATTTTAAACAGTTTTTGGCGTAAGTATTAACTTCTGTTTACATGTTAATTTACGATTGACAGGAGACATTTACTGTATTTTAATCAGTGAAGTCTAAAAATTCACAGCCGACAACTCTATTACGGCATTTTAGTTAGTTTTACCTCAATAATTTACTAAATTCTTCTGATTTACTGTACATGGAGGCTTCGATTTTTATATGTTCCCATTGTCATAATCGCACGTGGACTATATACATGTGTGCGTCTTGACACGGTGATCTACGATCAAGAAAAAACGAAAAATCGCAAAAGTAGCACTTACTGTTGTTTAAGTATTGCACGGCAGTGTGGTCTCTTTAAGCCTTTTGGAGAGCTCTTTGTGAAGTTTTTGGGCGCTGGGACCCTATGGACTGTGGGAGGTGTAACTCTGGTAGAGGATTATTAAAAGAAGATAGGACTTGGATTGATATTTATTCAGCGTTCAGCCACGATACAGAGCTAAAACACGAATGCCCGGCCCTCTTGGTGAGTGACAGAGACGGCCATAATTCTAAATATTTAAATATATTTTTTAATGTAAAACCTAGTTGCCAGCTCTGCTGTCATTCACTAACGGGCCTCACATATTCCGCCGTCTGGACGAGAATTATGGGCGTCTAACTACTTCCCTAACAAAACAAACACACTTACCTACCTAACAATAACCTATATGAACTAAGGCCTTGCCTATGCGGAGAAATTACACACAGATACATCCCTTACTAAGAATCTTTAGCTAAGCAACGGAACTTAACATTTATTACCTGTTCCGTACGCTTCACAAGAGATTGCTTCAGGTTGGCAAAACTCCGGAATAAAATACAACCCATGTATCTATGCCTCATCCTACATGGTCCATGTCTAAATACCTGACATTTTCAATGTCAGATGAAGCATTACCTCCTTTACCTCAATAACCTTTACCTTGACATTGTCACATACTCTTTAAACCACTAACATAGACAAGTCTAAATACCTGACATGTCAATGTCAGAATTGTCAGATGAGCATGCGTCAACGTCATAATAAATTAACACCAAATATCTTTATTATTGCTAACTACTAAAAAATACGCAAAATAAAATTTTATTAGTCGATAAGTCGATATTCCATCCGGCCCGCTTCATCAGGTTCGAGCTGGTGGACAGTCTTTGGCTGTTGCAGACAGCCCGGTGGTGTCAGCTGGCAGTCTGGCCCAGCAGACCTGAAGTTCCACCGAAGATCGAAGCTCAGGATATGAAATTAGAAACATAACATGCAACAAGTTCTAGTGAAAGTGACAATAAAATGCAATCAATTCATGTTACATAATTTGTTCATTTGTACTGCTTGCAAAATAACAATATAATCATTTTATTGTGTTTTATTATCAATAATATTTATATGTAAAATTCAAATAACTCGCTATGCGTTAAGTTATAGGAATAACATAATATATCATTGACAATGTTATCAATTGCAAAATAACAATGTAATCATTTTAATGTGTCTTATTATCAGAAATATTTATATGTATTAATTCAAGTAACCCGCTATGCGATAAGTTACAGGAATCTCATAACATATTACTGACAATGTTATCAATTATCATTTTTGCAAGTTACAATTACTTTGCGAACAAACATGAAATATAACATTTTTGTTTGCATAGTTTTATCATTTCTGAAAATGTAAGAGTTATAATTAATAATATCTAAACTTCATTACCAAGACTATTAAATATACTAACATATTTTATTTACATATATAGTTAATATTTTCAAATAAGACCTAACATTTTAATACTTTTCTAACCGTACCTCAAGTCCTGCCTTGTGTCCTTTGAATCGTTAAAGATTTCATTATTATTATTTTCACTTCAAAGATATATTTGTCATCATGAACAGATCTTTATATTATCACAACACTTCAATATTAACTTCACGACACCTTGAATACACACATAACTGTATAATTATTAAATCATTTCACACAACCACAGTCATTTTTAAGATAGCCCTTTAATCGTTATCGTCGTCACGCCGCAGCTGCTGGGTCATTTTTTTTCTTTCTCGTCTTGTAGTTATCAATTTCTGGTTGATATATAATGGGATTCTGTATTCTAGAAATCCAATCATAATTTTGAGGATTATAATTCTTTCTGACAGCTGTTAAATTTTCTTCTGATGCGGTCCTTGAGCTGTCATGTGAAGAAATAGTGGTAGAATGTTGTGATGTCATGTTGACCCATTGTCTTTTGCTTGAAGGCTTCTTTTTCTCAGGGTGTTCCTGCTGTTCACTGTTTTGTTTGCTTGACAGATATATTGCTGATTGACACTTTAAGTTTTGTTGATTTATATTTTCAGGAACTTCGAGTTTTTCAACTGACATTTCAATTTCCATTGGCTCTGTCATAGTTTTGACATTGACGTGTTCTTTATCAACTGGTTTTTCTTGCTTCGTAATTTCGACCTCTTCAATATACTCCATTTCAATGTCAATTTCCGCATTTTTCGCTGTCAATTCCCGTTCTTCAGTTTCTTGCTTAATTTCTGATATTTCTTCATACGTCAGAAAATGTGCCATGAAGCATTTTCTTTACATCACTCTATGGTGCATAAAATCAATTTCTGCTTCATAGTCTGCAAGAAAATCCCTACCTAACACGATCTGTTCATGATTATTATGAGTAATTTGTAATTCAACAGGACACACTGCATTATCGATTACCAAATTTAAATTAATCGACCCTAATGACTGTATGAGCCCTAATTTTTTTACTAAAGCAGCATCAATGCAAGAAACTTCACTTCCTGAACTAACTAATGCTACATATATTTCATTTTTTATACCTATGGCTATACAATTGGAATAACTAGTATATGTATAGTTATCTGACATTGCGGAGCACATAGAATTCAACGGCGCGGCGCTCCGATTCCACGACGCTGGTTGAAGTTTGGGTTCCTTTCGGGTTAAAGAATTTTATTACTCTCAAAAGAAATTTACATTTCACTTATTTGAGATTAAACGATTACATTAAATTACAAATTACGCCCGTGAGCGTCTACGATTTTACTTACATGCTAAAAGAACACACAAATAAAAAACGATAACAAACATTAAAGTGGGTAATTGTTTCACGAATAACAAATAAATATCGGGTAAGATGAGTAAGATAAGATCCTTTCTTCATTATAATCGATTTGTGTGTGCTGTGGCCTGGCTCTGAAATTGTAAGCCGGCTGTATACGTTGCATAGGGTAAAAATCTAAGTCTGTGCCTACATCAACATTTCTATTATTAACTGTAGGCGTATTGCACGCAGAGAAAGGAGTGACGTGTGACGATTGTCGTCGTACGCGCGGTGGGAACTCTGTTCTAAGCTTTTCTTTGACATCTTCCCAAGATGTAAAAGACTTGAACTTGCTTATAAAGTAAATCAATGCCGGTCCATCTAGATATGCACCAATTGCACATTTCTTTTGCTCAACAGTGAAGTTTCTTATCGTGCATTCAACCTCAAAGTTGTCAAAGAACTCGTCGACATTGGATAATCCAGTAAATTTTTGAATTACCATATCGTCAACGTTACGCAAATATTACGCTACACACTTAAATAATGAAAATTGATCACCGGATTCGTTCTAGAAGTATCGCTGTGATTTCCGGTGCTTTTTCCTTTCCACTTCACACTTGTATTCTTGCACTTTTTCCACTTGTGCTCTTGCACTTAATATGCACGGGGCTCGATTCTATCGCACGCTCTGAAACTTAAATAATTCAGCGTGATTAAATATGTGTGACCCTCGTTCCTCCACCAAATGTGGGAGGTGTAACTCTGGTAGAGGATTATTAAAAGAAGATAGGACTTGGATTGATATTTATTCAGCGTTCAGCCACGATACAGAGCTAAAACACGAATGCCCGGCCCTCTTGGTGAGTGACAGAGACGGCCATAATTCTAAATATTTAAATATATTTTTTAATGTAAAACCTAGTTGCCAGCTCTGCTGTCATTCACTAACGGGCCTCACAGGACCTAGGGTCTTCACCCCAAAAGGTACAAAATTGTATACGGGGCCGGGACCCCTATATTTGGTGCTCTTTAGTTTTGCGGCCCCTTCAGCAGCCGCACCGCTCTGCCCGATGTTCCATGAATGTATCCCACTAATAATAATAATAATAATAAGGCGTAGGGATGTGACGACCCCATCGCCCGCTGGTATGACCAGCGCAATCAGTCACGCAGGGCAGCTAATGGCGAGCTGTTGGGGGGTAGCGACCCCACGTACCTGAGTGCTCCTGGGGGATCCTGACGGGGTGTGATGGGTCCGGGCCTCCGCCTCTGTCTTGCCTTAACCGGCCGGACAGAGTGGAGTCGCGAGAGTTGCGGCTCGGGGGTGGATGTGGAAACGTAAGGGGTTAGTTGGCTTCGGTTTCAAGCCCAGTATTACACCTCTCCGCCCTTAGCGTTCCGCACCGGTGCTGCCCTTAGGCCACTTTATGTGTCGCTATTTTGTGGGGGCCCATCTAGCGGGAGGCGAGTCATCGTCTACCAGTGCCATTACAAATGAGACTTTTTTCCTGGTAGACGCCCGATAGTCTGAATCCATAGCCCAATTACCCAGTCCTCCATTTCATCCCCATAGCCCGATTTGTATTTAGATTCCATAGATCCATAAATAGTTCTTGCACCAAGCGGGTGCTGTCTCTGTGTGCGTCCCATGACACGGATAGGGACAGCATCCGCTCGATGTACACATTACATTTCATTAAATTGTCGAAAGGGCCTATAAGGGTTGGCTTCATCTCCACGCACGCCTCCCAAAGGTCCGGGACACTATTATCCCGTGAGCGGGAGCGACACACATGATAATAATAATAATAATCATTTATTTCGGAATTTCATCCATATCGTGTAACATAAATAATAAACATTCTCATGTATTCTAAATGATGCCAAGACGAGACCATATGACTCGCACTGTCAAAATGTTATCATATCTCATGCAGAGTCAAGCTTCTGACTGTACACGCCCTATCACTCAACTTGATAGTTTACTGATTTGGTTCAGTAAGCCATCTCAGCGCTCGCCGCTGTAAAAAATGTAATGAGAAGTGGTTGTCGTTGTTTATATGAATGGGTATTTTTTTATAATCGGCATGTAATTTTTATAGGATGTTCAGAAATTACCGTTAAAGTTTGACAGTTCTCAGAGCACCGAAAACGCTCCATACAAATGATTACAGGGGTGTGACGTTGACGTCATTTTTATGTTGGGTACCAATATTTTTAAGGAGAAAATAAGTAGATAATTTGCCATTTTATTTTACTGAATTATGAGGATTCTCAAAACATTTTCAAATTTGCTTTTTGATAAAAAATATCGTCAAATTTGCATAGGTACTTTTGAAGTTTCAAAGTCCCTTACATTTTTTTTATGACATATTGAGCCACTGTTATTAATTCAGTATGCTGTAAAATTCCGCATCAGCCATGTTTCACTGTTTTCGACAGTCGTCCCTAGTTACGAGAGCGTGCACTCATACACAGAGCAGATTAATTACAGATCCTGGACAGATGTCATAGTCTAATTTATCCTCTACGTTATGGAGTGTAGAAGGGAGGAGTGGAATCTTCATATATCCAAAAGTGTCCGCTGGAAGGTGTCAAATTAGTGGAGCTACTGTGGCTGAAACTAGTTCCGTTACTTAGCAGCGGTTTTAATGAATTATAAAAATAATAAGATCTTTTAGTTTTTTCTGTATATACTTAAAGTAAGTAGGAATTACACTGGTCATCTAAAATATTAAAATGTTCAATTTGACACAGTTATTCACTCCGTCTAAAACTTGTTTTTTTTTCATACTTTCTTACTACTGTAGCGCTATTGCGGACAGCATTGGAACTATTATTTACTGCTTACCGCTGGACACTTTTTGGAATATTCTGCTAAAGATTTCGCTCCTCCCCGGCCCTCTACACTCCATACCCTAACGTATTGTAAGATAATCAAGTTCTGCCAACCTTAAGTAACCAAATCCACCAGGATATTGCCGAGTGAACACGAACAGTGCCTTATTGCTCTCCAACCGAACACTAATTACATTTACTGGTTTGACGAGAGCTGACATTATATACTCCAATCAACAGGGGTGACGATTGAACAGTAATTTCCCCAAAATAGCACATAAATGTCAAAAGATCAACTCAGCCGTACCATATCGTTTATTGATAAATGAGTGCTTCAAGAATATCCGTGATGACTCATTATAGGTACGCCATCGAAATCCAACGTCTATCATCATCGAAATCCTTACAAGATATTGGCCAAGATTGTAAAATTATCTAAAATGTATTGGAATTAATTGTACCTACAAAATAACGTACAAGAAATAAGCAATTTATCTTAGATTGTTATTCTCTTGGGTTATCAGTTTCAAAAGTATCTCAAAGATATGGAATATTTAAGGTTGTCTGGAAGAGATCGCTATTTAGCGATAAGACCGCCTGTTGTTTACCTCTGTCTGTTATTTTAATGTATCTCATGTTGTGTTGTATATTCTTTGATGTTTGAGGTGAGGTAAGGTGCAATAAAGAGTATTTGTATTTGTATACGCTTTGATTTGTCACATATTCGCGTTCGAGCGGTTGAGGTATAAGGCTCCTTATCCGTTCAAAAATGCTTGATTTTTTTATTTTTTTTGAATTTTTTCTCTATGATCAAACGTGTTTCTTAACATATTATCAATGTAACTACTTAGAGCAGGGCTATTGAGACTTATTGGTAAGTATATATTTGAAAGCTAAAGTTTTAATTTTTCATTGATAGTTTTTGTTTCAAAAACTACTCTAAATTGATAAAATTCACGCAGAAAACTGGTCTTTTCAACTTATTTTCGACTGAACGAAATGAAAGCATGAAATAGCTATGTTACTTTCTAGAACTCAGGGAAAAGTATTATTTTATCAGGGAATAGTAAATTTATTATCAATATGTGCAAAAGAAATAAGCCATATCATAATGTCACTTAAAAATAATAGTTCTAGTGGGCTTGATGGTTTTGCAGGAAGAACACTTCAGGTTAGTCTCTAAATACATTGTACAACCGCTGGCACACATCATAAATTTAAGTTTAAGACAAGGTTATTTCCTAAGGAATTAAAAACTGCTGTGGTTATCCCCATTTTCAAAAAAGGAATTACGACAAGTGTATCTAATTACCGTCCAATATCCCTCCTATCAAGCGTCTCGAAAATTATTGAGAAGGTTGTAAAGAGGAGACTTTGTTCGTACTTGGAGAAAAATAAAATACTCTCAATGTATCAATACGGTTTTAGAGAAGGACATAGTACCAGTGACGCAATAGCCCAATTGACAAAATTTGTAGTGAACAATACTGATAGGAAACTTAAAGTTTTATCTGTTTTTATAGACTTAGCCAAAGCTTTCGATACTATATCGCATAAAATACTGTTAAAAAAATTGAAAGCCTATGGTGTCGTTGGCAGGATGCTACAATGGTTCGAAAGTTATTTGTCTGATAGGAGTCAATTGGTTAGAATAAACAATGTGAATAGTGATCGGAAAAGTATCGACTTTGGAGTGCCTCAAGGCAGCGTTTTAGGCCCAAAATACTATTTAATATATACCTAAATGACTTCTATTCTGTTATGCAGTCGCAAACAAGTCAGTGCATATGTTTCGCTGATGACACAGTAATCAGTTTTGTTGGTGACTCTTGGGATACAGCGGTTACTCGAGCGTCAGAAGGTCTACGAGTAGCACAAAATTGGTATGACAGGAACTTATTAACTCTAAATGTTTCAAAAACAAATTATATATGCTTCTCGTTCACTAAAGCTGGGCAGCCTAAGCAAAGCGTTACTCTACAGCTACACAAATGTTCAGACACCTCGATAGGTTGCTGCAGCTGTACAAAAATAGACCAAGGTCATTCCTTAAAGTATCTAGGGATTGATATTGACGAAAACCTAAGATGGGCCCAACATTGCCAATGCGTTGCATCTAGGATAAGACAAACTGCCTACGTATTCCTACAACTACGAAACATTGTCGACCAGAGCTTCAGGCCGTATACTTTGCATTAACACAGACTATCTTATTATACGGAGTCATAGCATGGGGTAGCTGCTGTGCGCAGCTCCCAACTTATATCCAAAATAGAAATAGCCCAAAAACTAATCTTAAAAATAATTCAAAGAAAGCCGAGGCGATTTCCAACAGATGAAATATATAAGCTAAGTCGGGTGCTGACGCCACGACAACTTTATATCTGGCAATTAATAATACATTTTGGTAGGCACAGGTACTTTTTACAAGAAAATATTTCCCTAAGTGCTTAACTTGCCTCCCCATTCATACCCCCACAATATAAATATAAATAGAATATTTATTTATTTATACGTAGGTATATACCTAAATATATATCATTATTTACAGTTATAAATACCAAATATTATTTATTCATATTACCTTATTTAATCATTTAATTATAAGTTATTACAAGTTCTTACGCAGCTCTCATCGCATTTACCTACTTTTTTGATGATCCCATGTTACTTAGCTTCTTATTGGTTGGCCATACACAAATTCTTCATATATCCGAACCGCTCTCTCAGAATTGTGTCACGAGATACGTAACTAGCCCTAGCTCAGACCACGGTCTTTTTGGGCTGTTACCGCACACTATGTCGTTAAACGCTTGTCTGGACCAGTATTTTTTGAATGTATGTAAATAGTGAAATTTAAGTTCTTTTATAAGCATGTTTGTTATAAATAAAATAAAATAAATATAATATATTTGTCATAATATGAAAAAAAAAATTAAAAGGAACAAGGCCTCTTTAAGCCATTTATTATCATATAAGATATAAATCAATTCCATGCGAACATGGTTATTGCACACATACATGTTTTTAGCTTGATTGTTGCCACTGCAAGAATGCAAAATTATATTAAGGCAGACAACACATACAGTAAAATAAAACAATGAAAAATAACAAGAAATTGAGACATGCAAATATTGAGAAGTACAAGGTAGGTTGCTATTATTAATTAAGTTATTCAACTCATTAATTTATTTATCTACTTATTACGATCAGAATGCCCACTTTAATGGTGTTCTATGACTTATTCAGTGACTCCAATTTTAAATGCAACACAATATAGAATTCTTCAAGAGGGAAGTAATCAGGTCTGGCTTTCGAAACTCTAATAGTCTGCGTTAATTGTGTACCATCAGGCAGGCCGTATGACTGTTTGTCACCACTCACCTCCGTAGTATAACGATCGCTGCGATGAGGTGGCGGAAATACCGGAAAGTTATCAACGCAAAGTACTGTTTCACGATTCAATTCCAATCAGTGTCAATTTTGATTTTATTGAGTATTTATATTATTGGATTTGCGATTGTTTAAGTCTTTCTAAATTTCATTATACTTATAATTTATTTGCTATATATCGTCATCAATGAAAAATATCGTAATGTAGGTAATTCGTTGACATCAACAAAATATTAATTGTTAACATTATTTATCATATCCAAAACAAATGTATTTCAAACACAATCATGTATTGTTAATGAATAAAATACTATGACTACTATGACTATGACGATGACGAAACGCGATACCTCCCATTTATTCTGTGAAAATGTGCAAAAAACCCGGTCTTCTTTGACTAGACTAGCAATCTCGGTCTAGATCATAGAGAATAGACTGACGATTATCCACGGGAGCGAGTCGCTCTGTGGTCTAGTTTATGGTTTGTCAGTTTGGAGTCTGGTGGCTAGATCAGATTGAAATTACTGTTGCATGGATCTATTAACATTAATTAACATACAATATATTGCATAGTTCAAAGGGGATGTAATTTCGCTTTTGGCTTTGTGGTTATTGAGATGTGTACCTACGTGTAGCAGTGTACTGTTGACAGCTAGACAGCTATTGTCCTTATATACGAACGTATAATATAAGGAGGGTGGGTGTTATTTACGTTTAATTCGATATATTTAACATACAATCAATAAATTAAAGTGAGCTTAACAGAAAACAACAGCAGACCTTAACACGTTCGCTGCGGTAATAATTTTACTTGTTTTTACCTCAGTGCGTTATTAGGTTGGAACACCTAAGACGTACACTTTCCGCTTGTGCGGTATTATGTTAAAAGGCCTAGTGAGTATGAACTTGATTCAACCTGTGTTATCTGTGTGAAAATAAACGAAATCATACAAATTTTGCGACTTTCGGCGACTAATTTTTGCGCTACCTGGTCTTAAATTATGTCATAAACAAACGACTGCCAGCACAATACTAACTAAAAACAATACTAAAATCAGTGCGATGCTAGGTTGAGTTGCCTATTATTCCATATTAGGTCATTAAACCTAATAGCCGCAAGTAATTACTACTTTTGTCTTCAGTGCGGTATCAGGTCTAAAGGCGTAATACAATTTTTCTCGTTGGAACTAATAGCCCTTTAATAGCTATTTAGAAAGGTATATTTGTCTCATTCATAGTCCAAACAATTTACGAGATATACGCTTCGCACGAACGCGAATACACCAGATTTTGCTCCCGCACCGAGTGGGAGGCCACGTATTACGCCTATAGGCGTAATAACGCAGCGAACGTGTTAAATATAAATTAAAGTACAAAAGGTATGTATGTAACAGTTCTCTCTGGTTAAATCAGGATATTATGTGGATAAGTGGAATTACTATATTTTTGCAATCTATTGTGTAAATCATCTCATTAAATGTAGGAAAAATGCATATCAAACAGTAATTCATGAAGGAACGAGCATGATTTGTGTTGCTCGGCTAGTCCTCGGGCTGTCCCACGTTGGGCGCCAAAATTAACGGCTTGTGGGATGCTTCAATAAGGCGGTTGTCACGCTGCTCCGCACATCGGAGCGGCGTCCAGTGCTGCAGTTTTTAACTTTGTACACAAAAACCGCAGTGTATAACACACTGACACCAAATCTCCGCTCAAACTAAAAATCCGCAGCATCGCTCGTCCGTCCGGATTCCGTCGCAGTGTGACAACCGCCTTATATCGGTATGATTTTGTTTGCGCCGCTCACCACTCACCGAAGCCGCTGCCGCTGGTCGCACAAAGTCGTGGCTGAACCGTTACAGTCTCTCTTTTTAGGGTTCCGTAGTCAACTAGTCAACTAGGAACCCTTATAGTTTCGCCATGTCCGTCTGTCCGTCCGTCCGTCCGTCCACGGCTTAGCTCCGTGATCATTAGTACTAGAAAGCTGAAATTTGGTATGAGTATGTGTATGTATTACGCCAACAAAACGGTAAAATAAAAACTAAAAAAAAAAAACTTTTTCTCGGGTTACCTCTCCTACACCTAAAGTGGGGGTGAATTTTTTTTTCGTTCCAATGCTAGTGTGTGGGGTGTCGTTAAATAGGTCTTTTAAAAAATAATAGGGGTCTCTAAATATAATTTTTTGATAAAGTCAGCAGTTTTGTAAACATTTGTTCCGGAAATCCAAAAAATAGCGAAATCCAAAAAAATTGGAGAAACGCACAGTTGAGGACCAACCATGTAAGTGGCGAGGACGAAAATGTCTCTAAAGACATATGATGGTAACTCGGCCATATTTGTCTGGGCGGATACGGATAGCAGCCAGATTTGCGAATACAGCCACTAAGCCGTTTGGCGTGCTGCCAGTGCTGCACAAATGGACACAGATAAAAAAAAAACCCGTTTGCCATTGTTGCTCTTTTCTATTTCATCATCGTTGGTTTTAGGGTTCCGTGCCTCAATCGGAAAAACGAAACCCTTATAGGATCACTTTGTTGTCCGTCCGTCTGTCAGTCTGTCAAGACCCTTTATTTCGAGAACGCGTCGCCTTTATATCGAGTTGATATTTAAACCATGTAGGTACCTATTAAGTCTACGATCCCTTGAAGCTGTGAAAAAATCGAACTTCTACGTTAACGTGAAAAAAGGATACGGCCATTTATGTCGCAAAAAACGTACATTTCGACACTCTCAAGGGCATCAAAATGAGAGGGTACTTCCTGATGACCTAGAACTATGAAATTTGGTAAGTAATATCGTCACATACTAAAAAAATCTGATGAACAATACATTTGTAATAAAATCATAAAAAATATAGTCCTTTTCATACATCATATTTGGAGAACTCGGCTGCGTTAAGTTTGCACATACATTTCAGGTGCAAACTTAACTCAACCAGGGGGCCTATGATGGTTGCGTTTATCACGTGATAAATAAGTGACAAAGCATCTGTCCCTCACACTCGCATTATGTCAAAACGTGACGGATGCTATATCACTTATTTATCGCGTGATAAAAGCAACCATCATAGGGCCCCAGGTCAATTTAGATGGTATAAGTGAAAGTTTGTACGGAACCCTCGAAGTGCGAGTCAGACTCGCTCTTGGCCGTTTTTTTTATAACTGCGTCTATATTTTTACCCCATAGCCCCCACTTACTGTACTAAATAGTAGTTACTGGTGCAATAACGAAATCAATTCGTCCTTGTAAATACCCAATAAAAAAAGAGGGATGAGCACTCTAATTAAATATTTTTTTGGTACACAATAAAGAAATCGTGAAAAAGGATTATTTTCATTCCAATTTATTTAATGGAGATTGATGAAAAACATAGTTATTAAAAGTATTTTTTTATTCGTTTACTTTATTACAAACAATTTTTCTGGCTGTACAAGTTAACTCCATTGCCCGGTAGTGCATTTGAATAGCTATGTCGCCCCCTGCCTGCTATACGGCCACATC
The DNA here is from genome assembly GCA_932273695.1 of Apotomis betuletana. NCBI lineage: Eukaryota > Metazoa > Arthropoda > Insecta > Lepidoptera > Tortricidae > Apotomis > Apotomis betuletana. The sequence continues at coordinate 781,583 of OW026308.1, read as the reverse complement.
TCAAAAAACCATTTTTTCGAGAAATCGCTTGTTAAAGTTTTGGCAGCGTAGTGCGTGGTAGTAAAACGGGGCTTACTCCTTGAGTTTTGGGTCAATTCATTTTAAATTTAACTTTTTTTACTCTACATGATATAACGCTTCTCATGAATATGTCTTTTTTTATAAAACTTGTATGTTTTTTACGATACGAGGCCTTTAAGATAGGTACTTAGAGTTGTGGCCGTATTGCAGAAACATTTTGTTGAAATTTTGAGATGCGTCCAAAACCAAACAAGAATTATTGGAAAATGGTAACATGAAAATTATTATACAAACACTAAAATAATTAAAATACCTTTATTAATCAACTTTTGTTAAAGTAACAACATCACTGTAAGCTAACTATAATCAGTGCATGCAGCTTTAATACCAACTTTCTAGATGCAGATATCATCATCATCTATCATCTATCTATCTATATATATAAAACTCAAAGGTGACTGACTGACTGACATAGTGATCTATCAACGCGCAGCCCAAACCACTGGACGGATCGGGCTGAAATTTGGCATGCAGGTAGATGTTATGACGTAGGCATCCGCTAAGAAAGGATTTTTCAAAACTCACCCCCTAAAGGGGTGAAGTGGGGTTCCTAGACTATTTTATTCGAAACTTCACAGGAGTATTTCTAACGATAAATGAGTAAACACGTGTTTCAGGTTTTTTGAAAATTCAACCCCTAAAAGGGAGAAATATGGTGACAAAGTCTGAAAATCCATTGGTAATGATTTTATGGTTTATCGGGTCGCTGATTACGAAAACCGCAACGATTTTTAAATCCAACGTGGCGGACGTGAATTACCATCTCCCCTGTTGGGGTGAAATGGGGTTGAAATGTCTAAATACTAAACCGCTGGTTCTAGAGAGTCCATATTTGGAACCTACGTGTCCTTATAAAGTCTAGGGGTGCAATAAAAGAAGCATTTGTCAAAAGTCACCCCCCCAAAGGGGTGAAATGGGGGTCGTAAGTTTGTATGGGGAAAAAAGGTTAGTTAGACTATTTTATTGAAAACTTCCAAGGAGTATTTCTAACGATAAATGAGTAAGCACGTGTGTCATGTTGTTTGAGAATTCAACCCCTAAAGGAGGAGAATATGGTGACAAAGTCTGAAAATCAACAAGGGTAATGTTTCTATGGTTTATCGGGTCGCTGATTACCAAAACAACAACGATTTAAAAAAACAAACGTGGTGGACGTGAAATACCGTCTCGCCTGTTGGGGTGCGATGGGGTTGAAATGACTAAATATGAGTATGGGTGTAATTTTTATGGTTTGTTGGGTCGTTAATTACGAAAATGCCACCGATTTTGAAATTTCTGGGTTCTGTTTTTGCTTTTGAGGTATGGATAGAGACCCGCGTTATCCTAATAGATTAAAAAAATAGTATTTGGTGGCATCTCGATCGTCGTCAATCGGTACCTATAGGCGGGCGGCGCGTTGGGACGGGAGGAGTAAGGATCGGGAAACTTCCTGCATCCGTAATAAATACATTCAAGCTTTTCAATAATTATGTTAAGTCATAGTAACTTAACAAATAGCCTACTTTTAATCCTGAATAAAAGAGCATTGTTCCCGTAGGATGATGTATATTATATAGGCACGCGAGCGAAGCCGCGGGTTAATGCTAGTTTTGCATATAATTAATGATTATCTGGTACCTTCCCTTTAAGGCACTTGTATCTTTAATTATCGTGTTAACATGTACCATATATGGTATAATACCATATATAACATGTACCATGTACAAGGAGGCCCCATAGTTTTAGGTTTAAGCGTGGACTAGGTTCCCGTTGATATTAGTGTACTGTTTTCCAGAATTATTCAACTTCTTTACAATATTACCTTTTCATAGTGCAGGATAAGCTTTTCGTTTTCTACTTTTAAGTTTAGCAATACTGGATGAAGACTGGTTCGAATCAAAGTCCCAATTTAGGTATGTGAGTCGGTATTTACAACGAATTTTTAGAACACCTTGGCCCAAGATGTAGGACGTGGCTCTCACAGTTCTATTTAGACATAGTCTCGGATAATATAATTCCACCTAAGTTCAACTGCTCAAATATAATAGCCACACTCAATCCGGGTAAGCCAGGCAACGAACCAAAGGGTTACCGACCTCTACTACTTAGTTGCATCTACAAATTTTTGGAGAGGCTAATCTACAATCAAATCGAACCTTTTGTCGACAAAATAATTCCTGTGCAGCAGGCTGGATTCCGTAGTGGTCCGAACTACGTGGATCAGGTAAATGTTGCTCACAACACACATAGAGGCTGATTTTCAAAGGAGAGAGAAAACAGTGGCACTATTTTCGACCTCTCAGCTGCATTCGATAGCGTACGTAGACTACTACTGTATAAGCTCCTGACCGTGGTGCAGATGGTGGGACTAATCAACTCTATGCTCAGCAATAGGGAATTTATCGTCTACCTCGCAAGGACTCCGAGCAAAGTCAGAAAGCTGAACAATGTACTACCTCAAGGATCGGTCCTGGCCCTGCTCCTGTTTAACCCATATCGTGTGTGTATAGGTTGAACAGGAGTGGGTCAGGACCGATTCCGAAAACAGAGAGTCGGAAATTTATGTATGGTGATATTGGTGATGGCATTGCCATCACAAACCAGCATGGCAAATTTAAATCCTCGAAGGAAGCTCTTACTCGCAATCTGAAATGACATTTCTGATTAGGCTGCCCGAATGCTATAATACGGTGAATAGAGACTAAAGTACTATGTGTGACCTTACAAACGGTCCGGTAGTTTTGAATTTTTGATATGTTGTCTAAGATGGTTAGTCAGTGTTTAAAATGCAAAATGCACAATTCCCCCCCCTCCGCGCCCGTCGCCATATTGAAAAAACCGGCACTTTCTTCATATTTTTGCTCATATCTTCCTTTAGGAGCATTTTAGCTAGAAGAAAGCTTCGACAATGTTATAGAGAGTTAAATTTACTACATTTTCCATTTTATATTGTTTTTCTAGGACAGATAGTTACGGAGATATCTACATTTAAAAAAACGTAAAAAATCCCAATTTCCTACTGAAAAACAAACTTCTGGATTATATCTTCGTTTAGAAGCATTTTAGCTACAACAAAGCTTGGGCAATGTTGTAGAGAATTAAATTTACTATAATTTACACTTCAAATTTTGTTTCAAGGACGGTTAGTTACGGAGATATGCACATTTAAAAAACAGGAAAAGTCGAATTTTCCGAAAATTTCTGAAAATTCTTGATTTAGAACGCTGTCATTCAGTTAGGGACTAGTCTAGGACAAATTAAAACATGTAGGAAATATAATTGCTTATAAAACTCATGTCCATTTTTACATACATTTTCGGAAAATGTAACTTTATTTTTTACATATCTCCGTAATTATCTGTCCTAGAAACAAAATTTGAAATGTAAATTATAGTAAATTTAATTCTCTACAAAATTGCCCAAGCACTGTTCTAGCTAAAATGCTCCTAAACGAGGATATAATCCAGAAGTTTGTTTTTGAGTTGAAAATTGCAATTTCTTAAGTTTTTTTAAATGTGCATATCTCCGTAACTATCTGTCCTAGAAACAAAATATAAAATGGAAAATGTAGTAAATTTAACTCTCTATAACATTGTCGCAGCTTTCTTCTAGCTAAAATGCTCCTAAAGGAAGATATGAGCAAAAATATGAAGAAAGTGCCGGTTTTTTCAATATGGCGGCGGGCGCGGAGGGGGGGAATTGTGCATTTTGCATTTTAAACACTGACTAACCATCCTAGACAACATATCAAAAATTCAAAACTACCGGACCGTTTGTAAGGTCAAAATCCTTTATTCACTGAATTACTAGTAAAACAGAAAGTTGCGACATTCCATCCTTGCAACAAAGAAGCAAATTATGAGCCAAATATATGCTTCAGAGAGACTGCGCTTAAATTAAATCCTACACAAAAGTACTTGTGTCACTCTAGACCGCAGTCTTACCTATATGCGAAGAAGCTACAGACGCCGAATTACATACTCCACAGACTAAGGGGAACTACTGGGGGAGCAACAACTGATGTGCTACGCACTACCGGTCTTAGCCTAGTTTACTCCACAACAGAGAATTGCGCGCCAGTTTGGCTCAACAGCGCACAATGACGTTTATTTCGCTTATATTTAAAGGGATTCATCGTAATAATACTAGAATATACGTTATTTCTATGAGACGCAACTCAAAAAAAATATTACAAATTTATGCTATACAGCCACAACTGAAAAGTGGCTGTCTTGCAGGGAGTCAACTGTGAATTTTTGGTCAGATCCATAAGGCCACTTGTGGAAAAAAGGCTCTAAAGAAGACACTTTTTCTTATGGCTCTCGAAATAAGGTCGTAAATTAACCTATTCTGACTACGAATCTGCAATAATCCGAAAAAAATTTTTTTTTGAGATGTGGCCGTTTAGCAGGCAGGGGGCGATGTAACGTTAAGTTTACGTTTTAGAATGAGTTTTCAACCCTCGAAATGGGTCACTTTCAACCCGCTATTTAAATAAAAATGACATACTTTCAGAATTTGAGAAATAAAAATATTTTCTTGAGTAAGTATTTTTAATGAAACTCTTTTAATAGTCTCGCCTGGGTCATATTGTCCCTGGTTTCGACACGAAGTTTTTCCAACTGCCGTAGAAAATTACTAACTTCATAAAACTCAACATTAATAGACACACTTCTCTCGTACAGTTTCAAGTAATCCAATACCTGGTCGTCAAAGTTGAAGTCAAACTTTCCATGCGACTTCACCATCGCGTAATAAACGCTATAGAATTGATGGATTAAGTTCTCTAACACCGCGAATGTGTAACCAATACGGTACTTGACGTTTTGCGAATACCTTTCCTTGAGCTCCATGGCATATAGAAAATGGAATCTAGCTCCGTAGATAATCTGGTTCATCAAAGCTAGAGACCTATCTAAAGCTGCCCTATCTTTTAAATAGTACAGGGCTAATAATGTCACTCCAGTCGGACTTAAACGATTGTAATCTAATTGATAACTAGCGGCAATTCTAGCCAATCTTTGTGGAGCCAAATTCATGACTTCTTTGATTGTTAAGGAAGCCCTACGTGAGATGTTCGATGGTACCCCGAGCTTGTCAATTTTCTTTACGTATTCTTCATGAATCTGGTCAAATGTACGTGTGATTGCTTCGGAAACATTTTCATCAAAATTTGGGACTGTGTTTATTGGAGAGTCAAGCAGCCTCTCCAGTAATTTTCTGTTACGAGGAATCATATCTAATATTTCTTTTGGACTTTCTACAAGGTCTATATTATCGTATATCTGTAGTCGTAAGTCGGGTGTAGGAGCATGTAAATCAGATGTTTTTCTTGCTCGGGTGCCGTTTCTGAGCAGTGGGATGGGGAGAAGAGTGTTTAGCACTCGTGGATCAAGTGTCTTAGTGTGGCTAGACAGCGGATGTGGTGTTTTCTTGACGGCGAATACAGGCCCGATCACTCTGCTGAATATGTCGTCTACGGCTTCGAATGAGTCAATACTGAGACCATAATGGACTGCGACTGAAAGGAAGGACATGAATTATAATATAGCACATCTGTACTAATCTATGCTAATATAAAACTCAAAAATTGTACTGAAAACTACCTTTGTATGGGGAGAGGTCATATGATCTTGGGAAAAATCTTGACAGCGCGATGTAGCTTTCGTATGGACATTGAACACCGAGAGTAGGTACTTCACCATTCCAACCGACCGATGAAGGAATGTCCTCCCATGACGCCAAACGACTGGATATATTTTAACCAATTCTGGTACCAAGGGTTGCTGGACATCCGAAGATTGACATAGGATACTTTTTAAACCGACCACAGTAAAGAATAAAGATTGCTGTTCGCGGGCACTTTCTAGTTTAACATAAATACCTACGCTTAATGTAGTGAGATAGATTTAAGCATCTACATACGTATTTTCATTCACTTATGTTTATTGTTTTTTTTTATATGTATGTGTTGATTGGGCTCAATTCAAATGAATGTGTCTTAAATGGTGTCCTATCGTTTGACCAAAAGTCATTTTACAAAATTACACTTTACAAACAACGTTTTACAAAAAAACGTTTCGCTAATTGATCATTTTACAACAAGTCATTTTACAAATGACTCACTTCACCAAATGATCAGATGTTAAATTTACATTTTAAAAATAATCATTTGACAAAATGATCATTTAGCAACTGAGTTATTTTAGACAAAACTACTCTTGGTCTAAAAACGTCTGGTACAATGTATTATTTGACAAGTGTTTCGTTTGTTTTTTTTAGAGCAAATCTAACTTTTTTTCTCCAATTTGCTCTACTATTTTAGATCGTAGAGCATAGTGGATAGATTCATTAATGGGTTAGGTTATGTTAGAACTGCGACGCGAGCCGAGCGAGCGAAGCGAGCGTACCGCGGCAGCGGTCAGCGAAGCGCCAGAACAAAAAAAAAAAGTTTCATTTGCTCTATCCGTAAAACTCGTAGAGCAAACTTGAGGAAAATGTACAATTGGCTCTATTAGTAGATACAGATTGTAGAGCATAGTGGATAGATTCTAAGATAGTAGCGGAATAAATTACCTACCCAACTACAGATTACAGACTAAATCATAATGTTTGAAAAGTTTTGCATCTACATATAATTTAAATCAAAATGACGGCGTGGTATTTTATTATAAAAATAATTTAAAGGCATTCGTTACTGAAGTTAGAATTGATCAATCATCTTGTGTTCAATTAAAATTAAATAATCATATTATATTGGGTATCTATAGGTCACCATCTAATTATAATGCATCTAAATTCATAACTTCCCTCAATAACTACCTAACATCTATAAAATCATGTAAAAATATCATAATAACAGGTGATATAAATATAAATCTTATCCCACGTGACCAAGAGCCCTCTCAAGAAATTAATAATAGACATACTTACCTTGATACGTTATCTACTCAGGGCCTGCTACCTGGACATACTCACCCAACGAGAGAGGGAAACTGTCTTGATCATTTTTTGCTAAAGGGCTGTCAAGACTCTGATACCTATATTGCCGTACTGAACACATCCATAACTGATCACCAAACCGTTTTGTTAGCACTTAAGCACATGAAAACTGAGAACTTGACCCCTAAAGTTATAAATAAAATTGATTATAATGTGGCTTTAAACAATCTCAAAAACAAAAATATTGAAAATCTTCTGTTCTGTGTAGATCCTCACTTCGTCACACAGCAATTAATATATAAACTGGTAACATCATTAGATGAAAGTAGAGTAATTACCAATATTCCAAATAAATTACGCAACATCAAACCATGGATCACTCCTGGAATTCTGCGATGCATCAGGAACAGAAACCAGATGCAGAAAAAACTTCGTTCTGATCCGCATAACGAGATTCTTCGTATCACATACAAAAGGTACCGTAACTTTTGTAATAAATTAACTAAAAAACTAAAGCAAAAATATGATAGAGATCTACTCAGTAAATCTGCAAAGGACCCTAAGGCTCTTTGGACGGCTATAAGGAAAATAACTCATTACAAAGCCATAAAGACACAAAATACACAGTTGTTAAATTCAAAATCGTCTCCATCGGAATCTGTGAACCATGCAAATGATTTTTTTTCAGTCATAGGTAAGAATTTTGCCGAAAACATACTCCTGAATTCTCCGGCGGAAACTCAAAAACCTAATTCAACACAAACGGTTCCTTCATCTTTTGTCCTTTTAGACACTGACCCCTTAGAGATCGATAATATTATCATGAGTCTAAAATCAAATAGTGCACCTGGATGGGATGGTATACCCACAACCTTTCTTAAGATGGCTAGACAGTTTGTAGTTCCTGTTATTAGCCACTTAGCCAACCTTTGTTTTGCGCAAGGCGTCTTCCCCGGTCCCCTAAAACAATCCATTGTAACTCCTGTGTTTAAAGGTGGCGAGAGAGACAGTGCAAATAACTATAGACCCATTTCAGTGTTGCCTGCTATTTCTAAAATCATGGAAAAATTACTTAATAACCGACTTAAATCGTACCTTAACAAATTTGAAATACTATCGGAATCACAATTTGGTTTTAGGAATGGCAGATCGACGGAGGACGCTGTCTTGGCACTATCTTCATTGATAACCCGGCACACTGACAGTGGTGATAAGTGTATGGCGGTGTTCCTAGACTTAAAAAAAGCATTTGACACTGTCTCTCCTGCCATCTTAGTACAAAAACTTGAACATATGGGAGTCCGGGGAATACCCTTAAAGCTGTTCACAAGCTATCTTAGTGGTCGCACACAAAGGGTAAAAGTTGGTGGTTATGTAAGTCAAGAAGAGGAAATTACATTTGGAGTCCCCCAGGGAAGTGTCCTAGGACCAACCCTCTTCTTGATTTATATTAACGATCTAACTAACCTCAACATCAGCAAAGGACAAGTATTTTCATATGCAGACGACACAGCTGTCGTTTTTAAAGCTAATTCATGGCAGAATCTCTATGACTGTGCTGGAAAGGGTCTACAACAGATTTCATCATGGCTCAAAACCAATCTCCTTACGCTAAACTTGGAGAAAACTAATTATATATGCTTCACGAAAAACATCAAAACCCAACCAGATCCGATACTAAAACTGAAATTACATAGTTGTGACCTTACTGACCCTATTTCCTGTAGCTGTACAGAACTTACAAAATTATCATCCACTAAGTACCTTGGAGTAATTATTGACCAACGGCTAAGCTGGCATCCTCACATTGAATTTATTAACAACCGCATTAGAAAACTTACCTGGATTTTTAAAATACTAAGAAATGTTTCGAATAAATCATTACTGGACCAGTTATATAAAACTCTTGCGCAATCTGTGATGTCTTACTGTATTGTAGTATGGGGTGGTGCCACCAAAACGCAATTTCTGCTGGTAGAGAGAGGGCAAAGATGCCTTCTCAAAGTAATGTATAAACTATCTTTCAGACACCCAACATATGAACTATATACACATAATAATTTATTAACCATGAGAAAATTGTACATCTTACTAACAATCCTAAAAATACATAAAACTCTAAATTTCAATCCTTCCTTGCTAACCCGTAGGTTAAGTCATATTGTAGCTCCTAGATGTTATACTAAATCATTGTTTGCAAAAAGACAATATTCTGCAATGTCATCGTCAATGTATAATAAAATAAACAAAGTGTTAAATATATATCCAATGAATACATTGAACTGTAACAAGAAAGTAACAGAATGGATAATCACACTTACTTATGAAGAAACTGAACTGCTTCTTAATTGACAAACATTATTTGTAACCCTATTAAAACAAATGTAAAGGGATTAACACATACCGATATGCACACACACACACACACATACATACATATATATATATATATATATATATACATATATACACACACACACACACACACACACACACACACACACACACACACACACACACACACACACACACACACACACACACACACACACACACACACACACACACGCACACACACACACTTATTTCCTTGTCTAGATCTAGATATAAGCTTGTTAATATGTAAATCAAAACGATTAGTCTTTAGTAACGGCTTAGGAACAATTAATGCTCCTGTTATGGTATAGTTGCATACCTATAACTACCTACTCTTTAACATTTTTTATACTTGTGGTTGTAACAACTCCGGGGAGGAGCGGAACCTCCTAACACAAGTATTGTCATACTTACCAGGAGGGACCGGTCACTATTGTATGTACCAATTAAGTATAGTTTACCAAATAAACATTTTTGATTTTGATTTTGATTTTGATTTTGAAAAAGAAGTACTTTTTATGAAATAACATTTTGTTAAATGATATTTTGTTATTTTAACACATTTGTCAAGTGTAGTGTTTGTAAAATAATCATTTACTAAGTGACTTTTTGTAATAGGTATGCTACTTTTGTCAAATGTCTCGTTTGCCTAATGAATATTTGTTGAAACGTTGTTTGGTCAAATGATCATTTGTCAAACGTTCTTTGGTCAAACATTAGTGAACCGTCTTAAATCCTTCGATTCCTTAAAGGAATCTGGAAAATATTCGAACGCTATTTATTTGGCGATAAGAGAGCTGGTTATTTAACTATGTCTGTTTTGTTGTAAATCTAATTGTCATCATGTATTTTATTAAGGTATACTTACTAGGTATTAATATACACAAAGTTAGGTGCACCATAGTAAGGTGAATAACGTAATTTAAAACGCTATTCTCTGAGTTTTACCAACGCATTGATATCAAACATGATTAAGTAGTTTAAAATGCAATGAGCATATAATTTTATACATGTTTGTTATGTGCCAATTAAGCTTTTCATGATAGTAAATAGGGTACTGAAGTTTAACAGACAACTTAACGTTTATTATTATTGTCTCATCTATTTTTATTATTCATTTATTTATTTATTTGATCTTTATTACGCAAAAGAAAGAACTTATCGTACAAAAGGTGGACTTAATGCCATAGGGCATTCTCTTCCAGTCAACCATTCATTATATTTATTTTATGAATATATAAAAAAATCTAAAGAAATTACAAAATAAAAAAAATATAAAAAACATACCTAAGGCGCGAGCACCAGAGCAATGCCCAAGCTAACGATGGCGGTGGTTAGGGATGAAGAGAAAGGAACTTCCTTACGATGCGCGCCATGTTCAGGGATCACGAGTACCGCCTTATAAATGTAGCCCTTGATCCAGCCATCTAGCGAGAGCCTCTTAACTTAAGGGGTTTTTCAAGACTCTTCGCTGTAAGACCTTTCGCCGAAACGACTATCGGGGCATCAACCTCGATGATAGATAACGTACTATAAATGAATGCTTTATTTTCAGCTTTTAACGTGAAATTGTCAAGAACTGCCTCACATGTTTCGAACTAGTAGTTCTTCATTGGGGACTGCTACCCGTACAGCCGTGCAGTAACTTTATCATTGACAAATTTCATGTGACTTTGTGAGTGTAAACCGCTTTATACAATGATAAAATATTAAGATTTATTACAAATGTATAGTTTTTAGATGTTTCCCTATACTTATAGTTGTAGAGAGTATTACTTGCCAAATTTCATAGTTTTAGGTCAACGGAAAATAAGAATTGAGCGAAGGGCGAATGGGACGAATAAAGCTGATACCGAATTTTATTGGAAATTTATTTTTAATGTATTAACGTATTTATTATTATTTTTTAAACTAACATAGGTATAAGTATTTTACAAAAAAAAAAAAGTATGGATCATAGTTGTCTGAAAATAAAAAAAATATTATTATTATTATTATTATAAATAGCCTATAATATTTTGATTCCCTTGAGAGTGTCGAAGTATACGTTTTTTGCGGCATAAACGACCGTATCTTTTAAAATACAAAACGGGTTTATAAATTATAATTGAACTGCAATTATTGACTTGACAGTGACGTCAGTGACAGCGTTTGATTGTCGTTGCGTTCAGGTTAAATCCTACCTGAACGCGATCAGTATTTCGTGTGTGCCGTGCCGTGGCGCCACCTATGGTCCCACCGGAAGATCAGCGCTGGCTCTCTCGGGAGCTAGCATTACGCTGAGGTGGGACCATTTCGAGGCAAGCATAATTTAAAGTACCTACTTAGTTTATAGATTTTTATTTTTTTTCTTTTTTTGTCACTATTTATCTTTGTATTGTGTTTGTCCCCGAATAAATGTTTTTCTTTCTTTCTTTCTTTCTTTCTAATACTATTTATACTCACGCCGTAAAAGTTGAATATCGCTCGACATGTTCTCTAGCAGTAAGTGCTCGGTTGGCCGCTGCTGCGACTGATCACTCTTGAGGCACTCCTGATGATGAAACGTGTACCCATTCGAAACATGTCGAGCGATATTTGTCTCCTAGGACGTGAGTAAACCCGTTTTATATTTTTATATGTTTACGGTAGTTTTCTATGTAGTATCTTTTTTTAGCGTTAGCTTAGAAGTTTGACTTTACAGCGACAAGGGACTGTAGACCTGAGTATATAGTTTTGCAACTCGATACCTCCCCGCGTTCCCAAGATAACGGGTCGTGACAGACAGACCAACAGACGGACGGACAAGAAAGTGATCCTATAAGGGTTCCGAGTTTTCGTTTTGAGGTATGGAAGCCTAATAAAATTTAAACAAAACCTCATGTACCCTAACGTGCCGGTGGATTTCATTATTATAAATTGTAAAATTAAACGTCTGTACATTGAAGATAGTGAAATAGGCTAATCGGAGATCACTACTATGAGTTTTTTTTAATATATTATTCCTGCTTACTTCAAGTTTACATCTTGCATTACCAACGCAACATTCGCGTACAAACGAGGTGCAAACTAGAAGTAACCATACCCTTACGATGAGTTAACGTAACCACACTCGCTAGCGACAGCGTAAACGATTAGTACGGAGAATATTACAGCGCCCCTGGCGGTTTTTTAGGGTTCCGTACCCAAAGGGTAAAAACGGGACCCTATTACTGAGACTTCGCTGTCCGTCCGTCCGTCCGTCTGTCACCCGGCTGTATCTCAACAACGGTGATAGCTAGACAGTTGAAATTTTCACAGATGATGTATTTCTATTGCCGCTATAACAACAAATACTAAAAATAATATAAATATTTAAGGGGGCTCCCATACAACAAACTTGTTATAGATTATATATATGTACCTATAGGTACGGAACCCTTCATGCGCGAGTCGGGCTCGCACTTGCCCAATTTTTTGTAGAACTAAATTTCTCCATACAAATCGTTAACGCAGAGTACAGTCACTGTAAACACACGGTACGGGTACAGGTTCGAACTTGTCGTGTCGGGGCGTGAGCGAGGGAGGGAGGGAGGGAGGGAGCGGGGAGCGAGGGCTGAGTAGGCGATAAGCGTCATCTGATAACGCGGCACGCACTTCGTTAACTCAACTATCGATTTTAACTGTTTATAAGGTATATAAAAAGCGACTGAGCGATTCCTGAAAGGGTCCACGTTTTCAGACTTTTCTCTTTCAATAATGTCCACTACTAATTAAACATAGGCTTCCTAAAAAAAGCGCTTCCATGACCGGTCTCGCGTCGCCCGCATCCAATGGAGTATAGCCCCCTCATCAGTGTAACTGTGACAGGCGACTCTTTGTCGCGCGACAGATACTACCTGTCACTTTCCTTTCAATACCGTGTGAGCAAGACATGAGACGCTAAGTCGCGCGACAAACGAAGTCGCGGCAAGATATGCCAGGCCTGCATCATCAATCTATCTTGTAGCAACAAAACTTCCTTGAAATGCAGTCATTCCACCGAATACTATATTACTACCGTAAAACGGGATCACTTTAAAATGCAAAGGCTACCCAATGAGCAAAAAAGTCGTATAAGGAATCATTTACTCAGCTTAAGATCGAGTAACAGCTGAATTAATGTTTCCAAATCACTCAATAGTGGTATAGTAGTGATTAATACGACTGTTCAGTAATTTTCACTAAATAGTACTATAAAGAGGTCGAATAAACGTTTTTAGCACCATACTATAGCACCCGCTTTGCTGACGACATAGTTATAATGGCAGAATCGCTGCAAGACCTGCAGGAAATGCTGTCCGGTCTTAATGCTGCCTCGAGACGCGTTGGGCTAGGGATGAACTTGGACAAGACTAAGGTCATGTTCAACGAGCACATCGTCCCTGTGCCCGTTTCTGTCGAAGGTGTAGCCATTGAAGTTGTCCAGGAGTACGTCTACCTAGGACAAAAGTTACAGCTGGGTAGAGACAACTTTGAGAGTGAAATCACCAGAAGAGTGCAGCTTGGCTGGGCAGCATTTGGAAAGCTGCGTCACATCTTCGAGTCACCCTTGCCACAATGCCTGAAGACCAAGGTATTCAATCAGTGCGTCCTGCCGGTCATGACATACGGAGCCGAGACGTGGAACCTGACAGTGAAACTAGCCCACCGACTACACGTCACACAGCGAGCTATGGAAAGGGGTATGCTCGGAATCTCGTTAAGGGACAAAGTCCGGAACGAGATTATCCGACAAAAAACCAAAGTCACTGACGTAGTTCAGAAGTGTAGCAGACTGAAGTGGCTGTGGGCTGGTCACATCTGTCGCAGAACCGATGATCGGTGGAGTAGACGGGTTCTCGAGTGGAGACCACGACTCGGCAAGCGTAGTGTAGGACGCCCTCCGGCCAGATGGACCGACGACCTGAAAAAAGTGGCTGGTGGTGACTGGATGGCGAAAACGGGAGATCGGGCCATGTGGCGAACCCTGGGGGAGGCTTACGTCCAGCAGTGGACTGCAATAGGCTGAAATGATGATGATGATGATGATGACTATAGCACCTTTACACAATATCTTGAAAAAATTGGGCAAGTGCGAGTCCGACTCGCGCATGAAGGGTTCCGTACCTATATATATATATATATACATAATCTATAACAAGTTTGTTGTATGGGAGCCCCCCTTAAATATTTATTTTATTTGCATTTTAGTATTTGTTGTTATAGCGGCAATAGAAATACATCATCTGTGAAAATTTCAACTGTCTAGCTATCACCGTTCTTGAGATACAGCCTGGTGACAGACGGACGGACGGACGGACGGACGGACGGACGGACGGACGGACGGACGGACAGCGAAGTCTCAGTAATAGGGTCACGTTTTTACCCTTTGGGTACGGAACCCTAAAAAGCGGAATAAACGTTATCAAATTACTTTATCTCAGTATTGTGTGCTATAAAAGTAGTATAACAGTCATGAAATAGCTAATTCGCAACGATGGTCGCTTTTATACCACCATTATTCGACATTCTGTTTTGTGTCCATAAATGTGCTGTAAAAGTAATCTATTTACTAAAAAGCTTCGTGTTGCTTTAACTGCACGCTTATGTCACTAGTCCTATAAACTTGTTTGGATTGCCTTTATTGCACTTTAAGTGTATTTCAGTTAATTCTTATACCCTTTACATATAAAATACAATTTCAATGGCGGCATCAAGTGCTATAAAGATAATTCAATCACCTTTATTCGAGTTAAAGTCGTAATAGTTCGAAGTAAAGGTAAAAGACAATAAAATATATTCTCACTTTTTATTTTTGATTAATATTTATTATACAAAATTGAGAAAAACGTGAGCGCTTGAATATATACGAACTATCATCTCAGGTTTTATCAGTAAAGTTATTTGCGCATTCCGTTCGCTACGATTACCACCAGCGTAGACACTTTTTATAACGTTAGGGCAGTGTGTTATAATTATTATGAAGTAATATTAAAATAACATATTTACCTTGTCGATGTTTACTGTCACATATATTTGTCAGGCAGCTAATATGTAAACACGTTTGAACAACACACACAGATAGCGAATTAAAGCAAATAATTCACTCTTTCTCGGCTTAAAGGTGGAGTAAAAGCAATTCAGATTCTTTTATACGACTAAATTGCTGAATAGAAGCAATCTGGTAACTTTTATATATACAGATTAATCGAATAAGTGCAAACATTTTACCTTAACAGCACTAATGGTAACTTTTTAGCTTTTAGTCAGCTTTTATACAACTGTTTTTAGTTTTTTAACTGCAATTACAGAACTTTTACAGCACTTTAGGCTGAACAATGTGCGCCCAAATCGCGTTGAGTAAATGTTTATAGACCCCTTACTCGATTATTTTGACCACCTTTATAGCACTAATTAGCAAAAACAGAAACGTGCTCTCGACTTTTATAGCACATATTTTTGCTAGTTGGGTACTTTGGAAAAGTGGTTTTACGCCATATCCTTATTTTTTTTACTATCTGTGGCAATGCAATACCTATCTTCAACAATGACCTAACCTTTTACTTCATTTGCTCAGTCGCACTATGAATATTTGCGTTTTTATAATCATTTTAAATCTATGAAACTAGCTCCAAATTTTCCTAAAGTAACCCCGTTTTACGGTACTTAAAACTTTGTCTCTACCGCGTTTGGCTAAAAATTACTTATCCTATCCTATACCATCTTCGGATGGATACCAGCAGTCAAGATTTCTCCTGAGATAAAAACCCTCGTGCATAAAAATTTATTTTATAATAGTAGACATATTATTTAATAGAATTTAGTTGTTTTCGTCTTTATATTTTCTTTATTTTACCATTCCAATCCCTGCAATTAAATGGGACAAGGGCAAGGGAATGATGATTGTCTTCTGTTTTTATACGGTTTTTAGGGTTCCGTACCCAAAGGGTAAAAACGGGACCCTATTACTGAGACTTCGCTGTCCGTCCGTCCGTCCGTCCGTCCGTCCGTCTGTCACCAGGCTGTATCTCAACAACGGTGATAGCTAGACAGTTGAAATTTTCACAGATGATATATTTCTATTGCCGCTATAATAAAAAATACTAAAAATAAAATTAAATAAATATTTAAGGGGGGCTCCCATACAACAAACTTGTTATAGATTATATATATGTATAGGTACGGAACCCTTCATGCGCGAGTCGGGCTCGCACTTGCCCAATTTTTTTATATTTATTTTAAGTAGATTGATGTTCTGTATTATGTCTGCTGAAGCTGATGATAATGATCTGCGCTCCTTAATAAACCAATAAAAATGGACTGTAATGAAGTAGGTATGGTCACTGGGCTTAGTCGCTGGTAAGGTTCTGAATACGGATTAACAATTGTAAAATAAAATTAAGTAACATGCTAATTGCACTTTATGGTTATGACGACATTAAAATAACGGTGAGATTTGTGGTGTATGTCGTCGTATACTTGTTCGGACCAGAGCTGAGTTTAGATTGAGCCATGTTTCTGCTGATCTATTTTTTATTAATATGTAAGTAGACCAGTTTGAAATCACGGCCAATACGAGGGCTTTGTCTCCTGGGTAACCAAAACTATGCCCGAATCTTACTTCGAGGACGCGATTGGTGCAGTTTGTAGTGCACCCTGCGTACTGAGCCGGCGGTCCTGGGTTCGAATCCCGGCCGGGGAAAATATTTCTGTGATGAACTTGAATATTTGTTCCTGGGTCATGAATGTTAGTCTATGTATGTATTTATATATTATTTATATCGTCGTGTAGTACCCATAGTACAAGCTTTGCTTAGTTTGGGCCTAGGTCGACTTGTGTAAGAGTCCCCAAATAAACTATAACGAAACTAAAAACTTACTTTACATTTTGGTTATATATATTTTTCAGTTACGATGTTTCCATTAAGATACGCCAATAAACTACTAGACAAGAAAGTCAGTCAAGAACCAAATATAAAGGACATTTTACCAGTTCTTAAAATGTTTCCTTTATTCGCCCCTCGCACGCCCTCTGCTCGCAAAGTCAACAATAGTACACCTACTGCTGGTACAATCAACTACGGCACACCCCACTCTCGTACACCAAGTTCTCGTAAGGTTTCTGGCTATACATCCAGCTATAGCTCTCACTTGGACAAAGGTCTCATGGACAACAGTCGCAATCTCACCACATGGCTGGAAAACATCGGCCCCAGACTAAATATGTCTCGTAAAAACTTTCGTCGCACATACAACGAAGGACTCATGAATTTTAAAAGTCGCATAAACAAAACAAAGTCAAGAAAACCAAAACAATTCATCGAAGATGATATTATTCCGAATAATAAGTATGAATTAGAGAATATACTAGCAGACTCAGAAAGTAACAGACCAAACTTTAACAAAGACTTCATCGATCTTACAACGCAGAGATTCAATAAAATCGAATATGAACGTTTGAAACGGATAACTAAAGAAGTTTCAGCACCATCGAATATATCGGAACCGATGCGGCGATATTTTTTCAAACGTCCCAGGAAAGTATTGGATAAAAAAGCGTTTCAGAGGGTTTTAGCGTTAATGACGCAGTTTGTGTACCTGTCACAAGATAAGATGAAAATAGGACAACGCCTGAGGAAGAAGTACATAGAGACGGTAAAGTATAAAATAGGGTACTTGTTTGCGCTGTTGCGGATTCTGAAGCAACAGCAGATGAGATTATATTCGAGCATGCACTTCTACCGCTTCTATACGCCTGATAACACACAACCGTACAACACAGATTTTATGGGTTTCACATACTACTTCAATTTATACGACAAGCTGTTGAGGTTAGATGACGACATTGTCGTTGCAGTCCAAGACATGTGGGGCTTGGAGGACGAAAGAGTAAAAGCGGCAATGGTGGAAGCTACCAGATTCCCGAAGAGACAGAAAATGACACCGGTTACACGTTTTACATTTTTCCCCAGGGAAACATATCCCCCTGGTGGGTTCCCGTCTAACTATGAATATGACTCATCAGATTACGGTTAATATCGGTGTTCCATTTATATTCGTATGGTGTTTTATTTGTTTTAGAAGTATTGTACTTATGGTCAGGATCTTTGTAAATTAATCAGTTATCAAAAGACGAAAGCTAAACCGCTCTGAGCCTAGCTCTACACAACTCACGATGTTGACCGAAGTTGGGCGAATATGCTAGTGTGGAGAGGCTCTTCGCTGTGGAAACCCATAGTTCAAGCATCACAAAAATCAGCTGACTATAAATTGGTGAACTATTCATACGTCAGCGGATCAAATAAACACGAAAAATATAATCACCAGAGCCATTCTACAAAAAACCGTACTGCCACGTATTTGAGTACTTGGACGCTCCTGAACCTGATACACACGAGTTGATAATAAGTAATGTTCGGTTTTGCACGTCTGGATTAGGTAAATAAATATAAAAGATATTGTTGTCGCAGCATCCCGCAGTTTCATTTCAAACCTAGAGTTCCCTAAAGCATACGACATACGACATAAATACAGGTATAGGAATCGTGCATAATGAAGGTGCTGCCAACTGGTGTCGCCAATCTGAATCTTTCACCCTATCGTTAGTTGAATTGAAATTGACACTTACAGTGCTGCGACCTATATAGTCTATGTATGTTCTCTACGTGTGCGTAGATTTTGCCAACCCTATTCCTACCAGTTCCCTGTCCGTGTGCCACGGAGGGCGATAAAAAAATGTTTTAGAAAACAGAATGGCCGCTAATGCTCGCGATCACGAAATTTGTCATTTCCGCGTCGCCTCACGCAACTCTAATTGGGGCAGCGACACGATTCAACTTCAGGGAAATGGGAACAACGTTTATTAATTAATATCTATAAATATTTATTTGTGCACGCACAGGGTTTTGAAGTGATAAATAAATAAACTAAATTTATTCAAATATGGTACACCACACACACCAGGGTGTTCGCTAAAGCACTGGACCCACTGAGGGCGAGGAAGCGATGAATTGTTGATTATTTTCTCGCTCAAGAAACGAACAAAAGCTATATAGCCCTCGTGTTATAGTTGTAATTGCTTTCGATCATCGTCGGCGATGGCACAAGTAGTGCCTCTCCACATAATTACTTTCGCCGAACCTCGACCAACTTCGCGAGTTACATTACTGAAGCTTGCATTAGAATGCGTCCAAGTTTGAGTAGGCTCTCTGGTACAAAATCGTCGTGTGTGGAGGCTTTTTTGAATAAATTTCTTGAAAGTTATTTTACAAAAAGTTATTTAGACGTCTGCTTATGTTTGTTATATACATTTCAAGTCTTAGAATGCAAACGAGCAGTAGATCGCCTGGATGGGGTTACAACTTACAAGGATTTATAGAGATCTACCATCCCGCCAAGCGGTAGGCAAACAAAATGAAAATGTACAAGATCGGATTTTGTAACTTTTTTAAACAAGCAAACACAACAAGACGCTTGCTTCAAAAAACTTTTAGACAACCACCCAAGTAGCAAAATTAGGTCCTAATATATATATATCCTCCTGACCGTTTTCGGCCACGGCGACTGCTTCAACTCCTCTGTTGGCGTTCGTGTGCTCTCATGTGGCTAACGTAAAAAAATTAGGTCCTATAACAGTGGCGAGCACGTTTCTAGTACTTCTAGCATAAATATGAGCCCCGGTTCTTGGCCGTACCAAGCTTAAAACAAATATGGTGTCGATCCCATACCATTCGATAAAATGCACGAGATACCTACGGGGATCCTGTGTCGCGCATGCGAAGCCGCGGGCAGTTATGCTAGCTCGGGTGATAATGAGAGCGTACAGTTTTCAACACCCGCACACCGCAATGTTGTAATTTCGACCATGCACTGAAATAGTTATTTAACAATCAAATTGGATGATAAAATTGCGGTTTATACTACCTATACTGGGTCCACGTGACATCTGTAATTGCAAGTAGGGTTGTCACTTGTCACGCGTATTTACTTCGACGACGATTAGGTTTTACAGTTATGTTCCTTCTAACCTTCCCCACAATTTGATGTGGAAATTTGCTCGTTACAATATTGACAGAATTTACTTTGTATATGAGATAGATTTACAGTATTTTGATAAAAAAAGGTCGTTTTTGCTTTGAAAGTATAATGTTGTTAAGTAAGAACAAGATATAATTCAAATTGCGGGTCTTTTTCAGTGGGACAAATAAATGTTAGGTACCGTCTTCGTTAGTCGTATGACAGTGAAGGGGATGGCACGATGGAAAACAAAGGGTTGTCCACAGTTTGTTACCGTCAGGGCCGAAGCAAAGGTGCCAGTAAACATACCTGAAACAAAATAAAGACAATGAACAATTTATTCTAAAATGTTACAGTCTTAATCATAATGCGAACAAAACACAGGTATTAATTAATAAGTGCATAAAGAATTACGGTCAGAATATGAAATAATCCACGCGTGTTTAGTATGTATAAATAGCTCTATTGGTCATTGTCAAATTTAAATTTGTAACTCTCTTTCCTAAAAACAAAATTTAAAATGTAAATTATAGAATAATTCATTCTCTACAAAATTGAAGATCTAACCAAAAATCTGAAGAAATTGACTGTTTTTAAGGTTCCGTAGTCAACTAGGAACCCTTATAGTTTCGCCATGTCCGTCTGTCC
This sequence comes from Apotomis betuletana, assembly GCA_932273695.1. Classification (NCBI taxonomy): domain Eukaryota; kingdom Metazoa; phylum Arthropoda; class Insecta; order Lepidoptera; family Tortricidae; genus Apotomis; species Apotomis betuletana. The sequence continues at coordinate 760,562 of OW026308.1, read as the reverse complement.
GTCCGTCCGCGGCTTAGATCCGTGATCATTAGTACTAGAAAGCTGAAATTTGGTATGAGTAGGTATGTGTATATGTATCACGCCGACAAAACGGTAAAATAAAAACTAAATAATAAACTTTCTTTCGGGTACCTCTCGTACACCTAAAGGGGGTTGACTTTTTTTTTTCATTCCAACACTATAGTGTGTGGGGTGCCGTTGAATAGGTCTTTAAAAAATAATAGGGATTTCCAAACATTATTTTTTGATGGTCAGCAGTTTTGTAAATATTCGCTCCGGCGAAATCCAAAAAATAGTGCCCCCCCTCCAACTTTTCAACCACAGGGCAAGAAATTATGGGAAAATTCATAAATATTAGGCCTTATAAGTACTTTCAATGAAAAATAATATTGAATAAAATCGGTCGAGCCGTTTTTGAGTTACCGCAAAATTTCATAATTTTCTTAAAAATGACGCAAGTGCCGCGCGGTGTCCTTATACTTCGAACGTAACACATATTAGTTAAGTGCCATACTGCATTAAAACATTCCGCTCAATCTGGCGCGCATAATCGATATCTTCCAGAAGGTAATAAGTAATTACAGTTACTTTGGCGTTTATTAACTTTTTTTGAAATCTTCCTCGTAGTTTAAACTTCGGACTTAAGACCGCTGTTTTTAATCGTCTGTTGTGAAGTATGGGCAACTACGGAACCCTATACTGAGCGTGGCCCGACATGCTCTTGGCCGGTTTTTTTTTTCTATATGGCGGCGGGCGCGGGCGCGAAGGAGGAGAAATTGTGCATTTTGCATTTTAAACACGCACTAACCATTCAAGACAACGTACTTATCAAAAATTCAGAACTACCGTTTGTAAGGTAAAACCCCTTTTTCACTGGATTATTATGCAGGCTAAAGACTAAGAATTACTGTTAATTACTTTGGTGATTTTGATTTATGTAGACAGATATTTGCGCATACATTATCTTAATCTGCATAGTCGATAAGCTTCCCAGTACCTAGTATAGATTTTTATCCCTTTCTCTTGGTGCCTAATGGCCACAGTCGATACCACAATGTTACTCGCCCCAACCAAAAACGATAAAACTTCATACGAATTTTAATGACACATACTACCTTTTTAAAAAGCAGTGCTATGTAGGCCGCAGGCTATAAAACGCGGGCACGTACTCTATTCCAAAAGCACTGTTTTATGGCAGACGCGTCGCGGGCCAGTTGGAACCGTTCCAAAGATAACTTTAGCGGAACAGGTACTGGGGAAAGTATAAATACTAGGTATCTTGACGGCGACGGTTGATACTTATATGGAACAAAAGAAATATGTGACTAGATTCTCGAATGTGATGGATCGGTAAATGGGTCATAGACAAAGTGGGAAGTTATTATCTCAAACGTTCATGAAGGGCAATGTTTACAATGAAGCGAAAAATGAAAAATTTAAAGTTTTTACACACCTGTGTGCACATGCCAGCTACGAAGCAGATTGTGTTTCTCTCAGCCATTCGATGATAATCGAGTGTGACACGGGATGAATAAATGACAAAGCATCCGTCACGTTTTGACAAGTGTGCGGGTGTAAGAAAGACGGATGATTCATCATTATCACGTTAGGTATAGCCCAATAGGGAGTTTTCCAACCTACGCTATATTGCGGATTTTTTGTGTTACTAATTTATTTTTCTGACAACGACAAACTTTTGGTAACTCATGTTGAAAATTAGTGAATCAGTGACGATGCAAACAAAGTGGAAACAGGACTAAACAATCCGCCAATCTCAAGTAATTTTTGCATAAGATAGCCAAAACTATCCACAGTGATAAAAGTCAATAGCTTTGAGTATTTATTTCGCAAGAAGAACAAAGGATTGAGCAGCATTCCGGTAAACAATGTTTTGAATTTGGTTAATGACAAATCCTTGACAAATCGCTATTGTAAGTAAGTAAGTAAGTAAGTAAGTAAGTTTATTGCATTTAAACAAATTTATACAGTCACATATCTATACTAACCTATATAATATACACATACAATAATTAAAGGTCCACTGTTGTGTACACAAATATGGCTTATATAAACTTAATTCCATGCACTGAAATCGCTTATCTTAGCTGTTACACTGGCTCCTACACTAGGCACAGCCTGTCCCGTAGGTAACCAAGACATAAGTGAATTTGACCAAAAATAGACGCGAAAAGCAAATACAACTTATAAAGTTTATACAATCTAATTTAAACCAAGTGACATTTAATTTAAAAATACAAACAAATACAGACTGTTGGTATAGTTCGGCATACGCAAACGCGTGTGGAAAAGGTTTTCGTAGATTAACTAGCCTAATTATTTGAAGGTGTATGTGTGTGTGTGTGTGTGTGTGTGTGTGTGTGTGTGTGTGTGTGTGTGTGTGTGTGAGTGTGTGGGTGTGGGTGTGGGTGTGTGTGAGACGTGTGAGTGCGTGCGTGACTATTTATCTACTCTCAAAATTTCTTCCAAATCCTCATAACAAAGCGATTTAAGCCATGATTATAGTTTGAGTTTAAGTTCTCTGATTGAGTATTTCTGTAAAGGTATTTTAGCACAAATTTTGTTATATATGAAAGGAGAAAGAAAGGAGCTGAACCTCTTTGCGAAGGCGGACTTCGAGGGAGGCACCGGTATTTTAAAATTGCGTTTCCGCAACTGTGACTCATAAAATGGTGACTTTATTACCTCAGGGTGCAATTTTAATATGAGTCGTAGAAAATAAATCCCACGAACACTGAGCACATCCATATTTTCGTACACAAGAGCTGTTGGGTACCTGATGCGTTCCTTGAGAATGACCTTCAGAACGGCACGCTGAGCTCTTTCCAAAGGAAGCATATATGTTTTTGAAGCCCCACCCCAGGCGGTTATACAGTAAGATAAAACAGATTCGCAGATCGAAGTGTATATTATTTTTAACAGATGTTTGTCGGCCGAATTTCGTAGATTTTTGAAAACATATATTAATTTTCGAACACGATTTGCTGTAGCTAGTATATGCTGCCTAAAATTTACGTTTTCGTCAAAAATTACCCCCAGATATTTCACAGCAATAGCCCTCTCAATGTGAGCACACGTGCACGGAGCGGATGATTGTTCCTGACTACAGATGTGCAGAGTAATTCTATTGAGATTGGTTGGTTCTGAGGCTTTTGTTTTGTGAAAACAAACAAAGTTAGTCTTTGAGACGTTCAGGGTTAGCAAGTTAAGCTGAAGCCATTCTGAAACTACACCTAGACCTTTTTCTGCTATTATGACCGCTTTTTCCCACGAGTCTTCATGAAAAATTAAGGCGGTATCATCAGCATAACATATAATGTGGGCATTGGGGATATTCATGTTTGCAATCTCATTTATGTAAATAACAAATAAGGTAGGGCCCAATATACTTCCCTGGGGGACTCCGAAATTCATTGGTCTACGGTTGCTAATATCGTGGTCAATTTTTACACATTGTGATCGATTTTTTAGGTAACTTTCAAACCACTCCAAAGCGTTGCCTCTAATTCCGACTAGTTCCAACTTCTTTAAGAGAATGGGAATTGATACTGTGTCGAAAGCTTTGGCTAAGTCAAGAAACACACCCAGGCAGGCCTTATTTTGATCTAAGTTGTTGGAAATCAATTTAGTCATTAACTCGGCAGCATCCCCAGTCGATCTATTTGCCCGGAAACCATACTGACTCTCTGCAAGGATCTTATTTTTTTCTAAAAAGCGGACCAACCGTTTATTTACTAGTCTTTCTAGAAATTTCGAGAAGGCCCCAAGCAAAGATATCGGTCTATAATTGCTTGGACTAGATTTGTCTCCCGCCTTGTGTATAGGAGTGACTGCTGCTACCTTCCATTCATTCGGGAAAATCCCTTTGGCCAAACTTAAATTATATATGTAGGTGAGAGGCGCTATAATTGAGTTTTTAACTGTTTTAAGGAGGCGATTTGTTATTCCATCAAGACCAGGGGCACTATCCGGTTTTAAAATTTTAATCAACGATTCCACTTCGGCTTCGTCGGTAGGCTCTAGAAACATGGATTGCAATGGTGTTGTTTTTGCTGTAATACCTTGTACAAGTTCTTCTTGTGTTTGGTTTACAGTAGTAAGAATATTGTGTGCTAGGGTTGTACCGACACTCGAAAAGTACTCGTTGCAATAGTCCAGTGACTCAATGGCGGAATCCTTGATTTTGGTGAGTTCTAGTGACTTTTGTGTTTTTTTCTTAGCGTATGCTATATCTTTTATAGTCTTCCAAAGCTTATTCGGGTCGCTTTTATTTTCTTGTAGTTCCATCGATTCATAATTGTGCTTTAATTTCTTTAATAGATTATTGTGAAAGTTTTTATACCGAATGTAGATAAGTTTTAAGGTTTCATCGTTGGGGTTACTTCGACATTTTGCATGTAAGTGGTCTCTATGTTTTGAACACCGAATCAGCCCGGGTGTCATCCAGGGTTTTATTGTATATTTAGATCGACTGACTGGCGACTGAGTAGTGTGCCTGCTCAAACTATCCATAAAAAGTTTATTAAAAATATGAACAGCATCATTTACTGAGCCTGTAGATGTGACACTGTCCCAATTTATCGTGTATAGTTCATCCGCTAAAGATTTATAATTAATTTTATTAACGTATCTCTTTATTTGTCTTGGCTTAATTTGGGTTGTTGAAATGCCTGTAATAATCATATCATGATCTGTAACATCAGTCTTGTAGATAGCCGAAATAGCATCGAGTCTTGATGAAACATGTCGTTTCATAGTGCAAATATATGACATACTAGCTTTTGCCCGCGACTACGTCCGCGTGGAACTTGGAAGTATGGAAGCAACCTCGTACAACACGATAGATATCCATATATTATTTAAAGCGCCTAAGCAAATGTAAGAGCAATTGTGCTTTTGGTCTAATCATTACATTTCCGACAGGGTCATCAATGTCATCAAGAATTACTTACTCACTTTTAAATCTTTTCAGGGCTAATTTCCAGGATGACAACTATCCCATGTCCTTCCTTGGATCTTAAACTATCTCCATGTCAAATTTCATCAAAATCGATTCAGCGGTTTAATCGTGAAGAGGTAGTTAACAAACAGACAGACAGACAGACAGACACACTTTCGCATTTATAATATTATAGTATATAGTATAGTATATATAGTATATAGTATAGTATATAGCATAGTATTATAGTATAGCCTCCTAAGACCCAATCAATTTTTAGGACATTTGTAATAGCGACCCAGTGACCTAATTTTAGGTGCATATGCTTGCGGCCCAGAACTTAGAATTGTAATAACATGTTCAAAACATGAGATAAAAAACAAAAACCTCTATATTTGTACTCAGAACGAGTAGCACTAACGATTTAGATGTGAAATTTAGTAAAAAAACATGTCCCGTTATTAGGTCGTTGGGCTTTAATTCGAAGAAACTATAATAATTAGTACTTGTAAGTTTTATAAAATTCTTAAGTGTGTTTTAAGATTTGTATGTTCATATAAAGTCGAAAGCGGTTTCATACGTTTTTTTATTATTAAAAATCGTTTTAGGAACATTTTTTGTTCATTGATAATTAAATAACTTCTTAAAATTGGCTTATCCTTCAAATAAAATCAATATTGTTAATCACAGGCATTAATATGGCTTATTGCAAAAAATGTATTATCATACAATGATATAAGAGATCACATCCTTAAGTTAAAATCTTAAGTTTCGTATATATAACTATTTAACCAGCCTTGTTACAAGTTATCTTATATGTAACTATAACGAGTCTAGTCAGCAAGATCAATCTCATCCTCGGAGGAAGATGTTGAGAAATCTATGGTAGCAAGCTGGCGAATTCGAGGCTAATAATCTAAATCCAGTTCGTCATCATTAGCGTCACTGGTTTAAAATTCTGATACGTCCAGGTTGACGTATTTTTCTAAATTTTGTTCTTTCAATGTTATAATAAAAACACTCAGTTAATACCCAACACCCTAAAATTAAGACAAGCAATGCAGCCCACTTTTACAACAACAACCCAATTACCTAATATTAGGACATAAAACTTTGTACCCAAATTCTGCTTCAATCCAAACACGGCGGAAAAAAATTTAAGCATAGCCATATAAAGTACTCTTTAAATAATTAGTTTTGTATTCATTTAATGCGAAATAACAACAGTTTTCAAAGAAAAAAACAGATTACTACGACGCTTCCTCGTGGCCGCCATTTTCGCCGACACTTACGTGACAGACAACTGACAGATTCTTTTGATCGAAATGTCAAAGTTGACAGCTCATTTTTTGGCTGCGTTCATCAGCGACATATTTGAGAAAGTAAAGTTCTGTTTCACGCATATTTCGAACCACCGGACATGTCTTTAGTCTGTGTCATAATTTTAGGACCTTGGGTAGATATTTGATAAATTCATACAATTAATTGGGCCGCTATGAGTACGATCTCCGGTCTTTAAAATAGGCCGTTGGGTCTTAGGAGGATAGTATTATAGTATAGTATATAGTATAGTATGGATGCACATTATTTCCAAATGAAGTTGTTTGTAGCACCACTATCATATATGCGTCATGCTCGTGAACGGGTGCCGTTTGTGGGGTCCGGTCTGTTCATACTAGCAAGGGCCAAATTAGTTGTGTAGTAACTGCTTTCCAGTGTTTAATGAACTGACGTGAGAGACTTCATCCTGTACTCGATTGAAGTTATTTTTTTACTTAGAGACTTAGAGACTGTATACATCTCTAATAAACTTAGTGTACTGTACAATGACGCTCAGAGACCTTATACATCTCTGAGGAATTTAACTATCATCATATATTTATTATTTATATTTTTAATTTTGTAAACTGTGACGCCTAGAGACCATATACATCTCTAAGAAATTTAGTTTAATTATTTATTTATTTATTATTTTTTCTTTTGTATAGTTAGTGGGGTGACCGGCCTTAGAATTGTCCCCCACCATATCGTCCCGTGGTTGCAGTAGAAGCCTGCTAAGGGAATAATAATATACCGGGAGATGGGCAGCAGCGTCTTTCAGAGACCTTTAAAAAAAAAAAAAACTGCGCGCGCCAACCCGCCTGCCAAGCGTGGCGCGTATGGCAAAACCCCCTTTATGATAAGTCACATTAATACCAGGCCCCCAGTCTCCGGCAGCTCCGCTATCCCTGGCGTGGGTAGCGGCCAAGGTAATGGCGGAGCAGGGGGTGCTAAGAATCCCCGGACGAAATCCGGCTACTCATCCCCACGACGACTGGCCCTGGTAACACACAACATACGCACAATGAGGACTGACGAAAAGATTTGCGAGTTGGAAGAGGAACTGAGCAGGTTACACTGGGACATTGTAGGATTATGCGAAGTCCGTAGAGAGGGGGAGGACACCGTAACCCTGAAGTCTGGTAACCTGCTCTACTACCGGGAGGGCGCCCAACAGTCCCAAGGCGGTGTCGGGTTTCTCGTTCACAAGTCCCTCGTTAACAACATAACTACCATCGACAGTGTGTCGAGCAGGGTGGTATACCTAATACTCAGAATATCCAAAAGATATTCGTTGAAGGTCATTCAGGTATACGCACCGACCTCGTCACATTCTGATGAGGAAGTAGAGGCTATGTATGAGGACGTAAGTAGGGCCATACATACTTCCAAAACCTACTTCACTGTTGTTATGGGGGACTTCAATGCAAAGTTGGGCAAGAACAGCGGTGATGAGTTGAGAGTGGGGCAATTTGGATACGGGCAACGGAACCCTAGGGGACAGAGGCTGGCCGACTTTCTGGAGAAAGAGGAACTCTTCATGATGAACTCTTTCTTCCAGAAGCCGCCTCACAGGAAATGGACCTGGATAAGTCCCGATGGTTCCACGAGAAACGAGATTGACTTCATCATGACCGACAAGAAACGGATTTTCAGTGATGTGTCTGTGATCAATAGGGTTAAGACCGGCAGTGATCATCGAATCGTAAGAGGCACACTGAATATCAATGTTAAACTGGAAAGGTCCAGTCTGATGAAGTCTACGCTCCGACCTACTCGGGCCCATATTCAAAACCCCGAGAGCTTTCAACTCGAGCTCTCCAACCGCTTCGCTTGTCTGGAGAACTTTGCCTCAGTGGACGAGATCAACGACGGGCTAGTGGAAACTGTCCACACGGTAGGGTCTAAGTTTTTCAGACCCCGCCGTAAAGATAGACCTCAGAAATTGTCTGATCGAACCTTAAACCTCATGGCTGAACGACGCTCGCTACAGTTGCAGTCTCCCGATGACGCGAGGTCATATAGGCAGCTTAATAGACGTATATCGAAGTCCTTGCGACATGATCTGCGGCTCTTTAATACGAACCGTGTTAAAGAGACCATTGAGCAGAACAAAGGCTCCAAAGTGTTCGCAAAGGACTTGACAGCTTGGTAGGCGATCCAAGAGCCAAGCTGTCCCGACATTATACCGAAGACATCCCGGACATCAGTCTGTACGAGATTAGGATGGCCCTGAAGCAACTTAAGAACAACAAGGCGCCGGGTGAAGACGGAATCACCTCAGAGCTTCTGAGAGCGGGTGGAACACCGGTACTTAAGGTCCTCCAGAAGCTCTTTAATTCCGTCTTGTCCGAGGGCAAAACGCCTGAAGCATGGAATAGAGGTGAGGTGGTACTGTTCTTCAAGAAAGGTGATAAAACCCTATTGAAGAACTACAGGCCCATCACGCTTCTAAGCCATGTTTATAAGTTGTTTTCAAGGGTCATCACGAACCGTCTCGAACATAGACTTGATGACTTCCAGCCTCCCGAACAAGCCGGTTTCCGAAGAAGCTATAGTACCATAGACCACATACATACGCTGCGGCAAGTTATACAGAAGACTGAAGAGTATAACTTGCCATTATGCTTAGCGTTTGTGGACTATGAGAAAGCCTTCGATTCGGTGGAAACATGGGCGGTGCTCGAGTCACTTCAGCGATGCCATATTGACTATCGGTACATTGAAGTGTTGAAGTGTTTGTATAATAACGCCACCATGTCGGTCCGAGTTCAGGAGCAGAGCACAAAGGCCATTCCATTGAGAAGAGGCGTGAGACAGGGGGACGTTGTGTCCCCGAAACCGTTTACGGCCGTTATGGAAGACGCCTTCAAGCTCCTGGAATGGCAAGGACTTGGCATCAACATCAATGGCGAATACATCACTCACCTTCGGTTTGCCGACGACATCGTAGTCATGGCAAAGTCGATGGAGGAACTCAGCATGATGCTCGATGACCTCAATCGAGTTTCTCAACGGGTGGGCTTAAAAATTAACATGGACAAGACGAAACTCATGTCAAATGCCAAGGTTGTGCCCATCCCAGTCTCTGTTGAAAACTCGGTACTCGAAGTTGTTGACTCATACATCTACCTAGGACAAGTGGTCCAATTAGGTAGGTCCAACTTCGAGAAAGAGGTCAACCGCCGAATCCAACTCGGCTGGGCAGCGTTCGGGAAACTACGCAATGTCTTTTCGTCCGACATACCTCAGTGCCTCAAGACGAAAGTCTTCAACCAATGTGTGTTACCAGTGATGACTTACGGCACCGAAACGTGGTCTTTCACTATCGGCCTCATCTCAAAGCTCAAAGTCGCTCAACGAGCAATGGAGAGGGCTATGCTCGGGGTGTCTCTACGTGATCGAATCAGAAATGAGGAAATCCGTAGACGAACTAAAGTGACCGATATAGCTCACCGGATTAGCAAGTTGAAGTGGCAATGGGCAGGCCACATAGCACGCAGAGCAGATGGCCGATGGGGCCGTAAAGTGCTCGAGTGGAGACCTCGGACCAGCAAGCGCAGCGTAGGACGTCCACCTACGAGATGGACAGATGACCTTGTAAAGGTCGCCGGAAGGCGCTGGATGCAGGTCGCTTCCAACCGGTATATATGGAAGTCCAAAGGGGAGGCCTATGTTCAGCAGTGGACGTCCTATGGCTGAGATGATAGTTAGTTTCTTATTCAGTCCTTAACTTTTCTAAGGATTAAAATTAATTTATTTTGTTTTGCATGTTGTGACGCCTAGAGACCATGTACATCTCTAATAAATTTAAATTAAGTACTTAATTATTTTGTTGCATCAGTTATTGATTTTGACCCCTTGGTCTCAAGGGAATTGAATTATTTCATTAATTAATTATCTATATTGCGTGTCGTGACGCCTAGAGACCTTCTACATCTCTGAAAAAATCACTTTATTTTATATAATTTTTAGTGTAAACATTGATTTGGAGAAACTTGTACATCTCCTCTAACATATATGTTTCAATTACCTAGTTATAATATGATTGTATTAGTTTTTAAGTATAATTTACGAAAAAATGACTTACTGTTGAGTTTCTTTCGGCTTTCTTCTCAACAGCGGTCTCCTCTTGCGAAATGCCGGTAGACTCACAATCTGACTTGTAAAAGTGCCCTTGTGGCCTACTTACTGAATAAATTATTTCATTTCATTTCATATCCCTGCGCCGGACCGACGCTTGTTAGGCTATAATAATAATAGCAATCATCATAGGCCCAGCCCCGCAGGCGAACAGGCAAGCCATCGTACTCGAGTGTAACTCGCATTTAGCATGTGTTTTTATTGTTGTTATAATTTATAAAGTATATTATTATCCTAGAGCAGGAGCCTTACCACGATCTCTTAACGCGACTCACTTTAGGCCCTAAACTGAACTGTATCGCTATTTCATACCATGACATTGTATTTACGACTCAGTTCAGATGCAGTTCAGTAAGAGCGTCTCAACTATTTCATTCTCTCATTTCAAGTACTTTTCGTACCACGATGTGTCACTTGAGACGAAACTGAATCGCACGAGTGTCAAATTTTGCGACTCATAAAAAGTTCCTCATTGAATGTAAGTATCGTTCTGGATAGTTTTGTGTAGAATATTTATTAGTTCCTAGCTTTTGTTCGCGGCTTGTCTCGCACAGGTCTGGAAACGTGTCTGTGTAACTTCCTACCGTTTTATTCAGGGACGTATTTACCCTAGAGCGATCCGGGCTATAGCCCTGGGCGCCAAACCGACAGGGGCGGTGTAGGCGCCCCTGGCCGTTTGCATTTTGTTTTGGTATTGGCGCCTTTCAACCAACTATTACTTTTCACCTTTTTTTTGTCAATCCACAATTTAAAATGAACATGAAAAATAACAAGAACAAATAGTTTTGGTCGAAAACATGCTTGTAAGTTTGTCAATATCTTCGGGGCGCGTCTGTAAGTAAGAACATGAACATGCTTCAAATATAGGGCGCGGGCGCCGAGTGAGGTCGCGGGCCGGCAAGAGGGGCGGGGGCAATAGGCCATACATATATCAGCGTTGCCAGATCGGATCTTTTTACACTATATCGGTCAATTTTGTTACTACGTACCCCCGCGGCGAAAAATTTCGCTCTCGCTGCGCTCGCGTTTTCATCTGATCGTGTTACTACGCATCCCCGGGCCAAAAATTTCGGGCTCGCTGCGCTCGCGTTAATATCTATTTCTGTTACAATATATATTATACTACGTAGTCTACGTACGTTTTTTTCTGATTGTGTTACTACGTACGCCTGCGCCGAAAAACTTGGCGCTCGCTACGCTCGGGTTTTTTTCTGATTTTGTTACTACGAACACCTGCGCCGAAAAATTTCGCCCTCGCTGCGCTCGCGTTTTCATTTGATCGTAGCGCAGCGAGACCGAAATTTTTCGGCGCGGGGGTGCGTAGTAATCTACGCACCCCCGCGCCGAAAAATTTCGGTCTCGCTGCGCTCGCGTTATTATCTATTTCTGTTACAATATATACTATACTACGTACGTACGCACCCCATCGCCCAGGTTCAGTACCTAGTTTTGGTTTTACGTTGATGAGTCAGTCAGTCACTCACTCAGGACTTTTCTGTTTATATGTATAGATTACATAATAAAAATATTGTGCTTTCACGGACTACGAATTTAAAAGTAAGGCCTGAATATTAACGTATTGACTTAGAGGTTGCTAAGGTGTAAAAACCCTTTCAAATAAAACAATGCAAAGATCGACACACAAAGCATAAGGCAAAAATTCGTCAGGTCTACCTGGAGCTAGGGTAGCGAAGTGTTTGACAGGTTTTTCAGAATACTGACGAGTTAATTTCTTTTGAGTTATTATAATAGGTACGATCTCTTGGATAATGCAACGGGGAAAAAAAAAGATGCACAATGCGCATAGATAAGAGTGCATTACTGGTAATAAGTAGATAGAACTTCGTGTTTTTCGGTTCCAAATATGACTACTGCAATACTACGGTAAAGAGCTCGTAGCTTTGTATGGATTTCATAGTAAGATACGTTTTTTTTCCGTAGCATTGCAGACTGTAGTAACTAAATTAGCCGCTCGAGGGTGCTTTACATCATGCTTCTTTATTTGGTTACTATTTAAGTTCTTAAACCACAATATGATTTTTAATAGATTGAATTATAAAAACAAGTAAACTATTTTGTAAAACAAAGAACTGGAGTTACAAACATTTGCACTGAACCTAAAATAGGCAACTATAATTGAACATATCTTTAAGCAGTTGATAATTTATTTATTATTCAAAAAAGTTACACAGCATTACAGTAATAAAACCAATAAGGCACTGAACTAGAAAAATACATATAAACAAGACTTAAAACTAGTTAATTTAGTTTAGGCGACACAACCGCGTGGGTCCTTTGCGTCGTCTGATCTGGTGTATAATTCGGCAAATTACCGCGGAACTGCCGAAACACAACACCCTTCCGCCAGAAGTCTGCACTTGCGATGGTGTCCTGCAGCGGCCGCGGCACGCACACCACAAATGAGCTGAAGTACACGTAGTGCCGGGACTGCAGCTGGATAATATTGATATCATGGGGTCAAAAATATAAGCCCGATTTCAAAGGTCTCTATCTCGGCGGGAGACAGCTGACGATAAAAACGGAGCTTTTAACATTGTCATTGACACACTTGATATTATATGGGTGATAAAATCACTTCACCGCATTTCCTGGTCACAATTTCTTTCCCCTGAACGAATACACTAAATCCGCGGAGGATTAAACTGAATTCGAAGACTGGCATACCACGTAAAATTCATTTGAAATTTAACAAATTTACATGTCAATGATTGACATGACATTATCACAGGCGGAAGGCGGCACACGTTCCGAGTCTTAATTACAATTCTTTTGAAATACAGACATTTTAAACTTTATTTCATTCAATAAAGCATTTGGTATGGCAAATATTGTCATTAAATTAAAAAAAGAACATAAGTCCGCTATGAAATATATGTCTTTTCTTTTCAAAATTACCAATTAGTTTTTAACAAAGTGTGCTGCGAAATTAATTTATAATATTTTAGTTACCGAACGGATAGAAGCCAGAAAGAGATAAACATATACGAAACTCACATAGCGGCATCCCTTTCGCGCCGTAGCGTCTCACTTGCGGACCAGAGACAAATATCGGTCTTTCATTCACTTTATTCGATCGAGAATCAGCTCTGCTTTAAATTTGTTATGGTACCAAATTGAGCAATTCAGTTTAGGTTCCTAATCTGAACTGCTCTGCATTTGGATAGCTTTTAATAAGATTGTGGTAAGGCCCCAGGTCTATGTACATCTAAGACCAATTAGACTTGACAACCAAATAATAATACCACTACAGAAGGAGATGGTCATATACAAATTATAACAAGAGTGACAGAGAGAAGTATATTATTTTTTGTCTTTTTCATAGTTTCACTTTTTCACCGCTGCCACAATCGAGTTTGTGGCAAACAAATAAGTACACGTGACATGTAAAAATGATCCGCCCAAATTACGTAGGTTGTTTATGATAAGCTGTCAGTCATATTTAAATGTTTTCTTAATTTAGCTGCATAACAATCATGTTAGGGATACCAGATGAAAATATCATAAATTTAGGGGTATTAAATCGTACTTCTATTCTAATAACAAAAAAAAACAAATATTGTGAAGATTAAATGAGGATGTCGGTTCCACGGCTTAGAATCGCCAACGGAAATAATTTAATATAATATGTATTAATAAATAAACATTAAGGGACTATGTTACACAAATCAAGCTTGTACTATGGGTACTAGATGACGATATACATAATATATATAAATACATATATCGATAGCATCCATGACGACCCGGGAACATATATTCGAGTTTGTCGCACAAATATTTGCCCTGGCCGGGATTTGAACCCAGGACCGCCCGCTCAGTAGTATTATTTGTATTTAAAAATTGAGATATCGGTAACATTATCTGAATGTGTTTCATTTCTGATTTCTCGTCTAACCTTAAACCCCATCCTCATTTTTAGTGATAAGATGTTCCAAAAGCTATGTATTATATGGAGCCACAATGATGCAAAAATAGCATGTCAGTAATATAAAATTATGGGAAAATTTGAATCAACATGGCCACCCCGAATATATGACGTATTCTATGTCTGTCCCTTACGGGTGTACGCTGACGTCAAGTCTATAGATAAATTGGTCTGGTCTTAGATGTACATTATCTTGCCGCGACTCAGTATTACTGACATTGAAAGAAGTGACAGGTAGTGTTTGTCGCGCGTCAAAGAGTCGCGTGGCACAGTTATTCTAGACGTAATGATAAGAAAACAAACTCAGATCCAGAAATGCACCTGAAAGTTGTCTTCAATATATTCCGGCCATAAATAATGAAAATTTCTGGAATCGTACCCAATTTCAAGTTTCCGTGTTGTTTCTTGCGTTGCGGTGTTTCTTGCGGGGCATATGAATTTAGTTATTACAGTTAATTTCGTATACAAAAGCCATTGCACAGAGGTTATTTTATTGTGTCGTAGGAAGTCAGTCGTATATCGCTTAGAATTAAATGTTTCTGTGGTTTAATATTTGTTTTATTTGTGAAACATAGTTGTGTGTTGGCTGCATAGTGATTAATTTTAGTATGCATGTATATTATGTACCTAACAAACATTCCGTAAGTTTTTAAATGCAAAAGCAAAAACAGCCTTATTTTTACAATCACAATCTTCAGCATTGAAGTCCACATAGTACACAAAGTATATAACAATTCAAAATGATTCTACTATTGAAACGAAAGGTCACTATCCAGCCAATACCACAAAGAACTGATATAACTTTATTTTTCTTGCGTCCGCCGATAGCGTTCTCAGTAACATCACCAACGTAAAACAACGCAGAACCAACACAAACTGCCAGTCCGCGTCGGTTTGCATTCGGGATTATTCGGTCGGAATAATCCTACGGGAAACTCGTAGGTAGTAATGGAATAATAAAAACGTCACAGCCACTATTCGGACGGTTGAAAAATCAAAGGAGCCGGGCAAGCGAGAGTCGGACTCCCAAACGAGAGTGCCTACCTTTCCCAAACCGAGGAAAATACGTTTACATCTCCCTTATTCTGAAAGTACGTTATTGTCTTTCTAAATAGCGTGTTGAAAGGGGTCCATATTGGCTTACATAAAATTCTGATTCATAATTGTCATTAGTCATAATTATCGTAGTCATAATTTCTACTTTTCTCTGAACAAAATATCTTTTCAGGATTGTTATGATCCAAGCCTAACGAAACAAATGGTTTTACTCTCAAAACTCTTTTAAAGTGAATAATTTCAGAGTTATGGCTAACGATTTTATTACAAACAATACGTTATGACAATAATACAAAATGCGATCCCTGTTGAAATTTGGACCTTAGAGTAGAAAAGTAATTTGAAAACCATCTACTATTCCTGGGGGCCTATGATGGTTGCGTTTATCACGTGATAAATAAGTGACAAAGCATCTGTCACTCACACTCGCGTTATGTCAAAGCGTGACGGATGCTATATCACTTATTTATCGCGTGATAAAAGCAACCATCATAGGGCCCCTGTGTGGCCTCCAAAAAATATAAACACATGAGAAAAAAGAGTGCTACCCGCAGCGGGGGCCGCACGCGTGTGTGTGTGTGTCCAACGATTACGAATGCGCACTGATTATAAACGATCAAATGCGGAAGGCTGACTCGGGCACCCAGGTAGGTGTGCGTTGCATTGCTACGCACAATTCGCGCAATTCGTTTCTATTAGTGACCCCGTTTTTACTGAATTACGGATTTTTTAAATTAACAGTAGCCTTAGGGCGATTGTGCACTACAATGAATTTTACTGTCCGTCAGCCCGATTTTTTACGGTCCGATATGGCACGCCATTAAATGTATATAGTAGTTTGTGCACTATACGTAATTTTACCATCCGACATTTTACTTTTCCCCATTCCGGACCGTTTTTTTCCACAACCACCACCACCGTCACCACCGTCACCACTACCACCATCACCACCATCACCACCACTACCACCAACACCACCATCATCATCACCACCACCATCACCACCACCACCACCATCATCATCACCACCACCACCTTCATCACCACCACCACCACCATCACCACCAGCACCATCACCAGCATCATCACCAGCATCATCATCACCAGCATCATCATCACCACTATCACCATCACCACCACTACAGTAGTCGTGTGGTTGTGATAATTTTATATCTTATTATGTCATATTTATGTGCAACTAAAACACCAAAACACCAGTGGTTGCAATGCGTCTGTGGCAGCCCTGTGCGTGTTACACACACACATTGACACTGACATTCAAGTTCAGTTTTTAGTAGGCAGTGTCCGCCCTGTGCCTATACTCACTAAAATACTCAATCGCTCACTCATTGTATAAATACTGTATAAACTTACCTTAACGTTACTGCAAGCATTTCATTTGGTGGTACACCCAGCCTGAATTTTGTATCTCGCCTCTTAAATAAATAATAAATAAATATCGGACAACCTCACACAAATCAAATCTAGTCCCACAATAAGCTTTAGTAGTAAGCTTGTGTTATGGACACTAGACGACGATAAACATACTTATATAGAAAAATACATACTTAAATACAAATAACATCCATGACCCAGGCACAAATATTCGAGCTCATCACACAAATATTTGCCCTTGCCGGGATTCGAACCCGGGACCGCCGGCTCAGTAGGCAGTTGCTTAACCACTGCGCCAGCCGCGTCGCCTCTTGATCCATGTGCTTAAGCGGTATAACAAAAAATCATAAGAAACTCATCATTCTTAGTGTAATTACGATTGCGTGGCGTGTAGTTTCAAAGAGAGAGCCTCAGAGAGGTAACCGAAAACTGCGCCGCACCTGCGAGTAAAAAGACGGACAAGTGCACAAGCTAAAACCGTTTTTTTCATGCCATATCGACCATGAAAACTCGGATTGCCGGACAGTAAAATTCATTGTAGTGCACAATCGCCGTTACCGTTTTTTTCATGCCATAACGGACCGTAAAAAATCGGACTGACGGACAGTAAAATTCATTGTAGTGCACAATCGCCCTTAATGTTAGCGGCTATAGTTACATTAAATCGGAGAAATGACAAACTGAGAAATGACTAATTTAAATGAACTCGAATATTATGAAATTTATGAAATTACCGTATTGTATTATAATCATGAAAATTAATGAACATTATTACTATGACCAAACCTGTATTGAAATATAATTTTAATTCTTTTTTTTTTAATGTGTAAATTCCCGGCATATTGATATTTATTTTAATTCTAGTTGTAAGATATTGCTGTGCCTGACAAGGCTCATGTTTTGGACTTTACCTAGTATTTAAGACCCTTAATGTACAACATGAATTGCAATAAAATGATTTGATTTGATTTGATTTGATTTGAGAAAATTAGGATAATTATGTTTATATACTAATAAGCACAATTTGGCTATTTCTCAAGTAGTTAAACTAGATGAGCTATTAATTCTTATCAATGCTGGCACAAATAATTGGAAAATACACGCGGACAAAGCCTTGGGCTAAAAACTAGTCATCTTATATCAGATACATATAATTATTTTGTAGGTAGATCAATACGCTGATCGGTCGCACTTCCAGCTTGTTTGCTGAAAGCCTCGCTTCATTATAATTATCATATTCAGAACTAGAGATTGCCATCCCTCTGGATCCGGCCTACTGGATCCCGCAATCCGGCCTACCGGACCCGGCAATCCGGCGGGTACAATCATTTAGTAGCCTCTCGCAAAAGGGCGGCTTATTACAAGATTGTTGCTATATTACAGAATACTGTTTAAGAGACAAAGAGAACTTTTCCATAATAATGTAGTTAACAACTACTTTGTACGAATGTTTGACAAATAAAGATATTCTATTCAAATCTATATTCTGAGTGAACGGAGGGCATTAAATTATACCAAAATTAATTATACCGGATTCGGTGGACCCGGACCGTGTACTCCTGAAAATAACACTTCAATCATAAACTGTTCTTAACATAACAACAATTTCGAAATAATCCCCCTACATTTGCAAGAGGCTACAACGATGCCGGATCCGGCCGGATCCAGTAGACCGGATTGCAATCCCTATTCAGAACCCATCGCGCACTGAAATAATACACGTGGACAAATTGCAGTGTGCTTAAATCATTAAATCGTTCGCGAGAGATACGCGAAATTGTTCAATTAAAATGTATTTCAATATGGAAGCATGGCGAGACAATTTCAACTTGTATATTTAGAGCCAATTTTGTACATTATACAAAACTCATACGAATCATTTTCAGTTATTAACCAGAATGGGTAAAAATTGTTTCTAGTGTGGACTTTTTATATAAGAATTTAGAGTGCTTATATAAGCTGAAAAGCAATGTTTTTAACGAAAATGGCTCTATAGACTGTAGAATACATAAAAAGCACTTTAATTTAAATAATTTTTTTTCAAGACCATTTAGGAGAATAAATAAAACTTCTCTTAGGTATACGGCATTGAACTCTATGTTTAGTAGCATATATAAAAATACACACAAAAGCAATGAAAACAGTGAGATCTACCCAAGTAACAAAATGTTCTATAATAACCAAGGCGTGTTGTCGCCAAATAGTGATATAGTAGGCCTATACTGGTATCCATTGTGACTGCTTGCACTGAAAAAGGTTTTAAAAGTCTTTTAATTTTATAAATTAAAGAGCAATTATGATCTATATTGTACTCTTAGAACGCTTACAGGATCATATAAAAGTTTTGCACTTTAATAGCTATTGTGGGGAATGCTGAGTCGGCCGGGTCCTCACATTGACATCTGCGTAGCAAAACACGAGGGTAAACGAAAACAATATATATATTTACACTTGTATTTAAACAAAATTAACACTTGTATTTAAACTAAATAATACCTAACTAATATAGTCCTTTTTAGAAATGGCCGAAACCCGCATTATTTACAATTTGCAAAAGTGAAAAACCTGAATCGACAGAATAATCTACAATATTATATATTTATCGTATCGGCTCCACGAGAATCGGTTGACAAATGCGACCTATAGATGAGCACACGTTTAGAAGGTCCATCATGCCAAAAGAAACCTTCTGATCATCAAATGCCGTATACTTAAGCGAACGCCGCTCACTATAATAAGGTAAGAGATCTATACAACAAAATACACGTGAAAGGAAAACCAGGCCAACAATATCGGCGATGGTAGATACGAGAGAGCTCGTAAAGAACTATCTAATATTTTATGCCTTATTCCACGATGCGGGGCCCCCGGGGACCCCGGTATATCGGCCATACATAAATAATTTAAACTTGCCCCCCGCTCCGAAATACTGTTACCAATACTGCATGATCTCAAGCACACTAATATTTATATCGAGTAAATTGTCAGTTGACCTAGTAATATATCTGTCGGGGATGGGTAGGGGTGGCCGGTACGGTTTGTGAAACATTAGACGAGCAATTCGACATAGTTGTGGACGAGGAGGTAGTTGTGGGCAAGATGAAACACGTAAGACACAATCAACTTCATTTATTTCTTAAACAACGAAACATAAAATAACTGTTCCTGGCAGAGAGGTCTGTAAGTTAGCTAATCGAAGTCTCGAACAGAATAGTCTTTATTAAATTAACACTGTATTGTTGGGTTATAATAATTCACTGACTCTATATAATCAACTTGGTATAGCACAACGAAACGGGACAGTTCCAAGGCAGTAGGTAGTGCACTCGATGGTGACCCAAAGTGAAGTGTGGTGGACGTTCGCTGAGTGAACCGCCAAGACTCTGTCTAGCGCGCCAAAACAGGTTCAAAGGGGCGCTACTGTCGCCTTCCAACTGTCGCCTTCAAATGGCGCGCCGGTTTCGTTGAGCTTCCATACTCATGACCCTCTCCGAAATATCTATATTATTGTAAAATTAAATATAGGTATAGCTTATATGAAATTATGATTGAAGATCAGTTTTCTATGTAGAAGGGTCATAATTTGAGGAAAAATCTTAGTAATACCCGCGTAGCACAGATGCTGCCTAAGAACAGACCACGGCTGTGACGGCGGGTCAAACGCTCATGACAATCACCCATTTATTGACTTTGCTTTAAGTTTCTGACGCTTCGACTGTCTCGTTGCGGACATGCTCTCGGACCGACCGCGAAATAACTTAGTTGGTAATTTTGAGTACATAATTAAAATAACATTTCTCTGTCTTATCTTTTTTTTGATGATTCGCGAAAATCGTAAACCTGCCAAGGAAAGTTTAAATTAATAATACATCGATCGAGTGATTTACAAAACTTACTTCATAACTCTCCGATAAACGGAGAAAACGATGCTGTTACAGTACTTTTATCTCACGAGCGCGGGTGAGCCATGTTTGTGTGAGTCTACTCACATCTACTCACACAAACATGGCTCACCCGCGCTCGTGAGATAAAAGTACTGTACAATATTCTTACCATAGAAACAAAGGTAAGCTTCCCTGCCAACAACAGCCCAGACAGTCTTTCTGATTACAGTAATAAATAACTTCAATGAAACCTTTTCAATCCTCCATTATGTAACGCAAAACTTACGGGCCTACGCCCAAAAAACATAAAGTAACAAGCGACCCGTATATTAGTGGACGATACGCCTTTTTGTAATTGGGTTTCTCCAACTTTTGTTTACCTGCGTAAAAGCTTCTTTCATCGCACTGAAAGGCGAATACCGTCTTTATACCTTTGGATTAGGAGGTATGGTTGGGAAGGCATACAGGTGAATGCCAAAGGGCCACGCGTAGGTGGGCGGCCGACTGTTGCAAAAGTGTACCAGTAAGAAACCATTCAGATTGTCCGGCATTGTGCTTGGTTGGTTGAAACGTGACCAAGCCATACAATAACTAACTATTTTGGCTCAGTGACCCAAACAAGACTGTAGCCTCCGAAACGAGAGTATGCCACTTGTCCCGATCCAGCCTTGCCAGTTTTCGGCTTGAAGCTTACGCAGATCCACCTTCACCACGTCTCCCCAGCGGTACCGAGACGACCAACCGGTCGACGACCGGTTGGTTGCCCCAAGTATGCTCTTTTTGCCGCGCGATACTCTTCCATTCTTTATCTTAGGTGACCGAGCCAACGAAGTCTATGGGATTTTGTCTCTCCGATAATGTTCGGTTCGGCCACCAGCTCATCAATCATGTAATTTTATGTGTGTACCCACTACCCACACACCACAATTTTGAAAGTCCTATCAAATAAACAATGCACAGATCGACACACAAAGCGTAAGGAAAAATTCAATAGGTTGCTTGGGAGTTAGGGTAGCGAAATGGTTAACGCGCTGGACCGGAAATCCAGAGGTACCGGGTTCGATTCCCGGTCTCTTCCACCAGGTAACGCATTTAAATTTTTCTTCAAGTTTTGATCTTTGTATCAATGGTTTAATGCGAGTGTAATTTCAATCATTCGATCGTTTTCTACCTCCAAAAGCTCAAACTTGGTACGTTACGAAAATGTTTATGTTTTTCCAAATGAGTTGTTTTTTGGCAATAATTTGGAATATATTTTGGTCTTAAATACCAGTAACATTAAACTGTACGTTCACGAAATAGTATATTAATAGATAATAGTAAATTAAGTTGGTGCACTATAAAATGATAACATACCTATATTATGTAGGTACAACAGTTAGTGCTAAATGAATAGGCTCCTCTTGGGCACTAATGAGTTAAACAAGCTGCATTGTCTGTTCATGTTCGTGTTCGTGCTCGCAACAGGGCTGGGGTTGAGTACACTGGGGTATCCCGGTATTTTCCATATGGATAATTCCGGTATTTTCCATACTAAAATATCCCGGGTTACTGTACGTATATGACGACAGTCAAGTGTAGTTAATTTTAAACATCTAGATGTTTTCTCTTGCCTACATTGACTTCCCACTGCTACGCTCAGGCCTCTCCTCTAGACTTCCACAGCACACAAAAACATACTTTTTTAGGGTTCCGAACCTCCATCGGCAAAAATCCTCATATATATTTGTTGTCCGTCTGTCCATCCGTTTGTCGAACTAGTACATTTTCTCAGGAACGCGTGGTATCAAGATGAAATTAATATCAAATACTCAAGTCTGCTATTCCTTGGAGCCGTGATTATAATCAAAATGCTAAGTCAACGCGATCAAAGGATACGACTGTTTATGCTGCATTTGTTGACGCTGGCAAGGGAATCAAAATATGTATGTTACTTCCCGCTGACAAATAATAATGATTTTTGGTGAAAAGCCACATCATGTAACACAAGGAAATAAAAAGTTTCGAAAACTGTACATTTGTAGTTACATTACAATAATAAATATATATTTTTGATGTATAATATATGTGATAACAAACTTATTTACAGTTGGTAAACTATTAATCGTTTCCTACATCGATGTGTGACAACTAACTTGTGTCTCAAACCAGTTTAACTTTTCGTGACAGCAATATTCAGTGCTTTCATAGTTTGTACGGAACCCTCGATACGTGAATCCGACTCGCACTTGACGGATTTATTTTAATTTTTATGTAAAATGTAGCCCACTATAATTGTGCGAATTCTCGTAATAACGAACGGTGTTCCAAATAATCCAAAAGGCGGTCTGTACTGTACTTACATCTCTAGATCTTCCCAATATACGGCGTCGTATAACGTTGCAGAAAGCGGCGCATCGCAAAACCGGGCAGAGTTATCATGTATCGACCGAGTCATTACCGGCACAGGCCATAACAGAGGAACCACTTTAAGTTAAACTAGAGTTAAAGCGATAATGTGGAGGAAATTGGTCCATTGATGGACTAAAACCACCTTAAAGTGTGTGGATGGAACAGAATTAAGCATTAGCCTAAATTTGGATACTCGTACGATAAAGACTGTGTTTGTCGTCAGAAATTGGCAAAATCGGGGTGATAAAACATTTTGAGCACAGACCATAACAGAGAAGTTTTATTCGGAAAATTACAAATAATGTGATGATACTTATAATGTAGAGCTAATAATTGCTGAAAAACATGCTGAAATGTGCTATTCGCTTTCATATTTGTCAATGTCGCAAAATTGGCAAGTAGGGGAACCCGGGACAACATGGGCCCCTTAAGGATATGTCGTGATAAAATGGGAATGGAGTAAAATACATAATTCCTTAAGTAGTAATTTATTACACTAAGTAACAGTCGTTAATTATAACACAAAATAATTAGCTTAGTCTACCATTTCTGTGGTCCATTAACATTAAACCAAAAAATGCAAATTGCTCATATTGCCCCGTGCTCGGGGCAATATGGTCATACCTGGGGCATTATGAGTCGGTGCACTATGGGCAAGAAACAAAAAAGTATAGAAGCTAAAATATAGCACAAAAGGAACAGATTATAAGGATTCATCATCGTTGTCTTTGTCTGCACGTGAACAATGAGCCTACCCTCACGTGTCACGCTTTTACACGCGCGACAAGATACCCAACCCTCTTTGGATTGAGAGCACCAATCTCCACAATTTAGGCACTCTACATCTTCATCATTTTTCTTTGGGGCTTTGATTTTTCCAGTTCCATTTTATAGGGTTAACTTATAACTCCAGTAACTCCATTTTTTGACTGTCCCAACCACCGCGATTAGCATTCCTTTTATAATCTAACCATGTTTGCTGCTGCAAGAAAAATATCATCAGATTATTATAATTATCTTACAACTTATCCCAAATCAGAGGCCCCATCACTGCCCATATTGCACTTATTAATTTTAGCGGGGCAGCACGGGCCCTGCCCATATTACCCTGCCCATAATGCCCCAACATCATAATTTTAACTAACTAACCATGAAGTCTGAAGTGCCGTGGGGTGACTGGCCTTAGAATTGTCCCCCACCATATCGTCCCGTGGTTGCAGTAGAAGCCTGCTAAGGGAATAATAATAATAATATACCGGGAGATGGGCAGCAGCGTCTTCCAGAGACCTTAAAGAAAAAAAACTGTGCGCGCCAACCCGCCTGCCAAGCGTGGCGCGTACGGCAAATTCCCCCTTTATGATGAGTCACACAAATACCAGGCCCCCAGTCTCCGGCAGCTCTGCTATCCCTGGCGTGGGTAGCGGCCAAGGTAATAGCGGAGCAGGGGGTGCTAAGAATCCCCGGACGAAATCCGGCTACCCATCCCCACGACGACTGGCCCTGGTAACACACAACATACGCACAATGAGGACTGATGAAAAGATTTGCGAGTTGGAAGAGGAACTGAGCAGGTTACACTGGGACATTTTAGGATTATGCGAAGTCCGTAGAGAGGGGGAGGACACCGTAACCCTGAAGTCTGGTAACCTGCTCTACTACCGGGAGGGCGCCCAACAGTCCCAAGGTGGTGTCGGGTTTCTCGTTCACAAGTCCCTCGTTAACAACATCACTACCATCGACAGTGTGTCGAGCAGGGTGGTATACCTAATACTCAGAATATCCAAAAGATATTCGTTGAAGGTCATTCAGGTATACGCACCGACCTCGTCACATTCTGATGAGGAAGTAGAGGCTATGTATGAGGACGTAAGTAGGGCCATACATACTTCCAAAACCTACTTCACTGTTGTTATGGGGGACTTCAATGCAAAGTTGGGCAAGAACAGCGGTGATGAGTTGAGAGTGGGGCAATTTGGATACGGGCAACGGAACCCTAGGGGACAGAGGCTGGCCGACTTTCTGGAGAAAGAGGAACTCTTCATGATGAACTCTTTCTTCCAGAAGCCGCCTCACAGGAAATGGACCTGGATAAGTCCCGATGGTTCCACGAGAAACGAGATTGACTTCATCATGACCGACAAGAAACGGATTTTCAGTGATGTGTCTGTGATCAATAGGGTTAAGACCGGCAGTGATCATCGAATCGTAAGAGGCACACTGAATATCAATGTTAAACTGGAAAGGTCCAGTCTGATGAAGTCTACGCTCCGACCTACTCGGGCCCATATTCAAAACCCCGAGAGCTTTCAACTCGAGCTCTCCAACCGCTTCGCTTGTCTGGAGAACTTTGCCTCAGTGGACGAGATCAACGACGGGCTAGTGGAAACTGTCCACACGGTAGGGTCTAAGTTTTTCAGACCCCGCCGTAAAGATAGACCTCAGAAATTGTCTGATCGAACCTTAAACCTCATGGCTGAACGACGCTCGCTACAGTTGCAGTCTCCCGATGACGCGAGGTCATATAGGCAGCTTAATAGACGTATATCGAAGTCCTTGCGACATGATCTGCGGCTCTTTAATACGAACCGTGTTAAAGAGACCATTGAGCAGAACAAAGGCTCCAAAGTGTTCGCAAAGGACAAGTCTATTGGACAAAGCCAGCTGACCAAGCTGAAACGGGAAGATGGCAGCATAGCGTCGACCAAAGCAGAGGTTCTAGGCGAGATCGAGAGGTTCTATGGTCAGTTATACACTTCAGTCGCAAAGCCCGTTGACAGCTTGGTAGGCGATCCAAGAGCCAAGCTGTCCCGACATTATACCGAAGATATCCCGGACATCAGTCTGTACGAGATTAGGATGGCCCTGAAGCACCTTAAGAACAACAAGGCGCCGGGCGAAGACGGAATCACCTCAGAGCTTCTGAGAGCGGGTGGAACACCGGTACTTAAGGTCCTCCAGAAGCTCTTTAATTCCGTCTTGTCCGAGGGCAAAACGCCTGAAGCATGGAATAGAGGCGAGGTGGTACTGTTCTTCAAGAAAGGTGATAAAACCCTATTGAAGAACTACAGGCCCATCACGCTTCTAAGCCATGTTTATAAGTTGTTTTCAAGGGTCATCACGAACCGTCTCGAACATAGACTTGATGACTTCCAGCCTCCCGAACAAGCCGGTTTCCGAAGAAGCTATAGTACCATAGACCACATACATACGCTGCGACAAGTTATACAGAAGACTGAAGAGTATAACTTGCCATTATGCTTAGCGTTTGTGGACTATGAGAAAGCCTTCGATTCGGTGGAAACATGGGCGGTGCTCGAGTCACTTCAGCGATGCCATATTGACTATCGGTACATTGAAGTGTTGAAGTGTTTGTATAGTAACGCCACCATGTCGGTCCGAGTTCAGGAGCAGAGCACAAAGGCCATTCCATTGAGAAGAGGCGTAAGACAGGGGGACGTTGTGTCCCCGAAACTGTTTACGGCCGTTATGGAAGACGCCTTCAAGCTCCTGGAATGGCAAGGACTTGGCATCAACATCAATGGCGAATACATCACTCACCTTCGGTTTGCCGACGACATCGTAGTCATGACAAAGTCGATGGAGGAACTCAGCATGATGCTCGATGACCTCAATCGAGTTTCTCAACGGGTGGGCTTAAAAATGAACATGGACAAGACGAAACTCATGTCAAATGCCAAGGTTGTGCCCATCCCAGTCTCTGTTGAAAACTCGGTACTCGAAGTTGTTGACTCATACATCTACCTAGGACAAGTGGTCCAATTAGGTAGGTCCAACTTCGAGAAAGAGGTCAACCGCCGAATCCAACTCGGCTGGGCAGCGTTCGGGAA
Source organism: Apotomis betuletana (assembly GCA_932273695.1). Lineage (NCBI taxonomy): Eukaryota > Metazoa > Arthropoda > Insecta > Lepidoptera > Tortricidae > Apotomis > Apotomis betuletana. Next base: position 733,622 of record OW026308.1, on the reverse strand, counting down.
ACTACGCAATGTCTTTTCGTCCGACATACCTCAGTGCCTCAAGACGAAAGTCTTCAACCAATGTGTGTTACCAGTGATGACTTACGGCACCGAAACGTGGTCTTTCACTATCGGCCTCATCTCAAAGCTCAAAGTCGCTCAACGTGCAATGGAGAGGGCTATGCTCGGGGTGTCTCTACGTGATCGAATCAGAAATGAGGAAATCCGTAGACGAACTAAAGTGACCGATATAGCTCACCGGATTAGCAAGTTGAAGTGGCAATGGGCAGGCCACATAGCACGCAGAGCAGATGGCCGATGGGGCCGAAAAGTGCTCGAGTGGAGACCTCGGACCAGCAAGCGCAGCGTAGGACGTCCACCTACAAGGTGGACAGATGACCTTATAAAGGTCGCCGGAAGGCGCTGGATGCAGGTCGCTTCCAACCGGTATATATGGAAGTCCAAAGGGGAGGCCTATGTTCAGCAGCGGACGTCCTATGGCTGAGATGATGATGATGATGATGATGAACCATGAAGTCTATAATAATAAACCTTTATTTAAATTAAAATTACTTTTGAGTCATATAGTTACAAACTAAAGATATTTATGTATTAAAACGTTATTGTTGATTAAATAATAACACAAAATATAGAAAAATTAGATCCAAATCCGTACTTAAGTAAATTTTTCGCCGGCTTCGGGAGACGCGCACGAATGTCAACATCACCAGTAACCGCGCGGTCGCGGGGCCATCTGACGCCCTTCTAAGCTCTAACGTTCGGAGTTCGCGGGTTGGTAGGGGGAGGAGATAGAGTGCTCATATTGCCCCCGGTCCCTGTATTGCCCCGGTTTCCCTATTTTTTTATAGTATTTTATGAAATCATTGCACAATGAAGGTTCTTAAAGTTGAGTACCGCGTTTAGGCGACGAGGCCTGACGAGTGGCTAAATCTATATGTAATACATTTTATTATTCGAGATCAATGTACCATTTGCCGCAATTTAAGATACAGAAGCACCCTCGTGAATACAAAGTGGGCTAACAGAGACGGAGCTCCGAAGTTGCTCATCTTTGCCGCGCTGCAGTGTACACCGTTTTAAACCTACTGTGGATACAAAAGATGGATGGATTGTGTGAAGCATGGTATGGACAAGAAGGAATTTAATTACACCAGGACGGAAGATAGGAAATAATGGAAAAATAAGTTTTTTTGTGACACTCTTTTATTGCCAGCTGTACATTCTCACAGAAACATTCATTGCCCATCAAGGCCAGTCAAAGGAGCCCAAACACGTTGAGTTTATCTTGTTCTATTTAGGAGTTCCTACGGACCTTCCGTCTTCATCATCAAAATCAACTCAAAGATACCAAAGTATTGTATTGTCACGTGGACGTGAACTACATAACAATATTCACGCAAGGATTCATTTCGAAACAACAATTAAAATCCACCGTTCCCAAGATTTAATTAAATTGTTATATACTAAACTAACAAACTTAGTTACAAGTGAATTTAATAAAAGTGTGCAATAAAACAGGATGCACAGACTGCTAATAAAGGGATAAGGTCAAGGGAACTTTCTTCCTGCGCACATTTTCTCTGAAAAATATAACTTGGATCTCTTGAAATCGAGAGTGAATAGGCATTTTCTAGACAATTATGCTCCACCTTAGGCCTTATTGGTACTTAACATCAGATGCATTGAGGCCAGAATAAATGCTTGGCTTAAATAAAAAATTAATAAAAAAAATATAGATCTTTGTTCAGTTAGGGCCAAGACATAATTGCATGTGTCCTCGCGACGTGAGTTTTCACGTTGCTCGAAATTTCCACGTCCCGATAACGTAGAGTTACACGTTTTTATAACGCTTGAGGCCAGGATAAAATACCTTGGTAACATCTTTTGCACGTTAATTGTCTCTTCGGGAAAAACTTTCAGATCAGGCTAATTTTTGGTGTTGCATAATTGAGTTCATGATGTGTTGAGGCACGTTAACCATAGATAGTGATGTGCTGTCTCCTCGAGAACTTTTCCCGATTTTCGTGGGTAAGTTCTCGAGAACGTTGTTTCCCTATACAAATCGGGAAACGAGAACGGCACATCTCTGACCACAGATTTTGAGAAGAACTTTCAGTCTCCATTATTGCGCCGTACTTTCCGTTGACCATGAAATTTGTTAACCAAGCCATGTAGCACAAATAAAGGTAGCATCCAAAAAACAAACATTTGTAGTTACATCACAAAATAATCACTTTATTGTGAAAATAAACTTATTTTCAGTTAGTAAACCAACCGCAACCTACCTCGATGTATGCGGATAAAAGTAATCCAACGGCAAAGTTAAGTCTGTCATTCAATCTAGTCTATCGGTTCAAAGTGTAATACTTAGTGATTTATGGTGTGTTACCCTTGGTGTCGTGCAATTCGTACCTAATTGGATTTTTGCTATAAAAATATCTGTAATACATGTATTCAAGTTTTCATCACATATTAATTTGCTTGGTATTTCGCTTCCAAGTTAAAACCTTTCAATGACGTCACGCCTTTACCCACATATTTTGACTGTTAACTCCTAATGAGGGTGGCGCTAATGGAATTACATTATGTGCAAAACAAATTACGACGATGGATTAAAGGCAATTGCCTATCGCTACCTGACAGCTACCACGAGAACTCATTGCCAAGTCACTTGAGAAATCATAGTCAAATCATTTTAGCAGGTTTATTGAGACTTGCTGAGAACGCCATTGAAACGTACTTACTATTGATGTAGACTATTCTTTTGATAGTTGCAGGTAGTTCAACATTGTCATATCACTGGAAGATGTCAGCGACTAACGTTCCCGCGGAAATTATCTTTCGCCTTTATAGGTCTAACCCCTTTTTTTCTCCTTGTAGTGGGGTAAAAACTTTTCTAAAACTATCTGTGGATGCCAACAACCTATCTACCAAAAGGGGTTCATCGTGGTCGTGGCCTCACTCAACAGTATTCTATGATTATTACTAAATCAAGAAAAATACAAATTATTGGAGGAGATTTTTTGTTTTTACAGAATGAACGCGTAACCAGAAGCGAGGCCTACCCCAAGGTATCACTACATCAGTATATAGTATAAAACAAATTCGCTTCTGTCTGCCTGTCCCTATGTATGCTTAGATCTTTAAAACTACGCAAAGGATTTTGATGCAGTTTTTTTTATAAAGTGATTCAAGTAGATGTATGTATGATACATGCATAATATAGTATTGCACCCGTTCGAAGCCGGGGCGGGTCGCTAGTAATAGAATAAAGTTCTTCTACAGATTGTACATCACCTCATTCGGGTTGATAAATAATGGGCCAACAGGAACCGTTAGTAACCCTGTTGTTCCGGTTTAAGCCCTCTCATGGGTATAATGATTCGAATAATTCTCATCTAATGGGCAGATCGAATTAAGCCTACGTCGAACTGAGCCACATTTATCTTGACTTCAACGGCCCCCGCTGAATTGCTCGTTTTTAAAACTTTCAACTGAAATTCGAGTACAAAAATGACGTATCAGAAGCTAAACAGCAAATAAATATCGCACAGGGATGAATCATGAATTAGAAGCACTGATTCATAAAAATTATGCGGTCGTCGGATTCCGCAACACACACTGGTTAAGACCGACCATAGACCTACCGATTCTATTCTGTTTTACTTAGAATAGAGCAGAAAATAATTAAAACTGGAAGGCTAAAAGGCATTGCACATACACCACCACATACCCGGGCCGGAAAGCATCCGGCTATAGTATTCTGATTGGCAGTACTGGCCATTGCCCATCATAATGTTCTAGCTGGTTAGCTACCCGTGGTGTTCTTGTAGAACAAAACAGAATCGGTAGGTCTGTGGTCGGCATAAGGTGGGCAGTACACCTCGAAATAATGTATGGCAAAAGAGCTGTAAAAACTAAGAACACAAAATAACCAGCGGAAGACCCAGGAAGCGGTCGATGTGTAGAATTTATTATGCATAACTAGGAGAAGGGAGGAGACCAAGATCCACGAAGTGTTATTGTAGCGCCATAAAAGTAAGTGCATTTTAAATTTGCGAATGTGTGTTGACCCAGCATCGCTTTACGTAAAGATGCAGTTATCATTTAGTAAAAAAAAAACACATATTTCTAGAACCATCTGCTTCAATTTGAACGAGCATAAAGTATAGCTGAGTCTGAAATTAAACATAACGGGGGCAATCAGAATCAGAATCAGAATCAGAATCAGATTTTTATTGATAAAAAAAAATCAATTTACACGTCATGGAAAGATATTATACATATAATTATAATATTATTAAAATGACAATATGTAGAACATGTTACTTAAAAAAATATATTCGTTTATACAGTGTCATGTTAACTAGGTACTATTGGCAGGCACACGCCCGTATCAAAAGAACAACTCATTGAGTGCATGTACACTTTTGTGATTATACATTTTTACATAATGTGTTGGTTATTGGTAAAACAGGAAATTAGTTTGATAAACACTATGTGTTGGTCAATTTTATTTTCTCAAGGAATTCATCGATGTTGTAACAGGCCATTTCTAATAAAATTATTTTTAGCTTTTTATGAAATGTTGTGTTACTCGACGAGTTTTTGATTTCTTGTGGGAGAGCGTTGTACAGTTTTGACCCCATTATATCGAGTGATTTTCGAACTTTGGCTAATCTACTCAGCGGGATGAGTAACAGGTGCTGGCCGCGCGTGTTCCTGCCGTGCTGCTGCGCACGAGTCGTGTAAAGGTCAAGGTTGTGCCTCACAAATGTGCAAGCCTCTAGAATATACACACTAGGTAAGGTTAGGATTTGGTATTCTTTAAATAGATCTTGTGCAGGGTGATCGTATGGTTTGTTAGCAATGATGCGTATAGCTCGTTTTTGAATTTTAAATACCCTTTCGCGATCAGCTGCAGTAGCCCAAAGATCAACACCGTACGTTAATATAGAATGAAAATATCCAAAGTAGGCTAATTTCATATTTTCATAGGTTAAAGTTGGTGGCAATCTAGAGTTGAGCTTTTAAATGTAAAATATTGCAGCCTGTGGAAATTACCGAGAAAATTGTCGTCATCATTTAAGACGTACTTTACGTTTAATCACTTTTTTTTTTGTAAAAAAGGAAATAATAATGCATAATTTACACTAACTGTAATATTTGCAGTATCTGGTGCTGAAAATGGGTACTTTCACTGGTATTCTGTTATTGAAAACTAATAAGCTAAAAGTAATAAACTAGAAGCGAAAATTACGAACGCTTAATTATATGGGCTACTAGCTGTGCCCCACGGTGTTACCCGCTCATCCCCATTGGCGTATTTACGGGGGTGACTGGGTGGGCCGTACCCACCCCAATATGGTCTAGTGCCCACCCCAGGCTTAGGGTAACCCATAGAAATTCATGACTTCATCTCATAGGCCAAGGCCAGGCCCCACCCAGGCCCTCCCTGAAAATTTATCTTAGATACGCCAATGCTCATCCCACGGGAACACTAAATTTATTCGGGATGAAAAGTATCCTAAGTCCTTTCCCGGGTCTCAAACTATCTCCATACCAAATTTCATCTAAGTCGGTTCAGCGGTTTAAGCGTGAAGAGGTAACAGACAGACAGACACACTTTCGCATTTATAATATAAGTATGGATATAGCCGATAGACGTTCTTTGCCTCGCCAAAATTCTCTACAACGATCGGCCTTGCGCCGCCGTCATTCAATTTCTGCTCGCGATCCTAACCAGGTAGTACGCTCGAAACTGTAGACGACTATATTTACCTGAGACAAACAATCCAGTTAGGCAATATATATCTCTTCTCAAGTTATATGGAGCAATTATATCCATTACAATTACATTTGAAGCTCGAAGATTCGCAACCAAATCCTCGAATCGAAAATAATGTTTTCAACTTTTCACACACACCCGATACTTTGAACCCCGAAATCCACCCCCAAGTGTGATATTACATAAACGAGACAACGCTCCTTACGCCGCGACTCAATGCGGCCAATGAATTGTTCCACAGATTTATTCATGCGGGAAATCTCTGGAAATGTTATATTCATATATAGGAGCATATTGTGTTCTCGATCCGAATAAGGGCCACAACACAATAGGGGATGCGACTGATGGTGATACAAGATAGTGTAGTTATATGAATTAAATTAGCTCAATATGTTATGATACAAAGAAAAAAAAATAACAGAAAACTATTTTTTGAAATATGTGACTAAAGGTACGAAAATTGTATGATTTCTTTTTTAACACAAAATAAATTTTCAAATTGTTTTTAGCATTCTCATAATCTAACAAAACAATAATTGTATGATAACCATGAACATAAACGCACGTTTTCACGATGAAAATGGCAGATTAATTGTTTTCTCCAAATGTAGGTACCTAGGCTATATGTATGGAGCGTTTTTTGTCTTGTTGTCTGTAGGGATGTTAAAAAAAATTGTCCGCATGCCTATTATTATACGACATAAGTTCGTGCCCTAGGATTCAGCGACAGAAATATATATATCGAACAATTTTTTACAAATCAACAACGCAAACTTAAGCTCTAGGACTTGGCTTATATTATATAATCTTGACTTATATAATAAAAAATCCATAACCAACGAATCATTATTTGAGTTCCTCACACAAATATTTGCCTTCACCGGGATTCAAACCCCGGTCGTCAGTTTCATAAGCTACTGTCAAAAATAGTGGCTAATAGTCAAATTCAAATTATTTATTTCGGATCAAGCATCTATAGATTGTATAGTAATATTGCCTGCTGATGTAGATGGATCAAAAATTGTGCTAGTAGTAATTTGTTTTTCATTTTATTAGCCTGTATTTGTGTCCCACTACTTGGCAAAAGGCCTCTCCCTTCGATTTCCACACCTCCCTGTTTGGTGCTATTTTGGTCCAATTATTTAGGAACGTGTCCAGGTCGTCCCAGCATCTCCATCTCGGCTTTATATATCGTAGTAAATGCTGAATTGCATTTCCATGACCGGCCGTAAACAATGAGGTATTTTGATACCTGTTTCTCTATTCCTGTTTCCATTTGATTTCAATCAGCGAACTGTCAAGTTACTAAGCAAATCCGAGAATCATTACACAATTAGCTCAAACTTTGCTTGGTCCTACCTAATTGAAGTATTTGAGTGAAACTTTACTGGAATGATCCGTTGATTTGGCTATTATCAACCGGCGTCTGGAGAGATTGAAGTTTCCACTGATTCAGACATTAGCAAAGTAAATGATCCTTATTCATCTCCTTGGAAACTGAGGATCAAAAAGTTGTGAAATAAGGTAAACAAGTCAAAGGCGTTTATACTTAAACAAAAAGTCCAGAAAATATTAAAATTGCGTTTTGTGGGTATGTTGGATATATAAAAAAATAATCACAACGGCTTCAAATTAGACTTATGTTATGTTTATCGCGAGATAAATAAACAAAAACTCGTACTTCTAACTGAAGCTGACTCTTCCTTTACCTGTCTTACCTATATACGGAACCATTATAAGTCCACCACCGCCACGACATAGTGTCACCTGTCTTATTCACAAGGTATCGAAAGGAAAGAGATAGCCATTACCAGTCAGTTGTGCTACATGTGCTAGTCATCTGTCTCGTGACAATCAAGCCAAGCTTCGTCGGTCGTTTCTCCAGTCCTCTCATTAACTATACATTCGGAGATCCAGGCTTGGCTAGTGCCAAGCTACTATTCAGCCTTAATAAGGGACCTAGCGGTTCTAGTTAGTACAGTTCAGTTTCGGTGATAGCGGTGGCTGGAGGGGTGCCAGAGTGCCTTAATTAAAGCCGTAATAGCCCAGTTTTGAGCCTAAACCGGTACAGTTTGAGATGAATAGTTTTGCTTACTTATTAGCATACCTCATAATTTTCAGGACAAAATCAAATGATGAACAGTAGGTTCGTATATATGTGTAGGAACGGAACGTAAGATGATGCGTGAAACGGAACGCTAGTGTGAGTGAAGGATAGAGAGAGGTGCGAGAGGGACGAGGAGATTGGTTTGAACGCGAACGACGAGTGCACGAAGTTATCAGTAAAATATTGTTTAATTAGTTTTTGGGTGAAAAATAATAAACCAAGTTATCAAAATAACATGTTTTATTGAGGCAAAAAGGAGTCCCACACAATTTTGTGTTCCGAAGCGGGATTTTGCCTCAATAATCGAAAAATGAAGTAACGACGGCGTGGTGTGGTCGCGCGAACACTACGAACAGCACCGGCGAAAGACGACGGCGGTGCAAAACGGTGATAAAGACGACTGTTCTCCAATACTCCAGTTGAATCAAGAAGTTAGAAGTATCGTAATCTGTATGAGCGATCAGGGCGAAGACATACAATTGGCCCGCGTTCATAGGCAATTGTAGTCCTACACACGTATCAGTCAGTTGTATCGCCACGCTCCGCGACCAACTGCGTCGTATTCATTTGATATTTTACAACAAAAACCAATAAATATCTTTGTTTAAGCTCGTGTCTGCATTACGTTTCTACTTATACGTCAGATAATGATATGTTATATAGTGATTATGATGAAGTATAATTATTTAAAGTAGGTAAAAGAGACTGAAACTGGTGCCTTTTTGACTCTTATTTTAAATGGCACAAATGCGAAAAAGATACGTATTTAAATTTCCTTGATTGAGATTGTTTACAAAACGTTTTCAAATTCAAACTCAATATTTTCGAATTAATAAGGTTGCTAAGCTGCCTAGCAACGATTAGTCGATAGTCTGACCCCCTACAAATTCAGTCTGTTAAACCAGTTTCATTAGGTTCCGTTCTAATCAGGCCAATTTCATTAAAAGTTAAATAAAAGCGAGTAAAAACACATTCACCGCACCCGCTCCGCCAACCCTTTCAGTACCTTTTAAAGGGCCTTTGAGAAATACTGCGTCGCGACTCAGTCTAGTATAATTACCTTATCCATTAGCACTGGATTATCTACCTACAGATTTCTGGGTTATTGGAATTTATTAGGCTTTTGAAACCTCACTGGGACCTGAAGGGAAATGAAAGAATAGTTATTTGTTATGCAAGGCTGCAAAGTTGTTATTTGGCGCGAGTGTTGAAATTGAAAGCTGAGCGAGCGAAGGAATCTAAGATTGAACCATGAGCGAAGCGAATGGTTCAAAGATAGATTCCTGAGCGTAGCGAGGCTTTCAAGACACGAGAAGCTAAATAATTTTGCAGCCATGCGGAACACACAACTTTTCACCTCACTACAGCGAGGAAAATGCAAGATTCAAGAAAAACAATTAAAACATAAAAATAATCATATTTAATTTTGCCTTCTATTTAACACATTAAATTTAAAACATAACACTCTCAAACCCAAACCAAATAAATACGAGAGAAGCACACATATTAAAAATTAAAAGAAATATGGCCGTAATTTGTATTATCGTCGTGTATATTTTTATCGTTGAGTTATTCTTAAGCACTGTTATATTATATTTGTATTTGAAACTACTTGACACATTCGTTGTGAATGTGGAAGAATGGCATTCTGGGAAGGATTAGTTGGCCACTCGGAAGTATTTTCCATAACACTTGCTTTGGAAGTTATTGGACGATGGGATCCGAACAAGATTATTTTCGGCGTTATCTTCTTTAAAACCGCCAATAGTTTCGATAAATTACTTATCGTCTCCAAATATTTATAACAAATCCTTTTTCGTTTTAATGCAGGCTTTTAGCATTGAATAAATACTCCAAATTGGGCTTAACTTTCTTGTTTTCGATATTTCTATAAAGTAAGACAACAGTATGTATTCTCCACATAGAACAAATTTATTTACGTTGTTTACGTGAATTGTGAAAACTTCCAACTTTTTAATTATTTTTTTAATTCTCGCGGGTGCGTTCAGAAATTACACTCTTATGTTCCAACTTTTATAACAAATAAATATTAAAATTTGTGTTGTATTTAATATATTTACTAGTCAAAATATGTAAATGAAACTAAAATACTTACTATTAATATATATAAACATATTCAACATACTTAAAATAAAGTGTAGAAAAATAAAAACTTAAAAATCTGGAACCACAAACCAGGTTTCTGGACGTGATATTGTAGGTGTATTTTTTTTTTTAAAGAAGTATGCAAACGTTCATATGATTTTAGCCGGCCTGACCAGATCGCCCTTTATTAGCGTGCGTTGATTGGTTTTTCGAAGATTTATCGACTGATGAAATCAGTCACGCGTTGAAGGAGTCTTAAATATAAAAAAGTTACATGCACCACAGAGAATCAAAATCGTCGTGTTCGAAATTCAAATGACTTTTGCACGCTAGCGGATAAAATAGACTTTTGCACGCAGATTTCGCCCTATAAACGGAGGTTTTCCGAGCGAGTGAGGTGAAAAATGTTTTTATTTAACACCGAAACAAACACAACAAATAAAAATAAGCACTACTCAGCATTGACGATCTTACGTGTTTATTTTATATTATATTATTGTTTTATTTGATGCATGTAAGGTATTTATTTAATTTAATTATGTATGGGCCACAGTTGCCTGAAAGAAATGATATAATTGATTGATTGAATAATCTAATAAAAATACAGCTCTGATTTCCTACAAGGCCCACAAGGAAAAGAAACCAAATGAAAGAAAATACGTAACACTTAACACACACACACACACATTAATTGACCGAGCGAGCAAAGTGGCTTCATTCTAGGTTGGCCTAAAATAATTTCTTAAGTTATGATGTCTGGGATGTTCGGATAATAATTTAAATTTCTTACAGCGTCCGTATTCACGTACTAACTACGTTATCAGGTACAGGCTAGGCATGGTATTAGTAGTTAGATAGGAACATATAAAACCACTATATTTTGGTGCCTGCCCATGTTTACTTGTGCCGTGCCCATGTCTCGTGGACACAAGGAGGCAAAGTCTCTCCATGAGAGTGTGTTCTACCGTCTGTATAATAAGATGTGTTCTGAGGAATTGTTTGACATGATGCCCACGGCTACCTTCTACCATCGCACTGCTCGCCATCGGCAGGGTGTTCATCCTCACATGCTAGAGCCTAAATGGTCGAGAACTGTCCGGTTCCAGAGGAATTTCCTAACGCGAACGCTACGCATGTGGAATGAGCTCCCTGCCGAGGTTTTCCCCGGGGGCTACAGTATGCGGTTCTTCAAGAGGGGAGTAAACAGGTTCTTAAAGGGTCGGCAGCGCGCATGTGATGCTCCTGGCGTTGCAAGCGTTCATAGGCGGCGGTAACTGCCTAACATCAGGCGGGCCGCATGCTTGTTTGCCACCGTCGTAGTATAAAAAATGTCTCAAAATGGAGCAGTCGCTAAGGACATACCTAAGGAGACCTAAATAAAATACAATTACTTAGACGTCTTTTCGTTGTTTTGTTCATCTAATCCTCAATGCAATTAAACCCGGCTGCGCGCGCGCCTGTCAGCCTCCATTAATCAGAGCAATATATCTTCGTCTTGTGTGTTATGTACACCGTTTAATTTTCTTGGGCGCCAGTAAATCTCCTTTAGACTTTATGCGAAATTAAATACAAGAGACGTAATCTGAAATGACAAGGCGCGAATTACAAGGCGAAGGTTGGTATCAATTTAGCTGTTGTTTGTTGCTTATATTTTAATAAGGTGATAGTCATCCGGTTAGCAAAATATAACAGTAGCAGTTTGTTGTGTACGAGGATCATAAAGGATGATAGGTACTATTTTTTAAATAAAATAATTAAAACGGATTATATCGCGTATACATATTCATTATTTGACGATTAATTATTTCTCCCTGACGCCTTTAAAATTCAAAAAATTAATATACGCGATATAATCCGTTTAAATTGTTTTATTTAAATGTGTGACAGTCGCGGAAACCGAAGTAAATATGATGATACCTATTGTTTCGTTCCCAAGTGATGTGCCCCTTGAATCCTAGACGCCTACCGGGTACACTATAGTATCACTTTTTTATTCAATTTTATATATCAAAGATGTATTTCCACATTGAAACAGAATCAATAAAAATATTCTATTAGAAAATGTTGAGAAAACCGCCATCTCTCTCGCGGTCCTTGCACTTGCTGTAAAGCAAGGGGGACTGCGGATTGTGCATGTAAACGCGCATCCTAGGGTATGGCTAATGCGCAAAAGCATTTTAAACACATATGACGCAGAGGGCGCTCCAGTAGCGTAGAATTATTATGGAATCAAAGATTTAGTGTGACTGACGTAACGATGTGATAGCTCAGCTGGGAGAGCACTACGCCGGAAACTAGGGTCGCAGGTTCGAGTCCCTGCATAGCAGTGGATCACATTACATTTCTCTTTCATATTTTAGCTTTGTGTCAATATTTATAACTGTATAATTGTTGTCTGTAGGTAAATTTTAATTACCTAATGTTAATCGTTACATATGGAGGAGTTATCCTCTCCTCAGCATTATTTTTGACATTCTGATACGATGCGCTGAATATTGGTCTGTATACAATTTCCTTTGTCTTCCTCAATTTGTGTAACAGTGCATAAATATCCTTGAGGAATGTTATTAAACCATACATTCACGTTGCACTGAGAATACTAAGATAACCCAAGAAGTCGCCAGTCTTAATAGCATGCACTCTAGTCTATGCCACATATAAACAAGCCTATATTAAGTCCAAATCCGTGGCGTTTACGTCACTTTGGTTTTAGAGGTGGTACCGCGTTGCTTAGGTAAGAAGGTTGTGTGTTATTTGCAAAACCTTGTCGGTTACGACTATATTTGCAGCAGTGTACAAGTTGCGGCCATAACTCCGTCTCACGTGGTTTATGCATATTGCTGCAGCCATTAATGTAATGTACAGTTCACACTATTAATTGTCGGTTAAACGCAAGTTGGACAAGGTTACGGTCTCAAGAAAATTATAGCCGTAAAGAGCAGTAGCTGTAACCGGTATGTATTTGACGATATTTATTTGCACCAATGAATGTTATCTCATTATATCACGTCAGAAAATATGTATAGGTACGTTAGATACGATGTTGAACCTTGCTGAAACACTACACCAAGTGAAGGAATAAGGGACGACTCAGATGATGTCTTATGATATGAGCAGCTGAGCACTATATTTGATGAAGTCTACGTCGTGGGTCTACGTCCAGGGTTATACGTCGGTTGACAACCAAATCTCACTATGCAACCAATACCTTACAAAACTCGTATCTCAGTATCAATTTACTAACTAGATACGAGGTTTTGAAGAGCAATGACATAAATGACGTAGGGACATTGGTTCACTGAGCGTTTTCTATCGCTTATGCCATGGTGAGTGTTCTGAAGGGCTATTTTCTCTTATCCCACCCTCCCCTTTCCGTCATAGAACCACACGTGCCGGTTTGCGCTGTCATCGCCTCACCGTGGAGAATATTCCCACACGTACCAAGAAGTTTGGCAATTCCTTCATCTGCCGAACTATTAAAATATGGAACTCCTTGCCTGCTCATGTGTTTCCTCCTTCTTATAACTTGGGAACCTTCAAACGAAGCGTGAAGGAACATCTCTCGGGCCAGTATGGCAGTGTCAACTGATATGGCACCGTTGGTTTCTCGTCAGTTGCCATTGTGACTTGGGCTCCCCTTTTTGCTTACCATCAGGCAAAGTGGAGCCACTATACTGTGCCGTAAAAAAAAAATAGTGACTTCCGGTTATCACCAGGCGAAATGAGCTTCTGAAAGTCTCGGTCCAGAAAAGTCCCTATAAGAAAAATAGAGTGTGGTCGAGAATACGGCCAATTATCCGTGGTTGATAAAACCAAGCGAAATAAAACATGCAGACTATAATTATATAGTTCCCTTGTAATTATTGGACGATCTCGATCGAGACTATTTCTCACAAACAGAAAGCGTTATCGAGAATACGACTAATTATTCGTAGTTGACAAAACTAAGCAAAAAAAGCACGCAATCGAAATAACCCCGCAATGGGTCCTCTACACACCATGGGGCTAATTGAAACGTCCGAGCCACACGCGGAAACCTTTTTAATTAGCGAGCAGGACGGAACAATTGAAGTGGATCCAAGTTAGAAGAGGACAGAGGAATCATTGTTTTTAATGGCTGAGATAATGTTACAATTGTTCTGTTTTGTTCGTGTTTAGTAAGATTGGACCCGGAACAAAAAAGCCGGTCAAGTGCAAATCGGACTCGCCCATCGTGGGTTCCTTACAAAATAAATATGCTAGTTCTGCATATAACTAACGAAAAGCTAAACTGTACTGAGCGACAAAGACAGCTACCATTGAAACTGTTGTCCTCATACATAGACATAGTTCGGGTTTGTTTACCAACTGCAGGTCTTAACAGACGGACATACAGGCGGAAGACAAAGTGATCCTATAAGAAATCTGTTTTGCCAATTGAGGTACCTACGGATGTGTTGTGAAGTAGTTCGTAAGTTATACGAGCTTCTATATCATTTATCGTTTGTCTATCACGCGTTTAGAGCAAAGACGTTATATTATAAAATACCGGAGAGACGTGAGATTGCTCCGGAGCTTATACAAGCTGCTTCATCAATTATCATTTGTCTAGCGCAGGGTTAAACACGTTCTATCACAAGTAAAAGACAGAGACGTGAGTTTGCTCAGGGGATGTAAAACTCGTTTGACGGCATGTTGCGACGTGTTGCGAAGCCCGTTTAATAAGTTATAGGAGCTGATTTATCATTTGTCTATTACAAGTTAACGACAAAGACGTAGGTAAGATTAATAAAACTTGTTTGACGACAAGTTGCGATGTGTCGCGAAGTAGTAGGTAATATCGAGCTTCTTTATCATTTGTCCATCGCATGCTTGGTTAGGGCTAAGACGTTATATTACAAGGTAACGATAACGCGAGAGATGTAAGACTGCTCCGGAGATGTAAACTCGTTTGACGGCAAGTTACGACATGTTGCGACGTAGTTGGCAAGTTGTACGAGTTGCACGCTGCACGCTCTCAGGAGACGCTTTGTAGTCGAGTTACCTACTGAAGTGCGTTAATTTAACGGCGAAAAGTTTAGTATAGTACATCCCGGTTACTATAGTCAGACCAAGCTAAATCTTCCAAGCAAATAAACCGTCAAACCATGCACACACAAACACTCACTTAGTATGGTTTGAAAGTTAATTTGCTTGGAAGAGTTGGCGTGGTCTGACTCTAAACGAAGTTGCGTTTCACGAAGTACATGTATCTCGCGAGCTATCAGGCTCTTTGTATGAATAATATGTATCTCTAACCTAACCTTATCCGCAATTTTCTTGAATTATTGTGTCCTTTTCCACCTTATTATCTCCCCTCTCCCACATCATAAAATATGTACATGAAAACGTGGAAAGTCATTGCTGTATTCTGATTACGGCTTGAAAGCCATTTGAACTATTTAAGCCACTGGCTCGAAACTATTCAACATTAGCTAAATTCGGTTTGTTGCTCGACAGTCATATTAAAAAGGGTACACTTCAAAAACTCCGACATTTTACTTGTCCGAATACATTACCTACTATTCAGAATTTTCATAATTCCGAAAACCATGTTCAGGTGAAATATTTTGTCATTTTTTGGGATAACATATAACCCTAACCTAACCTAATTAAATTGTGACACATACCATCCACATCAAAATATCATCGTTTGGCGTGATAGCGCTTTCGGTTTCGGTATTATGAAAACTCGGAATTATGATGGATTCGGATATATGAAACTTCGGAATTTTTGGGTGTTCCGTAATAATAAAGTAGCTAGTTATAATCAGGTACCATAAAATGCGAGCAAAATCGACCGAAATGACTCATGACAACCCTGTGACGACCCTAAGTGAATTTTGCTCGCACTTTACGAACCCTGGTTATAATAGGGGTCAAGATTGTGTAAGTACTTATTGCGAAATGAACGATCAAATTGAGAAAGTTCTGAGCAGTCTCAATTCACCCATGAGAAGTAAAGCATTTCTTTGTACTCTGATCATTGAATGAATAGTTCAATAGAAACATATAAAAGTTTGTCAAAAAATTTAAATGTTTCCACATTCAAAAATAATGAAACATTACATGTTTCACAAATTTATAAAAACAGCGCCCTCTCTCGCTTACTCGTAAGTAAAGGAGTGCGTTAAGATATGAATATTAACGTGTATACATACATAGAAGTCGCTAAGGCGTAAAGCCTGTTAAATAAACAATGCAAAGATGAACACCCCAAACAAAAGAGAAAATTCGAGAAGTCTCCTAGCGTTGATGTGGTGGAGTGGTTGACACGTTAGACCGGTAATCAAGAGTCCCCGAGTTGAATTCCCGATGTCTTCCGCCAGATTACACATTTCAATTTTTCTTTGTGCTTTGATCCTCGTATCAATGGTTCAACGAAAGCATTTTGATAAAATATTTTACAAAGATTATTTGTTAGTAACTGCAAGTTCAATACAATCTAAAGTGGCTTAGCATCGACGTGTTCATTAATACGGCGGGGCCATAAAACGCAGCCCGACATGCGGGACACGTGTCGGCGGGATCTGATACTGCGCCGCAGTAGGTACACTGTCGTGCAGCAAGTAACTTTATAACAAGAATTGTTTGGGTGACGCGGTTGGCGCAATGGTAAAATATAGCTGCCTACTGAGCCGGCGGTTCTGGGTTCAAATCCCGGCAAGGGCAGGTATTTGTGTGCCTGGTTCATGGATTTTCTATTTATTTAAGTATTTATTTATCTATACACGATTAGTTTTAATCTGATCAGGTACCAACTTTTCTAACTCATTAATTGATGGCGGTCACGTTAAAGTCGTAATTACATGAAAACAAACTTTTGTTTTTTTATGATAATGTTTATTTTGAAACCATTTTTATCACCCTACTAATCTGTATCTTTCAGCTTTCTCTTCTTCGTCGTTCCCTCACTGATGAGGATCGCGACCACATATCTGTTTCCACTCAGTGCGGATACAACCTCTAATAATTTCATGGCAATGACAATTTATCAAAATTTCGTAAAATTTCCCGTCAAAGCGATGGCACTTGACGTGGGTATCTTTCTTCAATAATTTATGTAATAATAATAATAATAATTTGATTTGATTAATTAAACAGCGGGGTAATTGCGCGAGACCTCGCCTATTCAATCTAATTTTAGCTAGATTTTATATTAATATTTTTCTACTCCTGATCACCGATTAAGAATCATCGGCATCGTGTATAAGTATGTATATCGACGCCTAGTACCCATAACACAAGCCTTCTTGAGCTTAATTTGAGACAAACATTTTTGTTGTCTTTGCATATACTACTTAGGTATCATGCGACTTCTGTCTGTAGAAGCGTTACCTAATCCGTATGCAATATTTCATAAAAACGGCAAAATAATCACGTGTGTTGTATGGGAGCCCCACTTAAATATTTATTTTATTCTGTTTTAGTATATAGCGGCAACAGAAATACTTCATCTGTGAAAATTTCAACTGTCTAGCTATCACGGTTCATGAGATACAAGGCGGACAGTGGAGTCTTATTAATAGGGCCCCGTTTTTAGTCTTTGGCCTTTGGGTACGGAACCCTAGAAAACACACAAAAATGGTAAATATATTCCACGTGGCGTACACTGTCAAGGGTCAAGGGTACTCGTACAGTATACTGAATTGAGAGTACAGTCGCCATCAGATATATCACAGCATATAAGGCGTTCTATTATAAATATCTGAACATGTACTGTAACGCCCAGTCAATAAGAGTCTCGTTCTGATATTTTTGAACGCCTTACATGCTGCGATATATCTCATGGCGACTGTAGTACAAGCACTTTCGAGCCTGTATTCAGAATATCCAGGTCGAATTATAAAACATTTGGGAGATGAAGCAGTTTGAAAAACGACCTAAGCTTCAGTAATGTAGTCATAGAAAACAAGGCAAATTCATATTATCACTATCACTACATAGTATAAAACAAAGTTGCTTCCTGTCTGTCTGTCTGTCGGTCCCTATGTATGCTTAGATCTTTAAAAGTTAGGAACGGATTTTGATGCGGGTTTTTTTAATAGGTAGAGTGATTCAAGAGGAAGGTTTATATGCATAATACATGCACAATTTATTAGCATTGCACCCGTGCGAAGCCGGGGCGTGTCGCTAGTTTAATTTTTATAAAAGACCGAACGTGGCCTTAAATAAAACACGATCGTAAAACGCAGCCGCTCCGTCCGTACATGTGTCAGCGGGATCCTTACTGCAGCGCCGACACTGCAGTATCCTTACTGCAACTATTACAAAACGAAAAAGTCAAGTTGAGAAAGTTTTTAGCACAATCTCAAAGCAGTTCTCTAGTAATTAGTTTCTTGCAGAAGATTGCGTGTTCCAAGTGTTCCAACATATTTTTGTTAATCATTTTGTTGTTCTAGTGAGAAAAGTTGACGCAAAAAGGTTCTCTTCCTTCGTCAGAGTTAGTTAGTTAATCAGAAGGCAACAGCAAACTTAATGGAGACGGTAAGCTTGTAAGTTAAAATGTCCGCGACCTCCTGATAAAATGGCGGACAATATAATATGGAGTCAAGGTACATAACGGTGCATAAAAGTGGGCAGTTAACCAGTATAATATTTGTTCATTGTAAGAATGTATGTGCGTTTTAAATTTTGTGTTCATATAATTATTTATTTATTTTCCACACATACAGTTAACCCAATGCGATATTGTTGCAAAGATAACATATAAACAATCCTATGTCTAAATAAATACGGGCATCATTTTCTGATTAGGTACCTTACTAAATATAAGTAGGTACCTAGTACTACTTTTTCTGCTACCCAAAGGTTGTCTGGAAGAGATCGCTCTTTAGCGATAAGACCGCCTGTTGTTACCCTATTTAACGTTGCTTTATTTCTTTGTTATTAATCTTTTTTATGTGGTGCACAATAAAGAATATTATTATTATTTCCTTTATTTATTTTAATTCTTAGGCTAGGCTTCTACAATACATGTATATAAAAAGTAAAATACAATAGAGAAATTACAAAATATATAAACATATGAATATATTATTATTATAAGTATGTTGTATAAGTCAACATCAGTGTACAGCTACACCCTTATTGTTAACAATCCTTTCGTACTGTTACTGCGCGAGTAGTGTGGCAGGTCGCGTGCGCTTTTTGCAACGTTGCCAGCGAGCGGGGCGACGACCCTTAGACGCCATATACTCTTGCAGGCTTGCAGTTAAGTTCAGCCAGTGTCATTTTAACGCAAAATTTTGTGTATTTCACTACGCCACACCATCTTTTGATCGCATTTTAATAAAATATTGACGCCAAAATTATTCAATTATTCAATAATATTATTAAAAGCAGTGGGCCGCGAGTCGTGTAGCAGCAAGGATAGCCGCCCCTCATGAAGAGCTCAATAAGAGTTCGAAACATAACGGGCCGTTCCTGACAATTTTTACTTTATTCAATGGTTGGGTAATAAATGTAAATAAGAATATAGCGTTGGACCCGTCATGGTCAAATTTTTAGAAGCCACGAGAACGTAAAGTTCTTCTTGACACCTTCACTGCCTACCTCATCATCTCATGTAGCACACTCGGCTCGTGGCACATTTTGGAAATCCATATCAATCAAAACATATATTGCTTTGCTAATCCGCGCTGCAATAACGTGCCAATCAATATAAGTAAGTATGACGTATAACGGGTAAGCACTAATTGATTGGCACGTCATTGTATTTCGGAGCAATATTATTGTTTTGCTTTTCGTACGTATTTTCCAGCGCTTTTTACATTTCATTATAACCAGTAAATTTTTGAGAGAGTAGATTCTCACCTCTGCTGTTGACGCCCGCATTTAGTAGCCGCGCGGTGTCCGGTTGGCGACCGCCTCGACTGATCGGAGCTCCTGATGATGAATCGCGTACCGATTCAATATTCGACTTTTCATGTGGATTTTAATATCAGATACTCATTTTAGTGTAACAATTTTTGGATTGTTATAAAGCAAACCTGACCTAAACTAAAAGCCCAACCGGTGACCTTTTCATAAATCATGAATAATATACTTCAGGGAAAAGTCAACGAAATTAAGCATTTTACGAAACATTTGTCGGCGAAAAACAGGGACCCGAAGCAAGTAAAACTTGTGAAATTTATGTTAGAGTATAAACAAGCGATTTACTTACTGCTACCTACGCACTTCTTGTTTACATACCGACAACACTTAAACAAATAGGTACTCGTATTTGTAACAGAATAATTCCCTCTGTTTGCTGCATAACATTACCTCATAATGACGAGGTTGGCTCATAATTAATGTTTAACCAAGCTTTGCCATTCACAAAGCTAACCGGCTTACCGGGGGTTGTATTATGGAGGCAACATTAAGACACTATTTAGTATAAGCGCATTCACTCAAATTGTACGTGTAGGGAGTAACCCATTTAGGTACCAAGGCTCTAGAATGTAGGTATAAAGAGTACTCTTTAGTGCATAATTCAACAATCATGAAAGATAAAGATATTGATATTTATTTACATTCTACTGGGGACCGAAGAGCTGGCAGCTTCATCGCAGAACGCATCAGCATTGCGATTCAGCGAGGAAATGCTGCCAGCGTCTTCGGGACCATGCCGCGGGGGCACAGTTTTTTTGCGTTTTTTTAACTGTACTCAATTTATTTTAGTTCTTTTATATTTGGTTAAGGTTTCATTTTAATTTAACTGTCTGTTATACATATTATATTATTTTGTTATTTGATGCCTTCACATAAAATGATTGTAGATAAAAAACAGACAGCCTAGCACTAGAAGAGGTCTGTTCCAGATGACCTTAGATTAGTTAGAATTCTAAAAATACTCGTCTGCATTGACTAAATTATGCGGAACCCTACACATCGCGCTTATATCGCGCAGACTACAACAGAAAGAGAGAGCATACTGCACTGTAGAACTCGACCAAGCCGAAGTGTTTGTGCCCGTAAGTAGACTAGATGGTTACGATTTTTCCTTCTTTGACCAACTTTGCGACCTCCTTACGTATAGACGAATATCCGAACTAGATACTTACAGCTGGTTTTCTGAACACGTATTTGAGGTGTAAAGTTCTCACCGCGTTTCCAAATGTGCGGGACAATTATCTCCACCCATTTGTTCACCCCCATTAGAGCCTTCCCTCAAAGGTTTCACACAAGAACTTCCTGCCGACATTATGACGACCTGTGACATGAAACTGATAAAAAAGATGCAACTTTTTAGTCTTTTTGACTTTTTTCGTGGAACTTTCATGCAATCTTATTGAGGTAGGCCAAAAATATACAACTATTTAGGTTTCCTAAGGCATTTACGATGTTTTTCGCGAAGTCGGAATTATCGGAAGACTTTAGGCGCGAGGATTCCGCCGCGGGCGTTTTAATTTAAAACGTTAAAGCTGCGAAAAATCGGCCAATGTATATATATTTCGAATGGTTTTTACCTCATTAATTCATTATGATGCTTTTATTAAATCAACGTAAAGCCACATTGCACTTAATTGGGTAGGAATAATTTGAATGATTGTATTTTTGTTTTCAAATAACTATATATTGTATTCAGTTATTAGCGATTGGAGAAGAAAGGTTGCCAAGTGATGGTGCAACTAGGGGAGGCACCGACGATCTGGTCAGGAAGTGTATATTACCCTCCACTCAGGCTCCAATACCTAAACTGTTAACGAGAAGAGAGCTCGTTTTATTGAGAATTCGAACTATTTCTTATAAGGCCGGGATCTTTTAATGTAATTCGAATTTCATGAAAGTCTCCAATAGCTTGAAATGCCACAGAGATCTATACTTCGACATAAATGCGGCCATAAAAGCGACGTGATTTAAACTCCAATAAACTTCGTACGCAAGTTGTGGATTTTTACCGTTTTTTTTTTTATTTTTGCTTGAGGGTAAGGGGAGTAAATAGGTTCTTAAAGGCTCCTGGCGTATCAAGCGTCCATAAGCGGCTGTAACTGCTTAACATCAGGCGGGCCGAATGCTTGTTTGTCACCGTCGTAGTATAAATAAAAATTGGGCAAGTGTGATCCGATGGGAGCCCCCTTAAATATTTATTTTATTTTATTTTTAGTATTTTTTGTTATAGCGGCAATAGAAATACATCATCTGTGAAAATTTCAACTCTCTAGCAATCACCGTTCTTGAGATACAGCCTGGTGACAGACGGACGGACGGACGGACGGATGGACAGCGAAGTCTCAGTAATAGGGTCCCGTTTTTACCCTTTGGGTACGGAACCCTAAAAAGCGAAGTCAGCGAAATGAGTGAAATGGACCGATTAAATTCCTGAAATTTAAATGCACTTCTGTTGGGCTTCACAAAGATGAAGCCTGATTGGATTAATTTTCCCCGATCCGCTTCAGACAAACCGGCAGCATTATCCTGAACTTAATTTATTGCTATATTTCAGACTTAGCGATAATCTTAAATATTGACCAAACTTTCAGCTACAATCCTGAAAACCTACGAAGTCGTATAAAGGCTGTATAAGCATTATTAGGTCGTTAATCGGCGCTAGTCACCTAGTGCTCAGGTCGTCGCCCCGTATCGAGCGGTCGGCCACCTTGCTGGGAATTTAGAAAGGGCGTAAACGTATACGAGGTCTTATGGCACATACGACGGTCTTTAGAAGCTAGTTTTCCGGTTCGCGGCACATGTTGTAGACTTAGGTTTTGCTGAGGAAAAGTAGCTCTCTGTTATTATGAAACCTAAATCTCTGTCTGTACTATACATTATACATAAAGTAAATATATAAAATGTCTGTACATTGAAGACATTTTGCAAAAAATAGGGCGGTGTATAAATTATATATACACCAATTTAGCGACCTTAATTTTATGTTATATGACACTTTATACTTTGTGTTCATTACTTAATTTATGTTTTTGTATGTCTGTATTTTTGCGACCACATCACGCCTATTCAGGATGGACCGATTTTAACTAATTTCGGTACACTATCTTACGGAAATACAGATGAATAAAAGAGTAGACCATAGGTTTGTTCAACGTTGTCAAAGTTGTACCTTCTAGCTATAACAGCAGTCCTGCCGGGCTTTACTCATACTCATACTCATACTCATTTATTGATAAAATGTCAACATTTTACAAGTCAATAGGTACATTATAAAAACATCATTTCTATTACTATTAAATTTAAAATACAAATTATTATAAAAATATTAATTATTAAGTACAAATTGGAAGAGGTAGTTTAGGCCGCGTACTTTGTGCTATTGATAACTGATAAAGCGTCTGTCCTTCTCTTTCCTCGCTTATACAAAGTAACGAATACTATATCATTTAACTTTTTATAGCAAGTTTAACGCAATCATCACAGGCCTACTGAATGAATGTAAACAAATAATAAATTTAATGCAATATAACCCCTCTTTGCCTCACATTGTAGCCATATATTTCGGTAGCCAGGTCCTCGCCAGGCAGCCTGCAAACGCATAGCCTCGCCTCGCAAGACAATCCGAGCCATCAGAAGACCTCGACAAACCACCGATCACCTCGAACATCTTTGAGCGCGTCCCGTTTAGACCCCTATCACACTGGGATTTGCAAGCGAGTTGAAGCGCATGACGGTTGCAGCTAATCGTCGTGCGCTCGCCTCGCTTTCTTCTTCTTGTTTCGTATTCCTCATTGCTGAGGATCGTGACCTCTATTTATCACTCGTCTACTGCAGACCACATGGCGTCGGGAAACTTGGTGACCATTGTGTACCTATCGAATCTGATCGATCCAGCGCATGGGGGACTCCTTCCTCTTGGTATTTTTCCTTGAATCTTTCCTGTTACTAAGATTTTTTATAGGTTCTCATTCTTCTTCCTGGCTTTATGACCGAAAATATCAAGGATTCTACGGAGGCAGATGTGTGTGTGTGATGGCCTCGCTTTCAGTTTCCCGCAAATCGCCAGTGTGCTAAAGCTCTTATCGACGGCCGACGGTTCGACGCCGAAGCAACGTGCGCCCGAACAACCCCAAGGCACGTCCACACTGATCGAGCATAGGCCGTACGCCCGGTGGAGACGCGGCTATTGACCCTTCCCTGTACAGTGAAAACACATTCGCAATAATATTTATATTGCCTTTATCTCTCGCTCTTGCTCAATAACAAAGGTCCGGAAGAAAACTTGACATTTCCGGCTTCCCCTGAGCTTATAGCCAATATTTTTCTATTGTGTGTTTTCCGTTACGGATTTTCCCCAATATATGCTGACATAAGCCTTTAAGCACAGAAAGACTTAAGTGGCATTGGCTTAAGTATGAAAATACGTCTTTGTGAGGGAATAATTCCTTCGGTGAAAATGTGAAAGCTCCTTTTGTTACAGTCGTATTCAAAGCAATAGCATTGTAACATGAAAGGACGACGATACAATGGATGTGATGCAAAGGTGGAGTAGAAGACTTTTCGATTGGGATAAACCGTCAATATTATATAACAGTCATCAACTTAACGCAATTAGTGATAAGGATGAAATATTGTTAAATTGTGAATATCTCGATGCCTCATAAATAAATATCGGACAAGCTCACACAAATCAATCTTTTCTGACAGTAATCTCAAGTAGGTAGGCTTGTTTTATGGGCACGACGATATACTTATATAGAATGCATAGAAAATATCCATAACCAAGAAACAAATATTCGAATTCATGAAACATTTGCTCTTGCCTGGATTCGTATCCAGGACCCTTGGCTCGGTAGGCAGCTCCACCATCACCGCGTCAACCTCATCATCAAACATATGTGGCAGTCCCTAAACCACAAATGGTTTCATTTGTGGTTTAGGGCCTATGTCACAAAAAAATTAAATATTTCTATTCATCTGTCACAAAAAACCCGTAAATTAGGAAACCCATAATAGAAGCACACACATAGGTATAAAGTTATTCAAGAACCGTGATTTAGTATCCAGAAAAAAAGAGAAGTTACGCCAGAGTTACGTAACGGATCGATAGGATTGGCCCAGTGCCAGCGGGCGGGCATATGATACGCGCGGAGTATGAACGCAATGGAGTGATACTGTCTGAGTTCTAACTTCTTAGAACCGGAATCATGTGTGGCATCCTCAAAGCGAAAACTTTTATATCTCCACACTTAAATTTTTGACGATGAACATACTATCTTCAGTTGAAGATAAGATTCCGGTTCTAAGACAGTATTCATCTTATTTCTTAGGTTAAGTATTATTACAATTTTATATAAAAAGTAAAATATAATTAGGTAATAAATAAATAAATATTGGACAACCTCACACAAATCTATGTAGTCCCAAATTAAGCTCAAGAAGGCTTGTGTTATGGGTACTAGACGACGATATACGTACTTATATAGATAAATATATACTTAAATACATAGAACAACCATGACCCAAGCACAAAAATATTCGAGTTCACCTAAAGTAATTAAAAATATAAATAAATTACACAGCGGGGCAGGGCCCAGGCTACCGTACCGGTGATTAGGGTTGCAGAGAGAGGAACCTCCTGACGATGCGCGCCGTGTCCAGGAGTACGCCTTCTGAATCTGACCCTTGATCCAGCCATCTAGCGAAAGTGTCTTAAGATATTTTTCGAGACTCTTCGCTATATGACTGTTCGCCGATACGACTATCGGGACAATGATCGTCGAGTCAACATCCCACATGGCGGTCACCTCGTGAGCCAAGTGTGCTTGCTGAGTTTAACGAGCACTGCCTGGCGCTTGAATTGATCTACCAACACGATCTACCTATCTTTTATAGTCCTGTCCGTGATTATTATTATAATGTAGACTTTTTACATCTCTGATTGACCGACGAAATCTGAAGCTGAAACGTCTCCGTTTCAGCTTCAGATTTTTTCCGGTTGTGGAATAATGTTAATATGGATTACGACGCCAATAAAAATTAAACCGACAATACTTAAATATAAATTGTTCAGAATCCGAATAGCAATCGAGCCCAATATAACAGCGATTTGTTAATATTTTGAAAGATTCATGAACCGATTAGCACATTATATAGCATTAGTATTATTTTATCATTGGCTCATAATCTGCAGCGTAGTGTGTATTCGCATAAAGATCCTAAAAGCTTTTAGATAAACTCACAAAAATACGAAACCATCTGCTTTTAACGATATTCCCCTGACCCGCGACATAAAAAGGCTTTAACATTCAAAAGAATTACTATTTCAACCCGGATTTCTATTCATAGCCCAATAAATGTCAAAACGGTTCAGTAAAAACAGCACAGCGCTTAATATTTCTTGCTCAAATTCCTCCGCGAATCAATATAGCCAATTTGTTATGCAAAATACAAAATTTTAACGGTCATTGGTTCGAGTGTTAGGTCTCGAGAGGCCGGGCGTAAAACGAAGGCTTAAGGGTTTGAGGGCTCGAGCACGACGGCTGAGGGCCAAGTGAGGGCAGTTCGCCTGAGCAAATACACCCTGTCGCTGAGGACCCTGAAGATGTTAATAGCTTTTCCGTTTTGAGTTCTGTATAGTATATTATTGCTTTAGTTTGCCGCAGTATAATCTATTGTGCGGTTTTCCTAGCTATACTTAGTTTATTCGTCTTTAGGTACTTCTCTTGTTTTGCTTCTCTTGTTTCTCATAATCGCGCTGATTGATCAACGATGAACGCGATTTTACCAAACTTGATTAGGCAGTGGAGTGAGACATTGCTTATAAAAACGATAGAAAGGTTCTTGAGTGGTAACCATGTACCGGAGGATGCAAGCCATAAAAGAAATACGATGACGTTGCACGATCAAGTACCGTGAAGAACCTCGTGGGAGGTCTTGATTCAGCAAGGGAAGTCATTCGACTGATATGAAGAGGATGATGATGATACGATTTTACG
This sequence comes from Apotomis betuletana, assembly GCA_932273695.1. Taxonomy (NCBI): domain Eukaryota; kingdom Metazoa; phylum Arthropoda; class Insecta; order Lepidoptera; family Tortricidae; genus Apotomis; species Apotomis betuletana. The sequence continues at coordinate 706,726 of OW026308.1, read as the reverse complement.
CTAAATTAAACCCTAAAACTTCATCCAAAGATACACTGTTGCTTCTACATTAGCAATAGTTATTCTTTATTAAAGAAATTCAAAGCGATGTTTCTAATAAATTGTGTAGAGTAAACGAGTAATTGTGACAGAGGGGACATGTCGCGTTTATCATCGCGATTCAAGCAATTGTACCCTTTCCTCGCGACAAATTGCAGCCATTTATCTGCCCTCCTCACTAAACAGCTTTCTTTTCACTAAGCTTTATCTGCAACTTTAATATTGCATGATTTAACAATAGCAATTCGTTTTCCAGACTGAATTATGCACTTTAAAAAAGTAATTCTTAGTATCATAGTTAGTGAGTAATGATATCAACAATTCAACATACTTTAAATACTAATCCAAATATAGACACGAATAACGAATACGACTGCACCAGAAAAAGGGAAATGAATAAAAATTACATTTAGTCAACGTTTCAGATCCGAATACTTCATAGAGGAGAGCAATGAGATTCCTCTTTAAGTCTATGTTGGTATATCCACGCTGCTAATATTAAGAGTTTCTGAGCTAAGCTGCTGATAAATAACACACACGAATATGGCGCAACTAAAAGGGTCTTTGACTACACTATCCCAAGAATAAACTATAGCTATAGCTAGGTAAGATGAAGTCACATTATCTCTTTCCAATCAGAAACCTCACTGCTAGCTGCTCAAGAAAGGTGTCAAAGATTTTGAATATGGCCGTTTAATTGATTTTGATCTGAAACGACATGAACGAAAACATTGCCCTATTTTCTTTCATGTCGTTTCAGATCAAAATCAATTAAACGTGATTGCTACTTTGAACGCAGTAGCTGGGATGCAGACTTGTGAAAATGAGCCTGGGCATTTCCCGATCATTTTAGGTCAAGTCTTCTTCTGTCGCCAGATTATAGCTACAACTACAATAGCTCCGGTCATTCATTCCGGAAAGTGCTGCTTAAACGGGTGTTTAAAAATAATTTTGGGTTTATCAACCACATCAGGGTTCTCACATAATAAAGTTGGGTCATCGTTGCGAGCCACAACGTGGACAGCTGTATATACAAATTAGAAAGCATTTTGATTACCACGAGAATTCTCCACTATCATATTTAGATCTACATTTAGAACAAGTTATGATTGGAACCGTAGAGCGTTGCTGTAATTTTTAACCTTGATACCAAATATTGACCTAACCTTAGGTATTTGCCCTAGCCCAACCCTAGCGGCCATAATTAAAAGTAAACACGGCCGGAAAGCACTTTAGCTGAGCGTTCAGATGTCCGACGAGTTTGTCGCCAACCCGGTTTATATAGGGCGATTCGCCAAATGCATTTGAAATAATTACTAGATGATAGTTCCTTTGCTATTTTAGCAAAAAAACCGTCTTGATTAATGTGACATATAGTTGGCTCCCTTGCGTGAATATGCAGTTAACTAAATATGCAGTATCTCTCGTGACTATGGAAAATATAAGTACTTAAGCAGAACAAGCAAGTACAGTCGGCATCAAAAGTAGGTGACAATTTTACTACTGGCTTAATGTCGAATAGCATACTAAAATTGTACTATTGATATGGATACAAAGCTCAGAGCACAAAGAAAAATTCAAATGCGTAATCTGGCGGAAGAGGCCGGGAATCGATTGAAAGGCTTAACGCCTCATTAAAAATTGTGGTAGACCCACATTAAAAATAATGAGACATTCCATCCATACTATCCATACTAATATTATAAATGCGAAAGTGTGTCTGTCTGTCTGTTACCTCTTCACGCTTAAACCGCTGAACCAACTTAGATGAAATTTGGTATGGAGATAGTTTGAGACCCGGGAAAGGACATAGGATACTCTTCATCCCGAATAAATTTAGTGTTCCCGTGGGATGAGCGGGTAACACCGCGGGGCACAGCTAGTGTTTCATAAATTTATGCATACTAAAATTGTCAGTTACTTTTGATGCTGGCTGTACTAGTTTTTTCTCTTTAAGTACTTGCATTTTCCCTTTCCATTTCATTTACTTTGCCAGTACCCTCATGCACTTGTACAAAAGTAACGAAATAGAATTGAAAACAGCACAGTAAATTTCGATAATATAACTACCCCAATCCAAGAAATGTGCTTTTTAAAACTACCAGACATTGTAATTTTGGACAATGTCACGATAATTTTAAATTCAGCTGTATCAAAATTGGATCGCCTTTCTTTTATTTTGGATTATGATAAATCAAAAATACAAAACGCGAGGCAAACTGAGCTTCGCACCATTAAACGTCTCAGTTTTGCGAGTCATAATCAGATTAATAAATTGTTATTTTGTTAACTTCAATTGAATTAATTAAATTTAGTGTCAATATACAAATACTTTATACAACTTACCAGCACGTCTAGCATAACTGTGTCGCGCGAGAAATATTATATATAATAGAGTGACGGGTGAAACTATGTCGCCAAGCCTAGTTGTGCAAGGTGGGCACATAAATACTGTTCTTAACACTTTTGTAAACAAAAGCCAAATAAAGATTTTTATTATTATTCCTTTATTTATTTTGTATCTTAGGTTAGGTTTTTACAATATATGTATATAAAAAGTAAAATACAATAAAGAAATTACAAAATATATAAACACATTATAAAAAACCTAACCTAGGGTGCCGCCGGCAGCGGGGCGGGGCCCAGGCTACCGGTGGTTAGGGCTGCAGAGAGAGGAACCTCCTGACAATGCGCGCCGTGTCCAGGAGTACCGCCTTCTGTATCTGACCCTTGATCCAGCCATCTAGCGAGAGTCTCTTAAGATGTTTGTCGAGACTCTTCGCTATAAGACCGTTCGCCGAAACGACTATCGGGACAATGATCGTCGAGTCAACATCCCACATGGCGGTCACCTCGTGAGCCAAGTCAAGGTACTTGCTGAGTTTGTCCTTCTCGGCTTTTACGAGGTTCTCGTCATGTGGGATGGTGATGTCGACGAGCACTGCCTGGTGCTTGGATCGATCTACCAACACGATATCAGGCTTATTGGCTACAATAGTCCTGTCCGTGATGATAGATCGATCCCAATAGATTATTATTATTATTCACTCATTTAATCATGTGTCTTAGGATAGGTATTTTTTACAATAAATTTATATAAAAAGTAAAATATAAAAAATACATTACAAATATAAACACATTATAAAAAAAACCTAACCTAGGGTGCCGCCGGCAACGGGGCAGGGCCCAGGCTACCGGTGGTTAGGGCTGCAGAGACAGGAACCTCCTGACAATGCGCGCCGTGTCCAGGAGTACCGCCTTCTGTATCTGACCCTTGATCCAGCCATCTAGCGAGAGTCTCTTAAGATGTTTGTCGAGACTCTTCGCTATAAGACCGTTCGCCGAAACGACTATCGGGACAATGATCGTCGAGTCAACATCCCACATGGCGGTCACCTCGTGAGCCAAGTCAAGGTACTTGCTGAGTTTGTCCTTCTCGGCTTTCACGAGGTTCTCGTCATGTGGGATGGTGATGTCGACAAGCACTGCCTGGCGCTTGGATCGATCTACCAACACGATATCAGGCTTATTGGCTACAATAGTCCTGTCCGTGATGATAGATCGATCCCAATAGAGCGTGGCACGACCATTCTCGAGAACTGGCATCGGTGCGTACTTATAGTACGGCACCTCAGACCCCACAAGACCGTATCGAAGAGCAAGTTGCTGGTGAATGATCCTGGCTACTTGGTTATGTCTGTGCAAGTACTCGCCGTTAGCAAGATGAGAACAACCGGAGATTATATGCCTGAGTGACTCGCCGGGACGGCGGCATGCCCGACAAATGTCGACCGTACCGTCCTTCAGGATATATCTCCGGTAATTGTTCGTCATCATTACTTCGTCCGCAATTGCACAGACAAAACCTTCGGTTTCCCCGAAGAGATCCCCGAAGCGTAGCCAGTTCACCGACGCAAGCAGATCTACATCGGGCCCCGTAAGGGCCTTGTAGAACCGCCCGTGTAGCTCCTTGCTCTTCCATACAGCCCTGCGGTCATCGGTGCTAAGCACCTTTGGTCTGCGCCAGTTCTCGTTTGCTAAGGAGAGAGAGGTGAGGCCTTTGTCAACTGCTACTACATCGCGATGAATCCCACACTCGTTGTTTAGGAAATACTCCCTAAGACTGCACACCTCGCGGTTATGGAGGTCCTTGGCGTTTAAAAAGCCACGGCCCCCACACTTACGCGGGATGTACATTCTCATAACTGACGAGCGTGGGTGCCTCATGCGATGTGTAGTGAGCAGCTGACGGACCCTCGTATCCAGGGCGTCCAGCTCAGTCTGAGTCCACCTTAGTATGCCAAAGGAATAAGTGAGCAGAGGCATCACCCAAGCGTTGAAGGCGCGCGCCTTATTGCCACCGGACAAAAGACTGTTAAGTACTTTTGTCAAACGACAAAAGAAACGCTCCTTCAACGCCTGTCTAATGTCTCCGTCCGCAATACCCAATGACTGTGACATACCAAGGTACTTGTAGGTTTCAACTTCGGAGATAGACCTGAGGGACATTGTCTCAGAAAGTTGTAAGTTCGCGGAATTTACGACTTTCCCCCGCTGCACATGCATGACCGCACACTTGTCTACACCAAACTCCATTTTGATGGCGCTACTGAAGGTTTCTGTTACTTCCAGTAGTTCCACCAGATCCTGGCGTTTTGGTGCATACAGCTTAAGATCATCCATGTACAGCAGATGAGAAATGACCTCACCTCCTCTTCAAAGCCGGCAACCTAGTCCTGAATCCTTTAGCAGAGTGCTGAGCGGATTCAGGGCTAGGCAGAACCACAGAGGACTCAAACTGTCACCCTGGAAAATACCTCTCTCAATCCTTATCAAGTCCTGCGGGCCAGGGGGGCCATCTCCGCCACCTGGTTGACGAAGGACTGTGGTCCACTGCCTCATACACGAGCTTAAGAGGGATCTTAGAGCTGTATCGATTTTATACAGCTCTAAGATCCTCTCCAGCCATGAATGAGGCACCGAATCATAGGCCTTCTTATAGTCAATCCAGGTGGCCGAGAGAGACCCCCTGTTCCGCCGGACTTGTTGGCAAATGGTCGTGTCAATGAGGAGGAGCTCCTTAGTACCACGGGACCCAACCCTACATCCATTCTGAGAAAAGGCCAAAACGTTATTCGCAACAATGTGCGTGTTAATTTTCGTTCTCAGAATGGACGTAAGGAGCTTGTATAAAGTGGGCAAGCACGTGATGGGTCTATAGTTTTTCGCTTCCGTGGTACTACCGGACTTATAGAGCAGGAAGGTAGCACCAGTAGTCATGAAAGATGGCAGGGAACCAAGCTCGAGGGCGTCTTGAAATTGTGTTGCCAGGCGTTCGTGTGAGGATCGAAACCACTTGATCCAAAAGTTGTGCAATCCGTCTGGCCCAGGACTTTTCCAGTTCTGGGTCGTACGGACCGCACAACCCTCATCATCGGGGCTGATGGTTACAGCCCCCATGTTTTCGATCGGCTCACACTCACGTCTGACAACATTCATCCATTCGCCCTCGGTGTGCTCGACTGGAACTGACCAGATACTACGCCAGAAATTAATCATGGCAGTAGGATCCGGCAGTTGCCCGTCGGTCACACATTGATCGGTTCCCTCCCACTTTCGGTATACCTTCCTTTGGTCGCTTTGGAAGAGGCGATTTTGCTGGAATCGATCCACACGCTCTCTGTAGCGACGAATACGGCTTGCCCATGCATAAACTTTCTGCTTTAGGTAGTCGATACGCTCTGTGACACATGCCATGTAATCGCAGGGCCTGGTGCCAGTCCCCGCGAAGACTTGTGTCACGTAGCGCATCACACGGGGGCGATTGTTGCCCCCCCTAAAACAGATTAGCTTGGCAATGAGAGTCCTAAATGAGCTGATACGCCGCTCGATCCGTACTTGCCAGGCAGGAACACCCCCGGCGGTCCGCGGTGCTCGGTCAGTGTCCGGGAATCTGACACGAGCAACGCGGCACGCCGCGATGGCCCCACAGTACATGATCGAGTGGGTATCAGCTAAGTCTTCGCTAGCCCGAAGGTACGGGTCTAGCAAAGCGTCCAGGGCTCCCATTAACGCTAAATTACGCTTATGCATCGGTAAGCGTGGTAATCGCGGCCTAGAGTCAGGTGCGGATCGATAGCGCCTAATCGCCTCCTCCAAAGCCCTCCTCAGTTGCTCATTGGCCTGGGTACTGACGCTACTCGCACAGTCTTCCTCGTCGGCATCGCGATCCGTCCGCGGCACCTCCGGCACCAGGTTGGGCGCTGGCGCCGAAACCGGTGACGTAGCAGGCGGATCCCGAGCCGGCGTGGAAGACGCGCGAGCGGCCAGTACCTCCAGGCGCAGTCGATCAAGTGTCGCGTCGTCCAGCAGCTTGCGCCGCTGGATGAAGCGCACTTGATCGGATAGCCGTTGCGCAGATACGGTGATGGTCGGATCAAAACTCAGAAACAGAGGCAGCATCCTGTCCCGGTACGCGGACAGGTTGGTTCCTCCCTCTGTAGCCCCATAGTAGGCGCGCATGACGTTCTCATTCATGGCTTGAGACCATCTCATGCGACGCACTACACCACCGGTAGAGGGGACCGTGGATGGGGCAGATTGCCCCGTAGGCCCCAAGCGTGCCGGCAGCGGGCGTCCTCGTCGCGCAGGTGGTCGCGGCGGCGGGGGCGGCGGCCCGCGCTCGTCGTCGCTCGACTCGCTGGTGTCGGGCGCAGTGGCGAACTCGTCGCCCGACGACGATGGCGTGGAGGAAGACGGGGCGGGTGATGGTGATGGGCGTGCGTGGCTTGTTTCCGCTTTTTTACGCTGTGATCTCGTAATCATCGTGTATTTCGTTTCATTTTATAGATTTCGCCTTGTGCGAGCTGTCACTTGTCAAAATGTACATCTTTATTATTATTATTACTGTCGAGGGTATGTATTTGTATCCAAGTTTTTTCATGTGAATTAATAATACTGTGTTGCCATCTAGTCGTTCTCACATGCAAATTTCGTTTACTTTCGTAATGCTTCCCTCTGCTCGTTAGCTTGCTCAGTTCTGGAGCAGTTGCGCTAAGTTTAGTTAAAACGAGTTGACTTTTTAATTCAGCTCTTAGGGGATTCCTGCCAATTTTCTCTTGGAAAATATTTAAATTATAAGCGAGTAACTGCAGTGTCGTTGACACAGAAAATGTAATTACTCCGAGGGAAAATGAGGAATGACATAAATTTACCGTGTAGGTATATGCCTGTAATGTAGCTGCGAAATCTAGATTTAATTTAACGTTTGAAAAAATATTTCATCGAGACTCGGTTCGAGAGTGATTTTATAGTTAAAGGCAGTTTAGATATAAATTAAATCTGCTTTGGCCCAGTTAACACCAGAGCACCCAAATTCACAGGTTAAGATGCTGTTAGGGAACATATAAAATGTACCTAATTTAATTGATCTAGCTTTTATACTTTAGGTTTTATTGGTACCTAAAATACACCGATTTTGCCACTCATATATATATACACTAACGTATCAAAACCTCTGGGGTACTTCCCGATGACCTAGAAAGCTGAAATTTGGTATGTAAGCTACTTTTAGTACACAAACAATAGAATAATTATTTTACCCCCCAACCCCTTAAACTAGGGGATGAAAGTTTGTATGAGACTTTCGCAAATTTTGATACTAGAGGTCTGAAAATTTATACCTATTGGGACTCATTGTTATAAATAAAATACACATTCTAGGATTTTTAGAAAATCACCCCCCACCTTTCAAATAAGGGGATGAAAGTTTGTATGAGTTTTCCATAATGGGGGATAAAAGTGTAGGTATAACGGACTGTCCGGCCTATATGGTAAGGAATTAAGTTTATATATTTTATCATGAAGACATAAACTTAATTTCTTGATACCGTATGGGCCAGACGGACCGCCGTTGGACTTATTTACGTTACTCTATGAAACGGCCAGGCCATACTTTTGAAGCCAAGGTGTAGGAATAGTAAACTCAGGGCTTAGGGGCTTGGCTTTTCGAGGGATCTGACAACTTTTTAACAGCGAAAGCGTTATGAGCATGTGAGTCTTGGCCGTCAATTTTACATGACATGTTTTTGGTGGGATAGTACATTATTGCAGACGCTGAAAGAAGGGCACGCGGGTGAGTAGGTATAGACTGGAGTAGGATAGTGATACGAAGCCTGCAAGCAATAAAAAATACACCAGTCGAATAAAATATAAATTTAGCTGTTTAGCCTGCTCACACAGACGCCATGTTAAAAAAATACTTTCCGGCCTAGGCCTTCAATTTTGTATGGAATTCCTTTACAGTTCTCTCGAGTTGTTCCGCCCGAAACGTGATACTTCAAAGCCTGTTATAACACACGTTATGACGACAATTCATTGCATGTTTGAAAAATCTATTTAAACTAACATTTTCCGGCAACACTCTCGAACACCCGATAGTTCCATGTCATAACATTTGATAAAACTCCAACAACCGCATAGAATTATAGCAATTCTGCACGCTTTGTTACTTTTAATTGCACTTTGAATGGTCAGAATTCTGCAGTCTGCTTCAACATTCCGAGATTGAATCGCGTCGAATAAAAAAGTAAGAACATTAAGAGAAAAACATCGCTACGGCAGGATGCAAAGCTATTTACTACAAAAGAAGCGATCTAAAATCTTTGTAACATTTTAAATTAAAAAAAAGAAACATTTGATCCATTCTATGTTTTCCTGATCATCAGGAGAGACATTACGAGTGGTTTTGCCGATCAAAAAGCATTGAAGGAAATAAAGAAGAAAGAATTAAGAAAGTCGAAAAATACGGCGGAGAAAAAAAACTCAGAAAATGGTGGTGAGGATCCTAATTTCCCTAATCATTTGTTCTCAATGCTATACAGCAATTATAAGACTCAATGGCTTAAAATTCGTAACAAACGGAGTTCCCGTGTCTATGCAATTTCCTGACGTCAACAAAAACAAAAACAATGAAACAAATATCAACAAGAGTCATGCAATAATTACTACCGACAGTTTCGACACTAAAGGACTTCTAGAAACTAATACGAGTACATCGAGTGATTTCCCAGACGACAAAGAGACGAATAAAAATAAAAAAGCCATTAGTACCAAAGCTGAACAACTTATAGAACGTAATTCAAGAATAGATATTGATGAGACAGACGATAATGAAGTGAAGATTAACCAATCGTCGAGGCGTAAAGAAAGTGCGCATGTTTACATACCCATAAGTTACGACATGCCTTACCCGCAATTCATAGCTCACGATGTGATGAAAACGAAATACTTTAGAAATGGACTTGAGCTTATTGACCGCAAAGGCAGCGAACTGAGGATTGAACTTGCTACTTAAATATACAATCAGTTAAAAAGTTCCAGTTTTATTTATGTAGTATTCATTTATTGTACCACTAGGAGGATGGTTTATTCTCAAATAAATTTATTTTCCGGTACGTGTACGTATATGAGTGTGCTTTAACTTTTATCTATTGTGTCATAAAATTTCTACAGGAACTTGACGACGAACTGCTTTAGTGAATCGTGTCTAGGGCCCTGAAAAACATAATAAATGTGATTATTTTACCCTATCCCTGGATGTCTAACATGACTGTGTCTTTCAGGCTGGCACTTCATTTTACATATCAAAAAGAAAGATACCATTAGACGTTCTATTCACTTGGCTGAAATTGCCATCCTAACAACAGTGCTTATATTAGTGATACCTACTAGTTAAATCACCAACCCTATTATCATAAATTGTTCTATACGTACATCATAAAAAATAGTAAATAAATTTAATCCGTAAGCATTCCTCATGTAAAATGATCAAAGTACTTAATAACTACGAGAATAACTAAACTACTCAACTTTAGGCATTGAGTACAATGCTCGTATCTTTTATATGAAAAGCCATTATTCATCGTCTTCGGAAGATATATGATATCCATTTGGACATTGAAGTTACACATGAAACGTTGGCCAATTCCTATGCCTGGACCCTATCCAAGATGCAACAGTGGGCCTGCTCAAACAGCAAGTAAAATACATTTGTGGAACGGGCTTCGGGAATATCATTTTCAAAACCTAAATATATTATTGTTTACACAGTAAGCTAATTTTTCCGAAATAATCATTATTCCAAATTTTCATAATTACAAAAATTACTTTCTAATGATATTGTTATCATACAACCTTAGGTTACAACATTAGGTTAGGTCTTAATTATAAATATTGTGTACGAGTAACATATTAGGTATCTACAGCAATAATATTTGTTTATTATCATGCATTTGTACAAATAAAACTTCGGAATTTGTGGGTGTTCGGACTAAAGGTGACATTTATAATAAGTACCTATATTCAATATACTCTATGATTATTTTTTTACATGATGTACATAATTTTGTTCAGCCCTTCCACCGAACATCGATTTTCATATTTACACTCTCTTGCTAAAATATTAACTGTGTAACGATCCTTTAACCACGTTTAGCTAGCAGTGTAAAGTTTACCCCCACGACGTGCTTAAATTCAAAATAGTACTTTCAGTACCAACGCGGATTTATCACGCGCCGCTCTAGTAGAGACCAGCGAACATCTGAGTGCTTTGCTCAGCCTCTACCGCCTCCGGGTAAATTTGGAATGCGTTCAAAACCAGTCGTATTCGTATAGGCACGCATCGGCCGGTGGCCGGCCAAGAAATACCTGCAGGTCTCAGGCAGCTTTTACGAATATCAACAGAAAAAATCCTCTGTAGTCTTCTATTCCATGATGTTACATAAGCATCGTGTTGTACTGTACTTACTGCTCGTAAAAGGTTTCTGTGTTACACTACTCTATGTTTTGGCCGCGCGGGCCAATTCTTATAAAGTGAACGGGGTATCCACGTTTTTATGTAACAATTACATTTTACTACGCATTTAGGATGTGTACTTTATGCAGCGAGTTCGCCGACTTAATGTCTTGCGGTTTATTGGCTATAAAAATCTTATTTTAACTGCTGTTGTTTAGCTTTGTAACGGCGAATTTGGATTCAGTCAAATAACAAGTTTGTTTTGGGGTAAAGCGAATCATACTCCATTTGTGTTTGATGGTGTACTTTATGGAAGTGGCTTTAGTATTCAGTTAATTAAGTAAATATGGCCAGACAGGACAGGACATTGTGTTTATGGGGACAACTGTTACTTTTGATTATAACCTCACACGTTTTTTTAGGGCCAAACTTTAGTGAGGAAGGTAGTAGGGTGACTGGCCTTATGTGTATCGAAATGTATTTAAAGTACAGGGACCTAATTCGAGAATGCGAACGCGAGCGGATTGACGAAGTTGCGATGTTCTAGGGATATCGCCACTTGTGAAGTAGGGACACGTCAAAAGTGACGGATGGCGATGAAATGAAGATCTTCATTATCTCTCTAAAATTGGTCGAATTACCCCTCATCAGATCTATACTGTACAAGCAGTGAGTACAGTCATGTACCTACACTTTTATGCAAGCCTACACTACTAGCCAAGTTGAGCTAATATGATCGTGTGGAGAGGCACTTCAGCGGAGCAATACTTCAGTGGAGCAATACTTCAGTGGAGCAATACTTCAGTGGAGCAATACTTTAGTGGAGCAATACTTCAGTGGAGCAATACTTCAGTGGAGCAATACTTCACAGTTGCGCGCGGGCGCTGATTATTGACGGACGCGTCGATCTATTTGCCTACGAACTACGATTCCTAGAACGGCTTGATCGGCTCAAGGACGCACGCGCGCGCGTTGTTTACGATTGCGATGTATTTTGTGGATAGGCGGCTGAGCATAAATGGATAGTGAAGAAATTGAGTTAGGGACAGATATGTTTAATTTGAACGACAGTGAGAGTGAGACGACAGGAAGTGGTTATACAAATATACCAAGGAGCAATAATAATAGTAATAATGATTTGGACAGCAGGAATGACTTGGAGACGAACCGATCATTAAAAAGAAGCCGGGAGGTTAACCAGGAAGGAGAATGGATTACAGTGAGTCCAAAACCAAAACGTACCGGAAAAATAGTTAATGACAACGGCGGGACAAAAATGTCAGGAGATAAAATTGAGGTGTGCGTGACTTGTAAGGAAATATTACCTAAACAATTTGGACTAGCTAAGATGTTAAAATCGGAGAAGGTACAGAATGTGACACGAGTTAAGTTCATTAACCCCTTTAAAGCTATCATTCAGTTTAAAGACGAAGGAAGCGCGGAAACATTAATGCGATCCAAAAAGTTCAATGAGGATGGTTTTAACTGTCAAAAAACGCTTGAACTGGGGCAGTCTTACGGGGTCATAAATGACGTTGACCTTGATCTGACCGAGGACGACATATTGCAGGGCATTTCTAGTCAAACAGAAATACTAGCAGCAAAACGGCTCAAACGCAGGAATACTACTGACGGCAAGTGGGAAATGAGCGAAGCGGTCCGAATTTCATTCAAAGGCACTCATTTACCGACATACGTGTACATCCATGATACTAGGGCTAAAGTTAACCCTTACAATTATCCAGTAACACAGTGCTCAACATGTTGGCGGTTTGGGCATACAGCTAAAATGTGTCCCTCTAATAAAATTATCTGCCCGAAATGCTCAAAAAACCATCCTAATAGTGAGACAACCAAATTTTACTGCAACAACTGTGCTGGACACCATATGGCCATGGCAAAAATATGTCCTGTATATATCAAGGAAAGAAAAATAAGAGACCTCATGACGGAATTCAACTGTTCGTATAAAAGAGCTATTACCTTGTACGTTCCACCTTCACCTCCTCCTGAGACCACCTTTTCGCAGGATCAGCACATGAGAAAAACAGTTACACCAGCATCAAACACCCAAGAAAATGTACTGACGAGAAGCAGTGAAAAGGAAGTTGGGACAAGTGCCAAGCCGAGCTATGCTGGTGTGACAATTATAAATAAAAAGGAGACTACAAAGAAAACAGCTGAGAGACGGACAAGAAAGAAGGTAGAAGAAAAAGAAGAAGATCAGGACTGGCTTGACAGTATGTCTCTAATGAGTGAGAAAGACGAGGATGAGGAAGAACAGCAAAGACAAGAAGAGCATAATCAATTCAAAGATCAAATAACCTGGCAACTGCTACTTAGGAAATTAAAACAAAAACTGTTTCAAGAAGAAAATAGCTCTTGGGGTGACCGGATTAAAAGCTGTGTAGGCATTATCATAGAGGGAATAGTATCTATTGTTCGACAGTACATATCAAGCTGGCCCTGTTCACATCTTATCAACCAATTATGGACCGCAACAGATCACACATTCCAATAAGTGTCCTACAATGGAATGCCCAGAGCATCCGTCCTAAACGATTAGAATTTGAAAATCTTTTATATCAAGAAAAGATACACATCGCTGTAATAAGCGAGACATGGCTCGATCCAGGTAGTCACTTTCACATCAGTGGATACAATGTTTTTAGGTCTGATCGTAACGATGGCTATGGAGGAGTGGCGATCTTAACGCATAAATCACTTAAAGCAGAACAATGTAACGTCCAACTAGCTAACCAGCGCATCGAGATTATCCACATTAAGACCCTGAACTGCGACCACATCGAAAATGTTGTTTCCTTGTACTGTCCACCAGCGATCGACACCTGTCCCAGAGATTGGGACCAGATATTTACTCTAGTAAGACGAAAGTCACTGATAGCGGGAGATTTTAATGGCCATCATACCAACTGGTCGAACCGAGTAGATGCAAGAGGCAACGAAATCTTTGACTCCAGTTTAGAATATAATTATATTACCCTAAACAAAGGAAACGCTGATACGAGAATAAAGTTGGTAAACGGTGCAGTTCAAAAGTCTTCCCCCGATCTATCTCTTGCCTCCACTGATATAGCCTTGAGATTTCATTGGATGGTCTTAAACGAAAGCCTAGGCAGCGATCACTTGATGATAAAAATTGAAAACCGAGGTTCCTAGCTCCATGATTCATAAAAAGAGGCGTAATTTTAAAAAAGCTGACTGGGTGAAGTATAGGGATACGGTACAAAAGGAATTTACAGACTTTACTTTACCAGAGGATCCACAATCAGCATATGACTATTTTATAAACACCATTAACAAAGCGGCAAATGATTCAATTCCAATTATAAAAACGTGTGAAGATCCCCTTCGTCAACAAAGATTTACTCCGAGACCATATTGGAACCAGGATATATCTAAGGCAGTGGCTGAAAGACGTCGAGCGCTGGCAGTTTTTAGACGGAATCCTACACCAGACAATTTAGATTTGTTGCAAAATAAAATCAGCGTTGCACAAAGACTTATTCGCCAAGAGAGTGCTAAGTCGTGGCAGAAGTTCTGTGATAGTGTTGATAATACGACATCGTCTAGTGAGATGTGGAACAAGATGAAGTGGCTTAAGGGATATAAAACGACAAGGACAACAATAACTCACGATAAAGCCGAGGCTTTGTTGTGTAGTTTGGCACCGGCTTATGTACCACCTGCGACGCCTATTTTTGTTAATGATAACTTACAGCTGTCTTCGCCTATCCCTTTACAACCGAAGAAAATAATTTACTCAGACTTCTTTAAAACTCACATGACTTTTTCATGGGTGCCTAAATATCGTATTAAAAATAAATAAAAAAATCCTGAAGTCCCTGGTTTCCTGAAAACTTACCCTCACGAGCGTGGGGCTTAGGAGATACGTCGAGATGTGAGTTTTGTCTAGTTTGGAGATATGGTTTAATATTAAATGAAAATTATATTAATTTATCAGTCTTTATAATCATCAGTAATTTTTTAACGATATTAATAATAAGTTTTAAAGCATTTGGCTGTAATCTGTCCGCTTCCTCTAGGCTGTCCTCTTCCCCGCCCTCTACCTCTTGCTCTTGAAGTGTCCCTGCCTGATCTGCCTCTAGTGGATACCCTGCTACTGGATGTTGTTGGGATAGGTGGTGGTGCCTCATCCACTTCGGAGGATTCATCGCCAGAACCAGATCCACTCTCTTCTGGGTGATCTAAGACTCTTGCAACAATATCTTCCTCATCATCAGCAAAGTCCTCAATTTCCGAGTCATTCCCATCTGCTAATAACTGTGCAACTTGCTCATCCGTGAGGGGCTTTCCTAAAAATAAAGAAAAAACCCTAATTAAACGATTATACGTACGATAGTCATGTTTGGTTACAAAAAAATCACGAATATCTATTGTACGTATCACCTAACCTACACGATCGTGCGTCCTTGATATTGAGTCATAATATACCCATATTAGTACGTACCACCTGACCTACACGATCGTGCGTCCTTGATTTTGAGTCACAATATACCCAAAAGTAAGCATGCTAGGTTCAAATTACATACATTATGTACAAACCAATAACCAAAGTAAGTAAATTACACAAAACAAAAATAGAAATTGCATTTATTAAATGAATAACCAAATACTTACCCTGTCGAGTTTGCGCGCCAAAAAACGCAGCCATGCTTCACAGCGGTCACAAGCGACTGACAGGTTCAAACTCTCTCGCAAGAGGCCCGCGCGTCTTTTTTCCAAGAAAAAGATAGATTCACGATCGATCGAGGTCGGTTGCGTCTCGAAAAGTTGATTTGGGTACGCGCCAGAATTTTTGAAAATCAAGTGTCACTATCGTATCAAGTCGGTTGTAAAGGGCTATTTCGGTACAGGAACTCCAAAACGCTATCAAGCAGTCAGATACAGCACCAGGTATAGACGACATATCTACTCAATGATCAAAAACCTGCCCGATATAGCCAAGAGAGTAATGGTAAGCATTTTCAACATTTTTATATCAAGCAGTTTTGTCCCTAATCAATGGAGAAGCGTTAAAATAGTCCCTATACCGAAACCTGGCACAGACGGGCCTGATGTCAGTTATAGGCCGATTTCACTGTTATCTTGTCCATGCAAGATATTTCACACAATCATCACTCGTAGACTAGAATGGTATATGGAGAAAGGAAACTATTTTTCAGACGAAACAGTGGGATTTAGAAGGTCTCGGTCTTGCATGGATAATTTAACACGACTGGTTTCGCGAATTCAGGCTGGGTATACTGACGGACTGGCTACGGTCGGTTGCTTTGTGGACATCAGTAATGCATACAATAATGTCAGCTTGATCAGTCTTTTGAGTACACTGGATCACCTTGGAGTAGGTAGTTTAATTTGTAAATATTTGTGGGAATTTTTGCATTCGCGTCAATTAACTATTGAATTGACAGGTCAAGAATCCTTAGTCCGAATAACAGGAATGGGCCTAGCACAGGGGGATCCTTTGTCCCCTTTGTTATTTAATATAGCTACTATAAATATCTGTAAACAACTAAGAGATGTATTCGTATCGCAATACGCGGATGATTTTGTACTTTATGCCAGTCGTAAAAATGTAGCCGATGCAGCCACTGTAGTTCAGAATGCACTTCACACACTGAATGCCATGGTCAAAGAAATAGGTCTGGAGGTATCATTTAGAAAAACAAAAGTCTGCGTATTTACTAGAGGTCACCCGAGAAACATAAATAAATATAAAGCAGAACTGCAGGTAGACAATAGTAGAATACAACAAGTAGATAGTGTGAAATATTTAGGCATGTGGTTGGATAGAAGCTTGAAATGGGGTCGACATATAAATGAAACTCGCGATAAAACTTTAAATTTTTTAAATGTGTTTAAGGTTCTGGCTAGTTCTAAGTGGGGTGTTCATCCGACGCATCTCAGGCGTCTGTATATATCCATTCTTCGAAGTAGACTTGATTACGGCTGTTTTTTATACGATGTTAGTGTTAAAAGTCATTTATACAAACTGGATAAAGTACAGAATCAGGCTATGCGGGTGGTGGGAGGACTCATACGAAGCTCTCCTATCCATGTCATGGAAAGTGAACTAAGCCTTCAACCACTGTATATCAGAAGGAAATATCTGGCTGCTAAATTCTACCTCAAAGCTAAATCTTTTCAGAATAACATCACAATAGAAGTGTTAGAGGAACTTCATCGATCATGTCAGAATACTTATTGGCAAGGAAAGAAAATACCATTACTTGTAGAAACACTTAACAAATTTGGTGATTATCCCATTCATTCTGACTTGAAATTACCAATGTACTCTCTAGAAACTTGGATTAGCAATTATAATTTAACAAATAATATAAATGTCAACGTTGAAGGTGTAGACTCCGCCAAAAGACATATAAAAAGTGCAGACCTATATAAAGTATGTTGTGAGTTCTTAACGAAGAGGTACAGCTCATGCTATAAACTCTTCACAGATGGATCGAAGGAAAGGGGCAGATGTGGGGCAGCTTTCTATGATGCTCAGTTAAATATACAGGTAAAATTTAATATACAGGCCGATGTGTCCATTATGCACTGTGAACTTATAGCCATAGCTGAAGCACTGTCATATGTAGAATCCGTAAATTATGATAAGTTTGTTATTTTATCAGATGCGAAAAGTGCCCTTTTACATTTGGCTCGGTTACCCTCGAGTGTTCGAGGGCATCCGATAGCCTACAGCATCCTGAGATCCATCTGCAAACTTCGAGCGTCGAATAGGAATGTAATGATTCAGTGGATACCCTCTCATGTAGGTATCATGGGCAACGAGGAGGCTGACCGGGCGGCTAGGAGTGCTATAACAGACGGTATTCCGTATTATTGTTCTCCGGTACACAGTGAAATACTCAGTAACGTTAAAATAAGTTGTAACCAGGCATGGAACGAATACTTCGATGAGCGATCTCTTACAAAAGGTATTTGGTATAAAACAATTCAATGTCAGCCTCCTCGGGTCCCATGGTTCGATAAACAAAAATTTAATAGAAGACAGGTAGTATCTATGATCAGGCTTCGCTCCGGACACATTCCGTCTAACAAATTTAAATTTTTAATGGGTATAGTTGATTCACCTAATTGCCCTGAGTGTGGAACAGTGGAGGATGTCCAACACGTGCTGATGGAATGTCTCCGTAACGAGGCTCAACGATATGATTTGTCAAATTTAATGTCGTTTGATGTGGGTAGTTGTAACAGCATCCTGGCATCGCCGTTATCGGAAGAGGCCAGGATGTTGTTAAAACTGTACTCTAAATTAATGTAGTGAAAAGTGTTTAATATTAAAGTGTGTGATCTCAACGGGGGTGACATAGTCACTGTGTGACAAAACCCCTTTCTAATTAATAAAGATAATAAAAAAAAAATAATAAAAAGCAATACTTCGGTCAACTTCGTGAGTAGTGTAAAGCCGAGGTTACAGCAATAACTAATTGATTGTATAGGTAAGTATCGTATACTGTTTAGATTTTAATTACGAAAATACAGTGACCATCTCGCTTAACGTCGAGAGTCTTATTGTTTTATCGACGTTATCGGTCTCATTATTCAACCTCATAATTCATAAAACCGCTCCGATAAGACTTATCGTTTGTAATTAGCTCGACCGCCCCGCTTCCCACCTCCCCTGCATATCCAACCGGCGCGGAACTTCGCAAGTGATCGATCATGTGTTTGAGGTAAGATCGACTGTTGCTGGCAAGTTTCGAAAGTGTTCTAATTCGAAAATTTGTATTACGATAACAATTTTCTAGCAAAGGTCTTTGAATACCAGTATGAGTATGTGTTTGATGATTATATACAGAATTGAGGAATCAACCATTAAATAGCGGTTACACGGTATAACTCTGGCCTCAGCTCAGTCCATCAATCCGGTCAGAATGACGAGATCGTGTAACCTTCTCAGACTCAAACTGAACTGACTGCCGCCAGAATGAGTGGTGTAACCGATGTCGTAGACATTTGACTTTAATAATCCCAGTAAAAAAGAAACAGTCTTACAAACACATTAAATTACAAATTGCAGGTTTCCTTAAACTTCTGTACACTGTACTTTTTAAACTTTAAGGCTACATATCTGCAATCTGCATATAAGTACGTATGCAATCGGGCGCCGAACTTTGCTTAAGGAGCGCTCATGTGTTTGAGGTGAGACCGACTATGAAGGGAGTTTCTAAATCTAGAATGTTCTTAACTATAAAGTTCGAAGTAAGTAACAAAGATTCTATGATTTGGGAAATTTACGCTGTGACGATGAAACCGACTTCATTGCTTCATTCAATTATCTCTTTTAAATAAACACAATTTTTAAACACGTTTTCATTAGCTTGTCTTGTAACTAAATTTTTTTGTTAGTAACAAACAATGTAATCAAATCTTGGAAGTCAATTAAAATTTAAATTGACGTACCAAAATTAAACTTTGCATGTTTACGTGACAATACAATAACTTGGTATTTTGGAGCCAATCTGATGATGGAGACGGAAGGTAGCCGTAGGAACTCCTAAACAGAACAAGATAAATCCATCGTGTTTGTAACTTGGAAAAACGATAACAGCAGTACATCCAAGCATCATTATAGAATACTCTTTTCCCAATCAAGCGAAAGCGAAAAAGCAGTTCAACAAAATCTGGGTTAACATTCGTTTGCATAACCTATAAGCAAAATGGAGCGAGTGACCACAACAAAAACACGGCTTTATTTCAAATGTTTCGATACTGACTATAGTTCAAACAAATCTGTTTGTTTCTGAAGTTGAATTCGAAACCTCATTTTCACATTTTCCACGTTGCAGTTGTGCCGATTTTAATACTAATCGCTAAAAGTTAATATTATTATTTTCGGTAGAACTTAATCACTTCACGCTGACACCATAATTGTATTTAACGACCGTGCCATTTTCTTTCTAATATGTCTTGAGATATATTTTAATAGGTGTACAATTCAAAGCGCCGCGTGTCTAAAATGGCTAAAGCCAAATTGTACCATGCCAGCTTGTCATACAAATCATACTTAATATTATAAATGCGAAAATGTGTCTGCCTGTTACCTCTTCACGCTTAAACCGCTGAATCGATTAAGATGAAATTTGGTATGGAGATAATTTGAATCCCGGGGAAGGACATAGAATACTTTTCATCCCGAATAAACTTAGTGTTCCCTTGGGATGAGCGGGTAACGCCGCGGGGCACAGTTAATGCAAAATAACACTCGTAAAGCCAACACATTTGTACATTAAAGATCTCGCAAACCTCCACCGAATTAGAGTCCTGGTAGGACTTTGAATAACCTAAGGGTTACGTTGTACCCTCAAATATCGACACGTAATAGAAACATGTAACGAGCTGACCGTGACGCCGTCTGGAGACCCTTATTGTGACGTCACGACGTGACGAGGGACGAGGGACCGACGCGACACGTCGTGACGAGTGACCGTACGGCGCGCCGATGACTAATGACACGTCACTATTAATGGTGCTGTCATGGGACTTGGACAGTGGACTGTAATAAAAATAGATTAATTTGCCGACGATCTGGTCAAGTGGTCATGATCGCAGGGAACCTTACGATGATATGGTGCATAACTAGTCGACATAACATATACATTCCAGAGCTCTCTCTAGACAGTATATTCCCCTGAACTGAGATCCTTCAGAAATTGAGGAAACTTTTCGAAAAGTTTTTTAGTAACTCGTTTAGTTATAGTCCTCGGGCTGGCGTTGTATACGATCTAATTAAAGAAAACAGTAGGTACTATGGTGTGGTTTTACATCTAATTATTGTCCGTCATAAAAGAGATACTTAGATGTTTTATAGATAAGGTATCTTTTGGTGGATTATCATCACCAAGAGTTAAAACTGCTTTAATAAAGGTGCCCAGGAAGAGCACCTCAGTACTAGTTTCTTTAATGAGGTCATACACAATGTATACCCAATGACTATACTCTAGAAAACACAATATTTTTTAGTTGAGGTCGGTTATTTTTTGTCAAAAAGTTATAATTCCATAGAGGCATAAGTATGGAAAATTCATTTCCTCTGAAACCATTATATGTTTGGGATTTTTACATACCGGGTAATAGGAGCAATAAATTAAAACATAGATTCTTCCCTTGAAACTGGACAACATTTGTTAAGCAACTTCTGAAAATAACCTGTATTAAATGATATTTTGTAGAACAATGTTCAGACAAAGAAGCAATGTATTGCGAAATGTCCGATATTAGTAGAGTGACAGCTATGTCAATGCTCAGGGAATGTCAATGTTGGACGAAATAATAAAACTCTGAAAACTGACTTTTTTTAAAGTTGTCAGCAACTGCAACATTTTGTTCAGACAAATGTTGTTCAATTTGAAGAGTAGAATCTATATTTTAATTTATTGCTCCTATTACAGGCAACACCTAGTATAAAACGAACTTAATCCTACAACACCTATCTCAGAATCATGAAAATATACCGTTGTATCCACAAAATCCAATGAAATAACACATTCTGCAAAAATGTTGTCTAAGAAAATGGAACTACATGTATTTGCAAACATTCATCTGTGTATTCGAGTTGATGTATGTTTACTGCAAAAGCTTAGCCTGTTGTCACGAACAATGTCTCTCAATTTTGCCTTTCACGTTAACAACAGCTCCAAAACAAACGTCCATTTTTCCCCAGTTAAACCCCTAACCTCTTCAGTGAGTTATCTAAAAGGGACTTTTGTTGTAATCTTATGGCTCATTATGGCCCTCGACGGTGATAAGGGACTGCGGAACCCCAATTTATCTCCGTAATGATCATTTCACTGAACCGGTTCATATTTTTAAACTTTTGTGCGAATTTGCGAGTTTAAATGACCTCCCTTGTTTTGTGAATAAATCTTTGTTAGTTTAAACGAAACCCGTGTGAGCGGTCTTTATTATTTTACCGAGCAAGCGAAGCGTGTCTGTTTCATCTTGGGCGAAATTTCTTTCGTATGCCCGGATGTTCGGATTTCCGACTGTTCTCGCCTACAGGCCACATATCTCAACGGATTCTAATGAAATTTTGTGATAATGGAGGTTCGACAAGTAAACTATATATACTTTAATGTTTTTTTGTCGATTTCGTTTTTCGTATCTTTACAAAATGGCGGAGAGAGGGAGAGAAGTTTAAAAAACTTAAAAAATTACAAGTTTCTACCGTTTTGAAATAAATAAAGAAGGTTCAGATCATGATTAAGTGTTAGTTTATTCGGTTAGCCACGTTTCAGACAACCTTTGAAGCCCTAATAATGAAGTTGTTAGCTAAACCTGACGATGCTAAAGGTGGAGACGAAATTTGTTATCAAATAAAGTATGTATAGAAAACTTTATGAATTTATCCCGTAGGTATGCTGATGCATACCAGACTAAAAATATTTATAGATCTGCAAAAAACCTAGTTCATCGTTAGATCATGTATTTTACCTTTTGATGGGGCACAGTTGTTTCTCTCAGTTTTTTTAGGGTAGGATTTATCAATAGACTTTTCAATTGATTGACGTTTTTTTTCACAGAAAGCATTTTGTTCTGAATAGCTATCGTATTTGTCCCGAGTAGCAATTGTAAATAATCTCTAAATCTTTAGTATCTGCAAAGTGTGTTAAGTTTGAGTTACTTAGAATGAGTATCTGTAATGAAGCCAAAGTTTTCTTTAGCTATGACGAATTTTGTAGAATTGACTTCACGGAAAGCATTTTTTCTGAACAGCTATCGAATTTGTTCCTTGTTTCATCCAAAAAATCATCATTGTTATTGTTACTTAAGAGATTTACTCTTGTGGGTACAGTTCTCTCCAGTCCGTTCTACTGAACGCCAGTTACTTCATTTCTCGATACGACGTCTACCTTTTTCTTTGTCTGGTCTAAACCTCAGCCTTCTTCTTCCACTCCTTCCCCCAATTTTTCCCTCTATTTTCTTCAGTATTAGATCGTCGTGTCTTGTCGTATTAAATGGCTCTTCGAGTTTCTATGGTATGCAGTATATGTCTCTTCTCCTCTAGACTCTTAAACAGAACTCCCGCGGCAGTCTCCTTCAAACTTTTGCAGCACTATAACATTATCTATACCTACTATTATAAAATTCTAGATTTGTATAAAAAATCAGTTTTCAATGGAGAGGGGTCATTATTACAGGGAAAATGTTATTATCGTGATGCAGTATCGTCTTTTATTTTGTATGAGCACGCGGCGCCATGCCAGTCAGGCGCCCTCTGTGGGGCATTTTTAACTTAACTTTGTCCTTGTATCACGCCGAAGCGGTTGGACGAATTATAACCAATTTCAGTACAGGGATAGCTGGACATGCATGGTTATAGGATACTTATTACCCGACTACAGTATAAAAAAACTACGCATACAAAGGGACCTTCTAGTATATTATAAAGATTTCCCTAACAAAACAAATGATTTAAATGCAGAGAGGCCGCACGTGACCGAACTGGGAAGAAGCGTTTTTGTCCCGCCACGGATTAAGTTAAACCCTTGAGTCGGGACAGTTGGGTTGCTTTAATTCAATGAGATATTGGGTTTAAAGGGCACTTATTTGTTGGATAAGGTGATTTGCGCTTGATGAATGGAATGTTGAGCTTTCGTTTATTTTTATACTTAGATCAAAAACCTTTGCGGTTTTTAACTTTGATAAATTCCCTATGCAAGTAAGTAAACTGGGTATTTTCGACCATAAAAGAGGAAATTCACTGTTTTATTGTCCTAATTAGACACGGAGATGTAATGCGTTAATAGACGCTGGACGACAAAATGGTGGAATATTTGTAGTATGAAGTATATGTACATATTAGGTACGTTGATGTTACACTACGCAACGTCTGTCGCGATAACAATAACCGCCTTCCAATTTTTGATCCGTCGCTTCGGGGCGCGATCGTACCCAGATGCATGCGCTAAATGCTTAGACGGCTTTTTTAAAGATCAAAAGAAAGAGTCTTCTGTAATAAATGTGTGTAACAATTTGTATTGGGCCTTTGATATAAAACCGGCCAAGAGCATGTTGGGCCACGCTCAGTGTAGGGTTCCGTAGTTGCCCATCCTTCACAATAGACGAAAATTACGAGAAAGATTTCAAGCTCCATAAAAAGGTCGTAAACGCCAAAGTAACAGTAATTACTTATTACCTTCTGGAAGTTATCGGTTATACGCACCAGATTGAGCGAAATGATTTAGTACAGTATGGCACTTACCTAATATGTGTAACGTTCGAAGTATAAGGACACCGCACGGCACTTACGTCATTTTAAAGAAAGTTATGATTTTTTACGATAACCCAAAAACGGCTCAACCGATTTTATTCAATATAGTTTTCATTGAAAGTACTTATAACGCCTCATTTTCATAAATTTTTCACAATTTTTTTAACCGTGGTTGAAAAGTTAGGGGGGGGGGCACATTTTTTTTTATTTTCGGAGCGATTATTTACGAAACTGCTGACTTTATTAAAAAATAATGTTCGAAGACCCCTCTTATTTTTAAAAGACCTATTCAACAACACCCCACACACTAGTGTTGAACCGAAAAAAATAAATCACCCCCACTTTAGGTGTACGGGAGGTACCCGAAAAAAAGTTTTTATTTTAGTTTTTATTTTACTGTTTTGTCGGCGTGATACATACACATACTCATACCAAATTTCCGCTTTCTAGTACTAATGATCACGGAGCTAAGCCGCGGACGGACAGACAGACAGATAGACAGACAGACAGACAGACAGACATGGCGAAACTATAAGGGTTCCTAAGTTGACTACGGAACCCTAAAAATCAGAACACAAAAGAACATTTGAAATCCGCAACCTGGTGAAAGAAGCTGGGAATCGAACCCAGTGCCTCTGGATTACCAGGCCAACCTATCAACCATTCCACCACCCCAACGCCAGGAGACCTCTTGTTTTTTTTCGTATGCTTTGTGTATTAATCTTTGCATTATTTTTTTATTTGAATGTCTTTATATCTTAGCGGTTCCAATTCCCGGTCTCTTCTGCCAGACCACGCATATCAATTTTTCTTTGTGCCTTTAACTTTGTAGAAATGAGTCTTTTGTAATGTTTTATTCTGTAATATAGTGAGATGTCTGCCCCTCGGCTGCGTCAAACTAAACGAGACATCGCTGAGTGACGGAATAATTCTATTTACACAAACAAAACACGTCCCCGGCCTTTATTGAAGTTTATTCAATAATGTGCCCGGATTAGCCTCGTCTCTTATCTCTTTGCTGAGGCGTGGTATCACGAATTTATTCTAAACTTTTTATGGAAAGGTCACCGTGGTCAAAAAACGCGGGAAATTATGGCGACGAAATGCTTTTAGTCAGTATGTTAAATTATATATGACTAGCTGTGCCCCGCGGTGTAACCCGCTCATCCCACGGGAACACTAAATTTATTCGGGATGAAAAGTATCCTATGTCCTTTCCCGGGTCTCAAACTATCTCCATACCAAATTTCATCTAAGTCGGTTCAGCGGTTTAAGCGTGAAGAGGTAACAGACAGACAGACAGACACACTTTCGCATTTATAATATTAGTATGGATAACAATAGCCTAAATAAAAAATTTATAACGCCTCTGACACAAGCAGCTGCATGAGACCCTCATTCAATTAGTCATATAGAAAATGCTACTAAAACTGAACATAACTACAAGATATTCAATTCTTAGCTTCAATGTTGGCACAGATCTTGTCACTTCTTGTCCCAATTAAAGCTGAATATCTTAGAAACTTCGTCATTTCCACCAAACATAGCTAAGAACCATCTCGACGGACAAGTCTTTCTATGAAAAACACACGCAAATTGGTCAATCCGTTTGGGAACTACGATGGGAACCACAGACAGACAGACAGATACACAAATACACAGATACTAAATGTTTACAATGAAGCGAAAAATTGAAAAGATTCAATGGCTCTGACATCTGGTTCGGTGGTCCAGTTGGTACGACGCCCGTGTTGGCCCGGAAAGCCGTTGGAAACGCAGGTTCGAATCCTGTCTGAACCATTAAATTTTTAAATTTTTCGCTTCATTGTAAACATTTGGTTTACGTTAGCAGACGTAACTGCTTTAATAAAAATAATTACACAGATACTCAAGTTAAACTTAAAACACCCCCCTTTTTTCGTCGAGGGTTAAAAATAGTTTTTTTTTTTTGCGTTTGACATTTTATAATAATACTTTATTCTTATTTCAGCTTTAAGCAAATAAAAAAATAAGTCTGTTAATACAAGTCTACGCAATCAATCACGCTCATGGCCTACATCAGCGCTAACTTTGAAATAGAGACTATTCATCTCAATGAAGAACATACTGTCAATACAGTTACTTTGAATAGAGCACATCGCTCGAGTACATATTTCCTAACGGGTGAGATCCCTAACAAATGCCATTAGACACGTCGAATTTTGCCTCAAACCTTCGTGGCACGTCAATCTGTTCACGTTGCTCAAATTCCCATGGCATTGCACGCTATTTTCCAAAAGAATAAAAATACCTTCAAAAACTTGGTCGAGCGACTTCTCCATCGATTGCCCCTCGCACGCGAGCCGACGCTTGCTTCAGAGAAACTTACACTATTTTAGGGCTGGTAATTTTCTACCGACTTATAAGGATTTCGAGTAGACTCTTTAGGGATTAAAAAGAGCTTTTAGTTTAAATATAATATATTCTCCTATTTGTAGTAATTTATAACTTTTACTGTAGGTAATAGTCATGTGATATAATCAAAGGGCGAACGGTGGATGCAATATGGTGACGAAAGCATAAGATGGATAAGACTTTTATTACATTTCGAGTAACATTATGCATGGAGTTTTTGTTATAAATATATCAGTAAGTATAAAATATTTCTATAATGGTGAAATGTCAATTTACGAATACGCACTTCTTACATCTGTAGATGTAGAGGAGGTCATTCTCTCAATATAAGTGTAAGTATAAAAGGAATGGTTTCCAAATATTAATATGTGAAAAAAATTATGATTATTTACTACAACAATAAAATTGTATTAACTATTTGTATTCATGTTATTTTCTTTAAACCAATAGTAGTCATCCATATTACGTAACATAGTTTGACTTGATTTTGACGTAAGTATATTGCATCCACTGTCCGCCCTTTGGATATGATTTAACAACAATTTTAATAGCAAGTGCCCAGTCATTAAAATTAAATCACTAGGTATTGGATAACAACATACATATTTTAGTATTTAAGTACAGTCGATCGTATATTTATCCGTGACGTATACGCTATCGGCGGCATGGAGTGTATGTATGTATGTATGTAAACGCTTTATTGTACACAACAACTGGTTATAAATAAATTGATAACAAATGAAATATGTACAAAGGCGAACTTATCCCTATTAGGGACCTCTTCCAGTTAACCTTTGAGCAATTGAAGGAATGGGTATTCGAAGAAAATAGGCAAACTACACTGCGTACAACCGAGATATCTATATTATACTTAATAAAACTATAATAAGTACATAAACTATGTTAGTAATAATACACATATATTTATACTAATAAATAGAGAATGTAATAAGTAGGGAATGTGTAAGGGAATGGGGGTGTAATAGGGAAGGAGTAGCATCTTTCATAGGAGAATAACAGCGTCCAGCGGTAAGTAGTAAATAATAGTTCCAACCCCGTCCGCAACAGCGCTAGAGTAGTAAGAAAGCATGAACAAATGAATTAAAAATATTTTAGGTGATCAGTCTAGTTCCTTTATGTAGGTATATTTAGAAAAAAAACGCATAATTAAGGTTTATTAAAAATGTAGGTATAAACAAACCATTGCTAAGTAACGGAACTACTTTCAGCTACAGTAGGGCCACCAATTTAACACCTTTCAGCGGACACGTTTGCATAGGCATGTGAAGATGCCGCTCTCCCTTTTACACTCCATAAGCGGCGGGAAGCCATTGACAATACGTAGGGCTGCCATCCGTCCGGGTTTCCCCGGATTTGTCCTAGTTTCGAGGCCGTCCGGGGGACGTTCGGGGGGGTTTTCAATAAGTGTCCGGGCAAAACCCGTACACTTTTTACGTGAATGAAAAATAAAGCGACTGTTTTTTTAATTACGTAATTTTCGGACACGTCTGGGAATAACATTGCGATTTACGCAAAGGTCCGGGTTGTTTAAGTTTTTGTCCGGGGTCAGCGAATTTAAAGATGGTAGCCCTATTAATACGCAGTGTTGCCAACATTCGCCCGAAATAATTATAAGGTGCGTTCAAAAAGTCGACTAACACTTTTCTACTCGTACCATACAAATATCGAGTTACAGCGGCGAGGGCGAGCGAAGGCCTTAAATTTGGTCAGTAGGCATTATTTTGAAGCCGGTTGTTACAAACTTTTAATTTAGTACTCGCCCCGAGTTTATGGGCAATTTGACTTATTCACCAACTTCTGTAATGGAACGGAATTCGTTTGAGAACGGAGAGTTGTTTCTGATTGTTCCGCCATTTTGTATAATGTAAAGCGTTTGTTTAGGAAAAGGGTTTCAATTACAATACAATTAAATCCATACTAATCCATACTAATATTATAAATGCAAAAGTGTGTCTGTCTGTCTGTTACCTCTTCACGCTTAAACCGCTGAATAAATTTTGATGAAATTTGGCATGGAGATAGTTTAAGATCCGAGGAAGGACATAGTATAGTTTTCATCCTGGAAATTATCCCTAAAAAGATTGAAAAGTGAGTAAGTAATTCATGATGACATTGATAACCCTGTAGGAAATGTAATGATTAGACCAAAAGCACAATTGCTTAGGTTTTTCAATAATCCCTTTTATTAATTAAGGTAATTAGGTGGATATCTATCGTGTTGTACGAGGTTTCTTCCTTACTTCCAAGTTCTACGCGGACGTAGTCGCGGGCAAAAGCTAGTTAACGATAAATAAGCAATCAAAGGAAATCTTACACAAATTATCTAATCCCAAAAACAATGGATTTCCTTATAGGTGTCCAATATAGGTCTTCGCCGCCCGAACGTTATCTGGAGGAATAAATCACTGTTTAAAGACAAGGTCGCCTATTGCATATTGAAGAAGTATTGTTTTGTAACAGAGGATACATCAAAATCATCCAAGCTTCAAAATATATATTTTTAATCGCACTTGATCACTTAGTCTATTTATTAGCATTAGGTGTCGAGTTTATAAAAAAGTGGAATAATGGTAAGAACAAAACTCACTCAACTTTTCCTCCTCAAAGTGGGTGTTCCACGGAGTAGATAATGTAAGCAATCGGGTCCCAAATATTGGATAAGGGCGGAGGAATCAGGCCGTGTCGGACACAGATATCGTATATAACAGATGTATGGAAAAGTTGGCGGTTTCCTTTCATGATGTTGTAGTCCGACAATGTTGATATATTTTGTAGGAAAATCTTTATTATTTAAGTACTACACATGTTAATATACTTTTACCCTTATTTGTCAGTAGTAGTATTAGTATATAATTGTATCTTTATCTTTGTACAGTACTCATCTTGTTTATTTTCTATTGTTATTATTGCTGGCATTTAAAAAAAAAAACTATATAGTAATAAACAAAAAATAAAAAATAAAATCTTCGTAGTTTAAAAACAACCTGTAGTTAAAATAAAGTTTGTGCTATAATTTAATTGATGAATAAAGGCATTAATTGATGAAAATGTCGAAGAGATACCTATAGATCTCAATCCGATAGGGCTTAGCAAAACATACCGAGATGTCAATTTGATTAGACCATGTCGTCTTTGCTCTTAATCTCGTTTACTGCTGGTAAGTGCAGAGAGATTTGTCTAAGTACTTTCCACCAGAACCTCATCACATTCATTTTACTTGAAATCATTTCTGAAAAAGTACACATATTTTTTCTATTATCTTATTCTAATCTAATAGCCCAAGTACTACAAACATTCTGCATATCTGCCTGCCTTTTTCACTTTAAGGTCAAGTTCTATGTTTTTTTCTACTGTCCTCTGTTATATGTATTTGTATAAATATTCCATATTGTCACCAGTAGTCACCAGCTTCTGCCTATCTGTCCTTTAAGATATCTGTAGAACCAAACCCGATGACTATGCAAAAAGCGGGGGGGTGTGCCATCCGCGAATATTGCGGTCTCTGTCTTACTCGCATTCAATTCAATTCAATTCAATTTTTTATTGATAAAATAAAATTTTACATGTCAATAGGATTACAATAAGAGTTATACTTAATTCAACGTACTTACATTCAAACTAATTAGTATTACTATATCCTGCTTAATTGGTTAAATATTTTAAATCAGTAGAGGCTTTCATGTGTCTTATATAAATAATAGCGCACGTTTTAAAACGGGCGCTAATTGACCTAAATAAATCAAATTACAGTTAACACTTTGTCTAACGAGACAAGTTATAGTATGATTATTTTTTATACGCACATTTGACTCATCACAGGACCCATATAACGTAAATCTGCACGACTTATTGAATTTCATAAAACAAAAACAATCAATGCCATAGTGGTTTTCTTGTTGATACAATTGAGTTCATGTTATATTTTTTCGTATCACAGTGTTGAAGTATTTAACGATAAAAATATCATTACATAAACAGTTACGTACCTACTACGTACTTTTTTTTTAAAGTGTGTTGTGACCAAATCTTGCGATTCGATTCATGTAATATTTGTGTAAATTGGTAGAAATCGACTAAATCAATAAGTTGGTAGCCTGAAGAAAGAACAATAAAACAAATTACTATTTTATATAGAACTCGACGGCTCGGAGCTCAAAAAAAATATTAATTTACACAAAATAAAGAAAAATATATGCAGGTTGGAAATAAAAGTTCTTCGATAAAATGGATTCGATCAACCGACACCAACAGAATTCATAATCGTTAGATTTGGCAAATCGTTAGATTTTCAATTCAAGCGATCTCTTCGAGATAGAGAGAGTACATTAACACTGTACTAGTGACGCAATAAATAAATAAATGAATATCGGACAACCTCACACAAATCGATCTAGTCCCAAATTAAGCTCAAGAAGGCTTGTGTTATGGGTACTAGACGACGATATACGTTACTTATATAGATACGAGTTCATCACACAAATATTTGCCCTGGCCAGGACTCGAACCCGGGACCGCCGGCAAATAAATCTGCAATAAATCTCTTAAGTATTTGGGCTCATACCCACACACCCACGTTACCGCCTGCAATGAGGACCATTCGTCCGATGTCCGATCTCTGGTGATAGCCGACTCTAAAAAGCTGCCACTTACATCAAATGGCCCATTTTGAATGCCTGGGCACATTTTCCTCTTCCTTTGTTTTTCTGTTTTGTTGCCTGTTCACAATTCCTCCTGTTTTGTCTTCATTTTAGGTCGTATTAAACATAAATGAGATAAAAGATTGACTCAACCTTTGACAACGGTAAGTGGAAAGTTGCTGAAACTTTAGGGAAGTTCAAATAATTAATATACGCGATAAAATCCATTTAAATTGTTTATTTAAACGTGTGACAGTGGCGGAAACCGAAGGAGATAAATAGTATTTACATTTAACGTGACGATAATATGTGTACTCTTAACAAAAAAAATGCATTTTTCACAGAAACTTATCCAATATAATTTATCCTTGCGATAGCCGATATTATTGAAGGAAAGGCCTTATCGGAAACGGATATCCTGACGCCTGATTTACGATCACAATAATTCTTATTTATGACTCTGTCGAGCTGACAAATGTCACAAACAATACAAAAAGGACCTTATTTTTACATCCTTCAAGTGATTTAGGTGCATATCCGCAATTTCTGACATAAAGAGTAAAGAATTCACGGGAAATTAAAGTTACGTGCGTTGTTACGGGAGTAAGAAACACAATTTGAATTCGAGATCATGACTTGATACATTGGACATGGTTTAGATGGTAGAAGTTTCCCTCAATACGAAACATTGGAAGAAGCAGAAGGAAGCCTTACCTACATCAACAGGACAACCTACACTTTGCCTTACGTCCAGCCTGTTACCTCTTCACGCTTAAACCGGTCAACAGATTTAGATGAAATTTAGTAGGGCTATAGTTTGAGCCGTAGGGAAGGAGATAGGATAGTTTTTGGAGTGGAAAAGTGGATAAAATTTGTTATGAAAGGTGCCGTGTAAATATAAGTATAATATGCTCTAATTGAATGCTTGCCATGAAATTGTATTCAGGCGTTTTATAATCCCTTTTATGGCAATTAAGGAGTATACTCGTCGCAGACGAACTTGCGGGCAGAAGCTAGTAGGTACTTATATTATTAAGTATCTACGTAATGAATCACAATTTCGTTTTCACCAAACATTTAACACGAATGTGAAATTGGGGCCAAGTAGAGGTTGCTCAGTCTTGAATAAGATAATAATGACTTTTTCACAAAAAATAACCGACTTCAACGAGAATAAATTGTATTTAATAATTATAAAAACTGTTTACGGCCCACTCGAAACATGTCGGGCCGTTCCTGACCATTTTTACGTGAGTTTAAAAACCGTTTTTATAATTATTAAAGAGGTCTCGCGATAGTTTTAATTATATTATAAATTATATTTCCCAAGAATTATCTTCCCTAACTCCTAACCATTAAGGATTTATACCTTCCATCATCAGCTCAGTATAATGAGATAATGACTATCAGATGCATATACCTGAATAACTACATAAAATAATAAAACACTGTTAGTGCTTATAATATTTGAAGGTTGCCCTCGATTTCCCTGGTACCCCATGGTGGCAATGGGACCACCTAAGGAGTATACTCTTTCAAATATAAAAATATTTTTCGCGTAACATACATACAAAAAAAAAACAACAACATACAGTCGAATTGACACCTCCTTTTCTGTCGGTTGAAAATATACTGACTGCACCAAAAGACCAATGAATATCAATTAGAAAAACATTAATCACGTCAAAATATGGTACTTATCATTGGCATTAACCGACTGCGGCTGTTAATCATCCTTCTGTTTATCATTCGTAATTAGAAACCTCTTCAGCAATGTCTTGGTGGGCTCCTCATTGAAAACTGAAGCGTACGATCTACAACTTTGGGCCCAAATTGCAATTCAGTGGGGTGAGACAATCGCGTCGATTAGTGCGCGTTTTCATATGAAAATGCTTTTTTTATTTAAACAAGTGATGATTGAACGGAATTTAATGTTTTTAATAACTTTGAAATTAAGATTTTAGACAAATAATTATGACTTCATTATAAAGCCCAAATAGATGATTCAAGGATCTATAGAATTTAAGATATTAGTTAGGCTTATCATTATCACTACATAGTATGAAACAAAGTCGCTTCCTGCTGTCTGTCTGTCTGTCTGTCCCTATGTATGCTTAGATCTTTAAAACTACGCAACGGAATTTAATGCGTTTTTTTTTTATAGATTTAAGAGGAGGGTTTAATAATAATAATAATATCGTTTATTGCATATCACATAGCTATAAAGGTAGGTACAATATAGGGCAGTTTTACATGTGATACCCTGAATAGGGCGCAGCAATATGAGAGGGCATCTACAGCTTAATAACTATTATTTTTAAGTAAGTTATACATACAAATTTTTATAACTTCAGATTCTACACTTTATCATTAAAGAAATCGTCTACATATATTATAGTAGCATTTATCGACTAAATAAGCTTTTAATTTTGTACAGAACGATTTTAGTTCGGTCTCATTTTTTATAAAATTAGGTAAGTGGTTATAAATTTTTATTGTCATATAGTGCGGGCTGGATGTAACGAACTTTAATTTTGAAAAAGGTAATCTTAGTTTATTTAAATTTCGGTCATTTCTTTTGTTTTGGGTTATCTGTGAATATAAATCTATATGTTTTCTAACAAATTTACTCGACTCCAAAATGTACATGGACGTGACAGTCAAAATTTTGTATTTTATGAAATGGGGTCTACACGATTCCATTTGATCTATGTTTGCCAATATCCTAACGCACTTTTTTTGTAAGATAAATATTTTTCCTATGTCTGTGCTATTACCCCATAAAATGAGTCCGTAGGACATCCTGGAGTAAGCATATGCATAATAGGCTGAAAGAGCGGAAGTTAGGTCAGTTAAACGCTTTAGGTGATTTAGAGCATATACAAAAGACGATAACTGTTTTGTAAGCTTTTGTATATGGAGTTTAAAGTTCAAGCTAGAGTCTAACTCGATTCCCAATAATGTAGCTGAGGTCCCATTTTCAAGTTTAAGATTATTATAGCTATAATTTATTGGAAGAGTGGTTTTTTGATATGGCTTAAATTGTATTATTTTTGTTTTTTTAATGTTGAGCTCAAGATTATGTATTTGTAACCAGTTTAGTATTTTATCTAGAATTAAATTTAATTTAGTTTCAACTTCGTCGATTTTAACACACGGAAATAATACGGAAATGTCGTCAGCAAATAGTGTGCAATGATCATTTAGGATATCGTTTGGGAGGTCGTTTATATACACTAGAAATAAAATACATCCTAGCACGCTTCCTTGGGGAATAGAGCCATTTACAGGGACTCTATCAGATCTGAAATGACGAACTATTCCAGTTTCAAAGTCTGTACTTTCTATCTCTGTGTATTGAGATCGAGTTTCAAAGTAAGATTTGAACCATTTTAATGGAGTGCCTCTAAGTTTATATCTATAATACAGGCATAATTTATCAGCATTGCACCCGTGCGAAGCCGGGGCGGCTAGTAACCCGCCAATATTATCAATATATGAACTCACGATAAAGAAGCGCATTCTTTTCAGCATGGCCAAAAATTCTTTCGGCTGTCGGACTACCGAATGTTTTGATGTCTGGATTTAGTCTAGTTTCGGGCGTTTTGCAACCTTTTTATTGTGGTCTTGATGTCTCAGGTATATCGCCTTCAACTATCATTCAAACGCAATGTTTGGGTTTTCTACCCGGTCAAGTTATGTTTACGCCTATATGGCGTCATATGAGATGCAAATTTAACGCGGCCGGGTTGGCGAAGTGGTGATAATATTAGGCATATCGCCCCTTTAGAAGACTCTTTTACATATCAGAGTAGGTACATGGAATTCAGGCCCTACTACTAGTTACTATACAAACGCAGCCTTATCGATATATAGTCTAGAGTGGCTCAATACGCACTGCGTATTGCGATACCAACCAATCGTTTCACCGTGCACCATTGTGCGCCTTTCGCTTTTAGTTCGGGTAATTCGTCGCGATCATAGCCAGTCGCACGGTCGCGCCACTACCACAACCAGCATCGTGTTTTACACAAATAACCAAGAAAATACAGTGTGGGTAATTTCTCGATCGGTTTCTATAATATTCACTCTGTGATATCGATAAGCATTACCCGTTTTCGAACTAAACTTAAAAAAAAAAAAAAGAACTATCTGAACGCGTTGTACCCTGCTACTACAGCTAGAATTCAGAGCTAACACTAAAATTAGTCCATCCATTGTCTCTGGGCCGCCGGCCGCTGTGCTCGGAGCCGCGGCAGAATCAATTCCCGGCCATTGTCGGCCGCTCTTTGTTCGTCGGGACCGTGATGGATCGTGTACACACCACACTATATTAAAAGATACGAAAAATTACACGAAAACTATATCTATAATAGATTATACTTTTTTGTATCTTTTATCTATTACTATAAAGTACTAAGAACTA
The DNA here is from genome assembly GCA_932273695.1 of Apotomis betuletana. Taxonomy (NCBI): domain Eukaryota; kingdom Metazoa; phylum Arthropoda; class Insecta; order Lepidoptera; family Tortricidae; genus Apotomis; species Apotomis betuletana. The sequence continues at coordinate 671,129 of OW026308.1, read as the reverse complement.
TGCTATACCCCGCGCGGCGAACGCTGATTCCTATGACACCAGCTGTCATGTCAGTACATTTTATGACCTAATCGGAAAAATGTACTGAGATGACAGCTGTGTCATAGGAATCATCGTTCGCCGCGCGGGGTATAGTCCTTTATATGCCAAAAACAATTTTGTAGTCTACATACTCGTATTAGTCAACAGACTGTTATTTACTTACGTAGGTATAATAACTAGTTCTGTAAATGTAGGTACACGAGCTAAATAGTACTGGCCACGTGCTGGCAATTTTAATTAATTATTGGAATGAAATTAATGCGAGCACAAGATGGTTTCTGAAAACGAACGCTATACCTAATTGACAACATTTCAAATTTTCAAATAGTGTTCAGTTTAAACTTATTTCATGAATTTATTATCACAGAACCCAAAACTATTGTTTACATTCGCGTACTGTATTCTATCAGTTCTAATTTCACAGAAAAAATCACAACAACGCACTTTTTAAACATGTACCAAAATTCTATACTCTATAGTGCCCGCTACTGAACTTTAATATTCATAAGACATCTCTCCGCACCGACCATGACGATCGCGATCATGTCTTTTTTTAAAGGTCAGTTTGAGTTGAACGAAAAAGGTTACATAAAACGCGGTACTCGACTACTTTTTTCATAGGTATTATGACAAATATATTAATTTCAACCAAATTTTTGATGTGAATAATATTTTTCCTCGAGTTCTAGGTAGTAACATAGCTATTTCATGCTGTTATTGCGTGCAGTCTAAAATAAGTTGAAAAAACTAATTTTCCGCGTGAATTTTGTCAATTTCGAGTAGTTTTTGAAACAAAAATTATAAATGAAAAATTCAAATTGTAGGTTTCAAATATATGCCAATAAATCCCAATAGCCCTGTTCTAGGTAGTAACATCAATAATATGTTAAGAAACATGATTGATCATAGAGAAAAATGTCTAAAGCAATCAGCATTTTAAAAGGAATACGCCTAAGGCCTCTTAAGAACCTTCATTGTGCAACGATTGCATAAAATACTCATTTTTATTTGATTATACCGACTAGTTATTTAAATATAAAAAAAATGTGAAAGCGGCCCTATACATGACGTCACATCGTGGAAAATTTGACAGTCGCAACACACAAATGAACAGTGGTACAAGTTCCATACTAAATCCGCCTTAAGTAATAGTCCGACTGTAATGATTTTCTGCGCTGTGGCCAATTACTAACCGCTTACGCTCTTTTAGAATGAGGAACTTTTCAAATGAATTTTTCAATCACAAATCAGAATATTTTCGAAAATTTAAATGCGCGTGGTAAAAAGCCTGGCTATAAAATGTTTTCAATTAGCCTATCTCTCGCTCAGTTCATAGCACCTTATTGCCTCTGTATTCGCCTGCTCAGCTCACAGCTTTGTTCTTCCGTGATGGATCGTGAAAACGGCACAGTACACAGAATGAAGAACAGTCAACAGGAAATCGAAATCAAAATTGCATCATTCGCTTATAGGTAGGTATAGGTAACAAACGCATGTCGCATTTAGCATAGCAAGCCTTTGTCATTCCAATACTGTTTGTTCACCTTTGAAGGTTAATTGTATAGCCAGCTGCCACAATATGTATCATGCCAATCGGAGCTACGATGCCAGAGACAGTGAGACGATAAATGAAAGATAGAACCAATAGATAGATAACTATGTGGAAACACAGGTTCGTCAAAGTTGAATATTAAACTAAAATTGCCATAAATCTTGTATTAAGCGGTTTACACTCACGTGGAATAGTCAGGAACGGCCCGACATGTTTCGAACTCGTATGGTCGGTAACTTTGTCACTGCTTTATTTGACATGTCGGGCCGTTCCTGACGAATTCACGTGAGTGTAAACCGCTTAATACAATAGGTATTTAAATATGTCTCACGAAAGATTTAATTATATTAAAATTGCCATACTACTGCTATTAGAAGCCTGTATGATAATAAAGCAGCTAACAAAGTTGGATTATCGCCGATTTGTGCGTCAGACAATGTGGCGAATTGTGAGGATCTTTAATGCGCTCGCCGTAAATCATTATCTGCAATAGGCACCTTTTCAGCATGAATAGGCAAAGAAACGCTTCACAAAGTTGGGAAATGAATGGAAAACATTGAAAACTGTAGCATTATTCCGTAGTCTAATGTTTGATAGCACTACATAGATGTACAGTTCGTCATGTTTTCGTGGTTTTCTTTTTGTAAGATTAATATTTCGAACTATTTCTGTGTTTAGTATACATATACATAATTATAGATATGTAGGTATTGCATAGGTGCTGCTCTAGAAAAATAAGGACCGCGTAAATTCTGATGCCGCTTTTAGAATCCTTAAATGCAGCATGACAAAATATATATTTCGAATTTGAAAATGACTAGAGAACCAGCATATATTTATGTAAACCGTATCTCATTAAGAGGCCTTATTCCTTTTAAAATTTATTTTTTTCATATTATGACAAATATATAGATAATTTCCACCAACTTTTTGAAGTGAATAATATTTTTTCCCGAGTTCTAGGTAGTAACATAGCTATTTCATGCTTACATTGCGTGCAGTCGAAAATAAGTTGAAAAAACGAATTTTACGCGTGAATATTGTCAATTACGAGTAGTTTTTGAAACAAAAGTTATCAATGAAAAATTCAAATTGTAGTTTTCAAATATATACTAATAAATCCCAATAGCCCTGTTCTAGGTAGTAACATCAATAATATGTTAAGAAACATGTTTGATCGTAGAGAAAAATGTCTAAAACAATCAGCATTTTAAAAGGAATAAGGCCTCTTAAATGTTTAGTTAAAATACATAAGTTAATTAAGTCAAAAGTAAGCACTCGAGGCAAAGTATTCCTTTGGAGCGTTCTCGTAAACTATTTAGGAGCAAAGCTCTCGTTTCATTTGCCGTCGGATTCCGCTCTAGAGGTAAACGCAAGAAACCTTAGGGTGCTCGAGAAGGATTTATTATAAGTGTTTTTAAGTAGAGCTTTAAATACTCAGCATTTTACGGGTTCCCTTGAAATACTGAGTGGAAGAAACCATGCGTATACAAGGCAATGTTGGTAAAAATTAAATTTCGAGACTATTTAATACCAAAATTATCTTTATAAATTTAGAATCCTCAATGTTTAAATAAAATATTCAAAGAGATTTGTCAGTATGATTTCGTCTCCATCCATTTCTGTTGTTTTACGTTAGGTAACTAATGTCTGTGTTGAACAGTGTGTCCATTGCTAACAGTAATTTTCAAAAGAAGTTCGGACATAAAATTTGACCTTCATATCACCATCAATATTCATGATCGCCAAAGGACGTAGGTCATCCCTTTTAGGTCGATTGACGAAACCAATATTCTCAATTACCGTCCATTACAGAAAGTGTTAGCCACTTCACAACTCAACACTCAACACCACACCCTAATTACGTATTTCTTTACCCTTTAATAGTATGTATTTATGTTATAAATTTTCTCACTTTGTTATAATTATTTTAAAACGCTTATGTAATGTAATTTTCCTTTGTCTGCTGCCCTCGCAGATGGCCAACATACAGACTCATAGTTTGGTCACTAACGGATACTCTTAACATGTTATAATCTGTCTTCGTCAATAAATAATTTCGTATTCGTATTTTGTATTTATAACTCCACGGTTTCTTTATATAATGTACAATTTCTGTCCGCATTGTACGAAGCTACGAAGCTGAAACGATTCGCCACCCGCTGAAATTAAGCCCAGTGTTTATACAATTCCCACAAACGAGGGCACAATGTGCGGAATGCTTTAGTCATATTTAAAGGGTCATCACACAGACCTTTAGAGCCCTCACACAGAGTATCCTATCAAAAGCTATTTCTACGACTTTCAGAATGAACTTTGTTTTTATACATTTGAAAATAATCTAGGACCTCACTGCGAATTTCTGTCACTATGTTTGTTTGCTTAACGAAATACCAGAAATCCATAAATGGGAGATTATTCGAGCCCAAATTGATACGAAATCGCTTCGCTCTCTCAGTCGATTAGAAACTGAGGATCTCCACCAAATATCTCGAAATGCGAGAAATCTACACTTCGACGAACACGTGTTCTCGAAATCGACGCTGTTAAAACATTTGAATGTGTATTTAGTAGGCAAATCATTGTCTTAACACGTTTTGCTGATCTATCTGATCACCATGCGTTGTTTACAAACACCAGAAATGTTGCTTACAATCACACCCCTCCTTCCACCTCTTTAATTGAGTGACTTTTCCGTTCATTACATAATTAAGTAATCTATGTCAGTCATCACGGAAAATTAATCCGGTCGTTTAATTACAAACTTGGGAACCAGGTTTTTAATCCCTTAATATAATTCAGTGAATAAAGGATTTTGACCTTACAAACGGTCCGGTAGTTTTGAATTTTTGATATGTTGTCTAGGATGGTTAGTCAGTGTTTAAAATGCAAAATGCACAATTCCCCCCCCTCCGCGCCCGCCGCCATATTGAAAAAACCAGCACTCTCTTCATATTTTTTCTCATATCTTCCTTTAGGAGCATTTTAGCTAGAAGAAAGCTTCGACAATGTTATAGAGAGTTAAATTTACTACATTTTCCATTTTATATTTTGTTTCTAGGACAGATAGTTACGGAGATATGCACATTTAAAAAAACTTAAGAAATTGCAATTTTCAACTCAAAAACAAACTTCTGGATTATATCTTCGTTTAGGAGCATTTCAGCTAGAACAGTGCTTGGGTAATTTTGTAGAGAATTAAATTTACTATAATTTATATTTAAAATTTTGTTTCTAGGACAGATAATTACGGAGATATGTAAAAAATAAAGTCACATTTTCAGAAAATGTATGTAAAAATGGACATGAGTTTTATAACCAATTATATTTCCTACATGTTTTAATTTGTCCTAGACTAGTCCGTAACTGAATGACAGCGTTCTAAACCAAGAATTTTGAGAAATTTTCGGAAAATTCGACTTTTCCTGTTTTTTAAATGTGCATATCTCCGTAACTAACCGTCCTTGAAACAAAATTTGAAATGTAAATTATAGTAAATTTAATTCTCTACAACATTGCCCAAGCTTTGTTGTAGCTAAAATGCTCCTAAACGAAGATATAATCCAGAAGTTTGTTTTTCAGTAGGAAATTGCGATTTTTTACGTTTTTTTAAATGTGGATATCTCCGTAATTATCTGTGTTAGAAAAAATATATAAAATGGAGAATGTAGTAAATTTAACTCTCTATAACATTGTCGTAGCTATCTTCTAGCTAAAATGCTCCTAAAGGAAGATATGAGCAAAAATATGAAGAAAGTGCCGGTTTTTTCAATATGGTGGCGGGCGCGGAGGGGGGGGAATTGTGCATTTTGCATTTTAAAACTGACTAAACATCCTATACAACATATCAAAAATTCAAAACTACCGGACCGTTTGTAAGGTCACACATAGTACTTTAGTCTCTATTCACCGTGTTAATAGGAATATTAAGGAAAAAAGGCCGAAGTATCTGATAGAATTAATTATTTCATCACGAGCCCCAATCTTATAATTTATTGAAGGTGCCTTTAATTAAGCCCCTTTCTCCGCGTCTTAGCTCAGGTGAGTTTGACAGCTCATCCCTGAAACTTTGGTCCTGTCTGCGTAGTCTGAGAGGTGAGCGGCGTTAACCCTACTTGCATAGCTATTTCCGAAATGTGTACCTATCTGCGCTACGCGCCGCCCTGATCAGCTATTCGCTTCTTTACTCGTAATACCCTACTATCCCTTGGCTTCGTCTTCTTATTTGAAATTGATTATTTCCTTGGGACAAAGATAGCTTTCCTCATGACTATACAGAACGACCCGTTTGGGTCATTGTCACTTCAAAAAACAAAAGTTGTCTCTTCCGTAGCCAATAGTTAACAGCGTATGTGCATAGAAGTTATGTTTTTAACACGCAAGCCCATAGAAAGGGAAACATCGTTTATGCTTATATAATTTTGATCGGAAAACAAGGCCTAAAAGTCCCTAACTTTGTGCGTGTCCACCGAAAAGACGCGAACCTAAATCTGACAATGTCCCGTTTCCACCTAGTGGGTCTATGGCGCTCACGCGTATAGAGCGACAAATAAATAACAAAAGCATCTGACATTTACCCCACAAGAAGGTGAGCGCACGAGTGACAGATGTTTAGTCATTTACTTATCATGTGATTAAACGGTGTCTCCAAAACATTACACCATAAATCGTCTGCAATAGACGCAAGGGCCTATATAAAGTCACATGGTATAGTTAGTCTCGTTCTTAAGGTGGTATCCGATCACGTAAGGTAACCGACAGTGGGGTCTCGGTCTGACAGGAATCATCAATTTGCAGCATTGTTATTATTCCGTGCTCCGAGTAACAGTGTTTCGTAAATTTGACATGTTGCTAACAGGAGTTTGACACGTTTTCGAGTAAACAAGACAATGAGACTGCGATGGAATTGAGGTCATAAATTAATTAAACGAGGCGGCTAGCTCTGTGTTAATGCAGCTTCTAACTAAGATAGTGGTCCTGGGATCGAATCCCGACAAATACAACTAATATTTTGATCCTGCACGTCTAGCATAACTGGGACACGCGACTCGTGCGACAAATACTATTTGTCATTTTCCTGTCAATACTGTGCGAGCAAGACAGGTGACTCTAAGTTGCGCGACAAGCAAAGTCGCGTGAAGATATGCGAGACCCGCTTTTTTTTTAAGTATTTATATTGTGTGCCACCTGATAGTTATCTATCGTACAACATAGTTTAGTTTTAACCGATGATATCTATTTACAGTTTAAAATTGCATTTTACAAGTTTCCCTCGAAAACGATGACACGATGAAGCAAAAATCCTTTAATTTTCCATAAGCTTTCACTTATGACGTCACACATTAATTAAACTAACCTGCATCTTTATCTCTATTTATCTACCTCTATTTATATTAAATTAATTATATAATCTGCCGTATTTACTCAAGTTCCTAAAGCAAATTATCTTAATGATAAGACAACGTGGGAGGAAAATTTCTCTTAAATAACTTTTTTACTGCCTAATTTTATTACAGTTTACCTTGAGATAAGGCATATTTTTGACGCTCTGAAAAAGAGATGAATACCAATCCAACGTCACGTCGCCGCCAGAAAGCTGATATTTCTTCTTTTTATATTAATCTTTCATCATTTTTAACCACCGACAAAGAGGGGTGTTATAAATTTACCTGACATATGTATCTGTGTATTTGTGTATCTGTGTGTCTGTCTGTGGCATCATAGCTCCCAAACAGATGGATCAATTTGAGTTCGGTTTTTAATCGAAAGACTTGTCCGTCGAGATGGTTTCTTAGCTACGTTTGGCGGAAATATGAACTTTAATTGAAATAAGTCACATGATCTCTGCCAATTGTAATTGTATATCTTACTTGTACAGGTTCAAGCGTAGGCATCTAAAATCCTGCCCCGCAAAATGAGCTGTCTGCGTATTTTAATCTTTCATTGATTGATAACTTTTCTTAGACACGGTGAGCATTTCTCAAAAATATTTGTACGAAATTAAGACATCAATTAAAGTTTAATATATTTTTCCACCAATTATTTTAGTAATTTTATATGAATATTATGGCTGTGTTTGATAATAAAATTAAGGGTCTGTTATACTTATACTTTTTTAATCGTTTCTGTTTCAGTTTAGCCAACATTTCTTTCTTAATTACGACTTTACGTGTAGTCCTTATGTGTGGATGTTCGGATACCTGGCTGTTCTATATAAAAACCAAAAACTATATATACTTATCAAATCCACCACAAAATTTCATGAGAATCGGTTTAGAAATGTGTAAGCGAGAACAGCCAGAAACCCGAACATCCAGAAAGACATTTTGGCGAAGCAGAGACAAAGAAACTTTGCTCGCTTCGCTCGGTCGTTCACTAAATGTTTAATTTCAAACCGACATTTCGATTAACCTTTAAAGTTGTTGGTAAGCAGGGAGCACGCTATGCATATTTTATCTTTTATCTGCATTTTCTTGAATCGAAACAAGTCAAATCTAATTATTTATTTACAACAAATATACAAATGCAAGTTTTCCCATTAAAACTAAGTGACAAAATCAGGTTGCGTCTTTGTGAGGCCCAATAGAAGTGCATTTAGAAAGAAAGAAGAAAGAAAGAAAGAAATACATTTATTCGTGACGTGACCATAGAACATAGTTACGAGTACAAATAGTGACAAAAATGATAAATGAATTAAAACAATAAGCAACTATACTACGATGGCTGTGCCACGAAAAGGTCCCTCCTCAGCATGATGCTAGCCCAAGAGCCAGCGCTGATCTTCCGGTGGGCCCATAGATGGCACCACGGAGAGCTGCACGCATTTAATCTTAAGAGAGATCTGAATCTGCGCATTTGATCTAATGTGATTGACCCATTAAACACATCTCCGCCCCGCTCCGCTCCATTGAACAGCCTTACGGGGATATCGCGCAAAGCCCCTTCGCATTAGGCTCCAGCCCGTCTAGCGCAACTTGGCTTCGCGTCTCTTGTCGCGCGACATAATATCGCCCGTCACTCTCTCACAGTAGTGTGAAGAAAGAGACAGGTAATATTTCCTGCGCCAAAAACAGTCACGTGTCAGTTGTGTGATGTTCTTCGATATTGTGTCTTGAAAGATAACATTGCATCGGTCGATTGCCAACACTGAAGCGCCAATCACACTCGACTTGAGGACAGAGCCTTATATCTTTTAATGTAACAAATTTGTTACATAACCATGTTTTTTACTATGACTTGTTTGCTACGGATCTACCCCAGTGACGCCTCAGTAAACATAGTTTTGAAACTCATGGGATGACTATTATTGTCTAAGATAAACAGGCATGTGCTTTTATCTATATATTATAATTATATTTAATGTAAAATCCTAGATAACAAGATAATTTATATCAATATTAACATGACATGAACGCAGATAGTTTATTAGTTTAATGTTCTGTTATGTAGGTACTAGATGTTAGGCAGGTATATGTCCTGACACATAGGTACCTAAAGAATATGACAGAGAAGAATATGAAGTATGACAGAATAGTATTCTCAAAATAACATCAGTGGCTTGCAGTAAATGTGGTCGAACGTTCGTACGGCAATTTGCTGTCTCGCCAGAGCAAATTAGACCATTAAACCTGCTCTACTCGTTAGCAGAGCAGCGCCGCTCAAATATTCAAAAGTTTCTTGTTTCACTTTCGTTGACACATTTTTTTTTCAAGATCCATTTTGTGGTATTTCGATTTTTTTTATTTACAAACAGACCGGCAATTGACCTCAGTAATCACCTGGTGGTAAATGACTACGGGGTCGAGGATGTAGCTCGCTGATTCAGTAATAGTAGTAATAGTAGGTATTCTTGCCATGAAGAGACCCAAATTATAATTTTCTTGAAATACACACGATGGGAGTTCCATTTCTTAGCGGTTCGCATTAGAAATGATGAAGCAAATCGCTTCGTGCGAATAAGTGGTAACCTGCACGTCTAGCATAACTTTGACACGCGACTCATGTCGCGCGAGATAGCATCATCCGTCACTATCTCATAGTACTGTACAGATAGAGACAGGTAGTATATCTCGCGCGAGAAACAGTCGCTTGTCAAACTTATGCTATCCCGTTGCCTGGTTGTTGTAGATCCCGGCCTTCTATAATTTTATGAAATCTCATTAAAATCTACACCTTTTGATATAAAATGCTGTTCACGAAGGTGATTCGGAACAAACGCTCAAATGATGACCCAGCAAGTAGCTGCTGAAGCCGAACTCACAACTCGGAAAACGTGATCTTATGCTTAAATTAAACTCACCATCATAGACAACTCCTCGCACCAGCTGCTCCGTGTCGAACACGGCGTGCCCCACCGTCAGGTTCACCTCACTTTCCGTCTCACTCACCGTCACCACTTGCTCACTCTCACTCGGGACTCTTGCGAAGGCACATGGATCTCCCTCATCACTCGCTACACTAGTCACTTCCGTGGTGTCATCACTGGGCGTCACTTCACTGGATGTATAACTTGGGACTGTGGTCTCGGCATCAGGCGGGCCGGGCGACCGGCCCGGCGCGGGGTCCCCGCTCGGCAAACTTAAAGTCGAGGTATAAGGCAGCGAAGCTAGTATTATGAAGGCTAATAAATTCACGTAGTACAGCCGCATCTTTAGGGTGTACCATTCTGTTTTACATGTTGATACCGTGTTTGTTGCCATTTCAGATGGTGCGGCTTGGTTTGGGGCTCATGGTGTGATCGGAATCTGGAAAGACAAAATGACAAATTTGAAACGATTTAAAGTTAACCCTATTATAAGATTGGATCAGAAAGATTCGCTCTTTATTTTAGATTATTTGTGGGTGGATTAGAAATATATTATACATACATTAGGTACACAAGTACTACAAGTAGATGTAGTTTACATAGAATAATTTATGATAGCTTACTTATTGATTAACCGGAATACATAGAGACCACTGAGCTCTAGCTACAGACATAAATAGCGATATCATTAATTGGTAGATCATTTTAATAATATTATCAAATGCATGTTTATGTTGATGGTATTAGCAATAAGTCAAATAGGTACAGTGCATCTATTTAGTAAACGATGAAACGTGAGTCTTTAGAAGGGACAGATGTCGTCTTTCTCTTTTTATTTCTGTTGCAGTATTGAGTCTCTACAAGTATTAAGTCTGCTTACATTTTAATTTTGTTTCAATTACCTATATGAAATGGAAAGCAGCTTGATGCAAATAGTATAATTTAATTTTAAGTAGGTCAGGATTTGTTTCTGTTTAACTTTTGTATTTATGTGAGGAAGCTTACATTATGCATTTTAATATATTTATGTGTGAGTGTATGGGAAAATATCTGAATTCACGAACATATTTATCCATATCAGCTTAAGACCTAACTTAATTATTAACATGTTCGAAGCATAAAATACTATCAAAAGAGGAAAGGTAATTAATACGTCATCATTAGCCAGGGTTAATGGAAACTATCCTCATATCCCTAAATATTATTATGTTGAAATCATCCAGTGTATGATAAAAGTATTGTCCTAGGATAATGAAGTCTGTTTTCAGTTAAACCATTACGTAAGCAATGCCTATAAAGTATATAAACACAAAGTCCTTGAAATAATCCAATTCGAGTGAGGCCTGCGAATCGCCGCCCATTATAAATCACCCGAAAGTAATTCCATTAAGCCTTACTAACAATAACAACTTGCTCGTCCCCGAAAACATGTTTTTAAATCCTTAAAATACTTTCGTGAAGGGAGTCTCATAAAAAGATCAGTAGCGTGGAGGGAAACTAAGTCTATCGACAAACCGAGACCCATTTTATCATAATCATCGCCTGTTGTTTACCTTCTTATTTCTGGCATTGTATTTCTCCTGTATGTTTTATGAGGTGTGCAATAAAGAGTACCTACTTGTATTGTATTGTATTGTATTGCATTGCATTGTATTGTATTGTATTGTATTGTATTGTATTGTATTGTATTGTATTGTATTGTATTGTATTGTATTGTATTGTATTGTATTGTATTGTATTGTATTGTATTGTATTGTATTGTATTGTATTGTATTGTATTGTATTGTATTGTATTGTATTGTATTGTATTGTATTGTATTGTATTGTATTGTATTGTATTGTATTGTATTGTATTGTATTGTATTGTATTGTATTGTATTGTATTGTATTGTATTGTATTGTATTGTATTGTATTGTATTGTATTGTATTGTATTGTATTGTATTGTATTGTATTGTATTGTATTGTATTGTATTGTATTGTATTGTATTGTATTGTATTGTATTGTATTGTATTGTATTGTATTGTATTGTATTGTATTGTATTGTATTGTATTGTATTGTATTGTATTGTATTGTATTGTATTGTATTGTATTGTATTGTATTGTATTGTATTGCATTGCATTGCATTGCATTGCATTGCATTGCATTGCATTGCATTGCATTGCATTGTATTGCATTGCATTGCATTGCATTGTATTGCATTGCATTGCATTGCATTGCATTGCATTGCATTGCATTGCATTGCATTGTATTGTATTGTATTGTATCATCATATCAGCTAATAGACGTTCACTGCTGGACAAATGCCGCCCCAAAATTCTCCACAACGATCGGTCTTGCACCGCACTCGTCCAATTTATACCCGCGATTCTAACTAGGTCGTCGTTCCACCTTGTTGGGGTCTTCCCACGCTGCATCTTCTGATCCGCGGTCGCCACGAAACGATTTAGTTTACTTTTTGCAAAAACAATACGCAACATTTTCTAAAATTAGCAAAAGTAAGTTAAGTTTTGGAGTAGTAGGGCCTCGTGCAGGGTCCGTCCGGATTGTTACTACCGTCTTGCCTGCTAACCCACCGCCAAACAGCAATGTTCGCATTGTTGTGTTCCGGTGTGGGGGTAAGATAGCCGGTAAAATTACTAGCATAGAGGCATTCTATCTTCGTCCTCCGGGTAGGCAAGCACTTGTGACTCCTCTGGTGTTGCAGGTGTTTATGGGCGACGGTAATCGCTTTCCATCAGGCGATACGTTTGCTCGTTTGCCCCCTTTGACATAAAAAAATAAAAAATAAAATAGAAAGTAAAAGTAGGTATTAATCGGGTTCTATGGATGCCACCCCACTAAGAAGTAGGTATACCAAAGTTCGCACGTCTGATAAAAGATGAAATTGTAGGATAAATGCACGACTTAAATGATGCTGGCAGTGTTTTTCAAAGTTTTTGGTGTCACGGCCCTTAATGACCACCTAAAACTCAGTTTGTGCTATTAAACTTAGAACCCAACTCTTACTTAACAGATTTGGAACGCACCCGCCTATTATTCAATCGGTCATGCGTATGCGTTTTGAAACGCAAATTCGGAAGGTAGTTGACTGTTTTGCAAAAAATATAAAAAACGTAAAAATATAAAAAAGTACATATTATAATAAATGAACATGTCGGAGAATGATTGCTGTTTCATTAAATCTGCATTCCTTGTAGTCACGAGACTTTCTCGATGCTGATCCTCGCGACCCCCTCTGGATATATGCCGCGACACCCCTGGGGGTCGCGACCCACAGTTTGAAAACACTGGTATAGGGTAAAGGCTTTGCCTTAGTCGGGTAAAAAGGAGTTTACCTATTATAGAACAACTAGCTGCACCGCGTGGTGTTACCCACGCATCCCACGGGAACACTACATTTTTCGGAATAAAAAGTAGCCTATGTGTTTATCCAGGGTGCCAAAATTTATCCAAATTGGTCCAGCCAGTTTGAGCGTGAAGAAGTAGCAAACATCCTACACACCCACAATTTTCGCCTTTATATTAGGGTGATGAAAGCCAGACAATCTTATTAGGTATAATAATTGTTCAACTGATGGTCCATAGTATAACACAGGCGCACTCGTCTCAGCTACCTACACAGATAGCAAATGATAGAAAAGCAACTTAATGTCAGTTTGCATTAAAGACAAAGCTAGGTACACATCTACGACGTTAGATACCTATTCACTTTGCTGTTTCAATATTTGTAGTATTCCATTTCATAATATTGTGCAATATTATAGCTGTAAATCTCTTTATTTAATTAAGCATCCCGTTCATTAATTGAGCATACATAATTATGTAAAACAAAATGAGGTATAAAATAAAAACTTTTAGGTTTTTTTACTGTACTTGTATACTAAACAAATTATTTAAGTACTTATACTTTAACAAATTATTAATAAGTATAGGTTAATTTTATTCCAAACACAAACCAAACGACTTACATAACTAATGCAACCGTATTATTAGTACCTACCAGTTTGAATAACACCAAAAAGCTATATCAAAGAATTGATAGCCATTTTTAAGGCTTTCCAATAATGTTTACGTTAAGTTAGCGCCGGCCCGGCCTAGAAACCTATTTCCGGCTCAAAGAATGCTTGCATAATGCCGGCGGGGCGACTTCCAAGTTTTATACCACGGAAACGTATAAACCTTCGATGTGATATTAAGATGATTATGATTATGAGCCATGATATTTCTCAACAACAACAACAACCAGGGGCCAAAAACGACATTGATTTGAAATCACTATCTATCTTGCTACAGACACTGCTGAAAATAGGTATCCCCCATAGCGTGCGATCCCGTGCATACTGCATCTATTGAATCCCCGCTACCCTCACGAGGTCATCCGTCCATCTAGTCGGGGGCTGTCCCACGCTGCGCTTTCCTATACGTGGTAGCCTCTCTAGGACTTTGCTGCTCCAACGGTCATCCATTCGCCCATTGCAACTTCAACCGTGCAATCCTGTGAGCTATGTCGGTTACCTCGGTTCTTCTGCGTATATCCTCATTTCTGATTCACAAGCCACACACATATTGAGATAAATGCTCATTTTAATGCTCAAGATAAAGCCGATTTTGGTGTGCAGACAGTACTGTAGTGTTAGACAGACATGATAAAAGACATTAAAAAATGTAGGAGTCCGTTAGCTAGCGAGTCAAACATCTGCCGATTCAGCATGTCCTAAATTGCTTTTTTTTATGTCCGGATGTCTAGTTTTCCGGATATTTTCGCCTAGAGTTTGCATTCTTCAACCAATTCTCGTAAATTTTGTGAGCAGCACGTCTACCATAACTTTGACATGTGACTCCTGTGTGTCTCTTTGTCGCGCGACAATACTATCTGTCACTTTTAATACCGTGCTAACAAGGCAATAGATCCATACTTATTTAATAAAAATTCTTATTTAAATAATCGCTGAAACTGTAAAAAATAGAGACGACTCTTCAAAAAAAGGTAATAATGACCGACCGAATCAATCTTGAATTTACTTCAACGATGAGTAAGATTACTTTCTGATTTTAAAAGTCTAAATGGTTTAGGTAGGTTTAGTACGTCGCCAAAGACACTCTTGCCACGTAAAACGTATAACAGCTCTTTCGCAAAAGGGTTAAAAATTTGAAAAATCTTCGCCAGCAAAGTCGCGTCGGAATTCAGTTATGTACTATCAGTGTTTCAAGGTTCGTGGTAAGGTGAAGGCCGCGGGAAAATTGTCCCTAATGGGGGAAAAGGCCAGAGTAGGTAATCGCTGGAAAGAAAAGAAATCCATTACAAAAATGGCCTTCGTTACGGCACATTTTCCACTGAATCTTACTTTCCGGATGAATCGTGTATGTATTTACCTAGTTCGTGTGTGTAGTGTGGTGGAAAATCTAAGTTAGTCGTCGAGAATCAAAGTGCCACATTTCTACTGATATTATAAAGCTTACATGCCCGCATCTTCGTTCGTTTTAAATGGAAAAAAACTCCGTACCATCAAATAAAAAAAATGATTTATATAGTTACTAGATTTTCCCAGCGGATTCGATCGCAGAAATATGAATAGTGTAAATGTCAATTCTCAGCCCGATAACTGAAAGTTGCGTGGCGATTATTTGCTCTTCCTTTGGTAACTAATTGTCAAAATTACTGGCCTGCATACAGTAATTTTTCCCAAGCCGTCATCATCGAAGGAGCCAACGCGTTGGCTAAATAGCTCTCTCTCTCACTGAGCGTAAGCGTGAGCGAGATGGAAGTGCGTGCTCGGAAGCGCGGAAATCATGTTTTTTGAGTTGTGTCATAAACGTGTGCATTTTATATTGAAAATAGTTTTACAGTTTTTGAGAACTTATAATTGTGCATCTATTAAGCTAAAAAACATTGTTAAAAACGGAAGGGTTTTGAAGATCCAACCGAAAATATCTAAAAAAGGGTTATCTTTGAGATAAAAGTATCGAGAAAATTATTACCAATCGTGTTTTCACGGTGACAAGATTGAAGAAAAACTGTTTAAGTTTCCTATTTAAAAGGGACAGACTTTTAATCACTATTGATGTTGAGATCTAGGATCATTAACCTGACAAATTTTGCTTGGGTGGGCTCTTAAAATACTTTTTCTCAAAAATGCCATGTAATGTTGCCATACCATCGCTAGAAAGAAAGACTACAGTAAGTGGAAAATACCGAAGACTTTTTAGAAGTGTCCAGTAAACAGCGAGATTTTAAATTTGGAATCGATATTTATCCATTAAGTAAGTATGTAATTCCTATTACGTATCAAGATATTTAAATTTCTAAACACGATTTACGTCGTCACCGACCTATAAAAAAACTAAGGATGTGAAGGCGACGAGGTCGTATATGAATGCAAAAAGATAATTAATCATGTTAAACACTCTTTTATTTCAAATATATTCTTGTTTAATTATAGCATAATTTTTAATGTGCATTCTACAAATTGTTTTAATTATAAGTACAGTCCGACAGCAAATTGAAGATAATAAAAAGTGGCGTCCCTTTATCTTAGATTGAATAGAAAGAGACGGCACTACAGTATACACTTGCAATTTACACTAAGAGCAAATTTAAAATAAAAAGAGGTCGGCACTATTGGCAGTATAAACTTTACTCATGATCCATATAAAAAAAAGGTAGCAACAAACTTCCGTACTAACCGTACGGAAGTTTTTTTTTTTTGTTGCTGATTCGATTAGCCCTTAGGCTGTTATCGTAAGTCACTGTGTTGTGGCGGCAGGGTAGCCGCAGCATAAACCTCGGCACCACGTGTGTGGTGTGTGAAGCTGTGCGCTCGGGCGCTCGGAACAGCGGATGAGTTTGAGTACCTAGCTGAAGCAACTGGTCAGTTTGTATCACAGACAACCCCCACTAGACGGAGCATGTAAGGCGACCCGCGCGCACCAACGATATGGTACGGCAGAACATTAAAGTATCAACACGGCGGCCACCGTTTAGTTGCGTCCTTGTTTATGATCCATGCGTACGTCAACGAAAAAAGAAATTAAATAAATAACATGGTAAATTGTAGTGTTAAGTGGTGTAGAGAGACCTCATAAACATGGACGCAACTAAACGGTGGCCGCCGTGTTGATATTTTAATGTTCTGCCGTACCATATCGTTGGTGCGCGCGGGTCGCCTACGGGTCGCCTTACATGCTCCGTCTAGTGGGGGTGGTCTGTATGCTGCGATTAGTTCATAATTGTGCTGTGTAAAATAGTGGAATAAAGTTATTATTATTTTTAATATTTCGGAATTCCTTTTTTATGTCGTTAAGAAAAAAATAACCTAAAAATTAAAGTTAAAATTAAAGGTAAGCTTGTGATATGAACTACTTATAACAGTTAGAAAATATAACAATGATTAAATTTTATCTTTAAAACTTAGATTTGTAAGACAGTGCAAATAATTAAACGCAGTATTTATTAAAAAATGCAAAGAAATGAAGGCGGGATTTAAACATTTCTTTGTGTGATCTATTACAATTCGGCAAAAATTTCAACTGTCTACCTAGTTAGTTAGTTGCGCGGGCATTTTCCGCCAGTCGACATCCAACGTGCCTATTTTGCGTGAAAATGGGGTAGCGCTACTCCAACCACCCCAACTCCTCGACAAACCTTATCAAAGCTTTAATGTTGCTTGTGGCGTCGTGTACGGTACTTGGGGATCCTAGGTACTTCATCCTGTACTACCTGTTTGCAATCTAGTAGAATATGTCTGGTGGTTTCTTCTGCTTCCATGCATACCCTGCATAGAGGGCTATCTGTTATCCCTAAATTGAAAAGGTGTTTGTTCAGACCTATAACGTAGACACTTTCCAGGCCATCATACTCAAACGAATCGCATCCCTGTGGCGCCGTGTGCGTGGCAGCCGCGACAGCCTCGTAGCCATTATAGCTGATAGGGTAGAAGGCATTCTCTCTAGGGATCCTCTATAGGATAATGTTAGTGATTAATTATTTTTACTAACAATTTAATATGGATAGTACTGAAAAAAGTAAAGTAAGTAAAAAATGTTTATTTTTACAGTGTTCCAAATACATCATCATCATCATCATCATCTCAGCCATAGGACGTCCACTGCTGAACATAGGCCTCCCCTTTGGACTTCCATATATACCGGTTGGAAGCGACCTGCATCCAGCGCCTTCCGGCGACCTTTATAAGGTCATCTGTCCATCTTGTAGGTGGACGTCCTACGCTGCGCTTGCTGGTCCGAGGTCTCCACCAAATACAAAATCCAATCCAGTTCCAAATACATAGAATATATAATTTGCATTTGTATTACCTACACTAGGCAATGCCTGTCTTGTAGGACAACACATTAATACAATTACCGCATTATAATATTGCATAATGCATTGAGTTTTGCGTCAAAGAAAACAATACACATAAAGCAGAAAAAAATAAAGTGAAAAAGTAGAACAAAACAAAAAAAAGATTACACGCGTGAGAAATTAATTATGTGCTAGGGAAGGGAATGCGAAGATATAGGTAAGTGTGCGTGCGTGTGTGTGTGCGTGTGTGTGTGTGTGTGTGTGTGTGTGTGTGTGTGTGTGTGTGTGTGTGTGTGTGTGTGTGTGTGTGCGTGCGTGTGTGTGTGTGTGTGTGTGTGTGTGTGTGTGTGTGTGTGTGTGTGAGTGAGTGAGTGAGTGAGTGAGTGAGTGCGTGTGTGTGTGTATGTGTGTGTGTGTGTGTGTGTGTGTGTGTGTGTGTGTGTGTGTGTGTGTGTGTGCTGCATTCAATATTATGATAGTATTACTATCTGAAATAAAGAGTTATTATTATTATTTATAACGGTTCATGAGAAAATGCCCGTTGAACGAAATATCATGCAAAAGCCCTATTTTTGTATGGGAGCCCCCCTTAATTATTTTGTTTTATCATGAATAGTATTTATTGCTATAGCGGCAACAGAAATACATCATCTGTGAAAATTTCAACTGTCTAGCTATCACCGTTCTTAAGATACAGTCTGGTGACAAACGGACGGACGAACGGACAGCGAAGTCTCAGTAATAGGGTCCCGTTTTTACCCTTTGGGTACGGAACCCTAAAAACCGTGATAGCAAGGCAGTTGAAAATTTCACAGATGACGTATTTCTGTTGCCGCTATAACAAACAAATACTAGAAACAGAATAAAAATTAAAAAATATTTAAGTGAGGCTCCCATAACAACAAACAGGTTCGGCTGTGGTAACTTTGCACCTCATTCGTATGCTGCTCGATACATACTAGGTGCAAACTCAACTTAACCGGCCAGTTAAGATGCGATAAGACACCACGAAACCCTCGGTGCGCGAGTCAGACTCGCACTTGGCCGGTTTTTCCTTTCTGTTACGCCATAGCTGCAGCTTACCCAAACATCATAACTGCGCTGACAAAAACCTTTCCATTATCAGATATTCCCGACTAAGCTGGCCGCGGCTTGTTTATTAGCGGAATGGTCGCGGTCGGACCGTGACGCCTAAGCCACCATTGTTAGGATATCTTTTGATACAGACAATAAGGCAGTATTACGCAAGATACCATAGCATTAGAGCCGAAATAGCTATTTGCTTTATTCCATTCGTTGAATCCATGTTTAACTGGTGCTTTAATTTAACTTGCAATCTTCTTATCTGTCGTATTGTCATGGATAGCAGCCTAATTGTGTTATTTTGGTTTACACAATGAATTTCAGAGTAAAAAACACGATTCTTTGTAATTATAAAATGCCATATTCACGTTTGTAATTCTAGACATATAGTGTATGGTTTCTCTTCTGATAACCACTGAATGGAATATGCATAGTCATTCAGTGTTACTTGATTTAATGAATGCCCAACTGTGCCCCCTAATGACAGAGAAACAAGCTGATATTAGATAACTATCAGCGTTAGATAAGTTTACCGGAAAATACTAGAGTCATTGTGGAAATAATCAGCCTCGACAAAAACAGGTCTTATTATATATTATACAACGCTCCAAGTGTTCAAATACAAGACTCCATTTATCGTCTTATCATTTACTGCATGAAGCTGTTATAGTAAGCATTACAATGGGAGTGGAAAACTGTCAATCAAAATTCAGTGAAAATAACGATCATCTTCCGGAAAAAGTTGAAAACGCAATAATGGAAATAATTAAAAAAGAAGGGTATGTAGATTACACTGTTAAAACAAAAGCTATATCAACAGTTGGTGGTAATTATTTTGGGTCTCTATATGAAGTAGATGTGAAAGGAAAAACAAAAAATGGTGAAAAAGAAACAAACATATTTGTCAAAGGTATTGTACCATGTGACCATTTTACTGTTTTCTCTGTCACTGATATGTTCTACATGGAGTTATTCGTTTACAACGACCTGGCAGTTGTGTTTGGTGAAATACAGACAGAAGCTAATGTGCCTAAAGAAGAAAGATACAACATGGCTAAGACCTTCTCAGAAAGTATTCCTGAGGCGATAATTCTCGAGAACTTGGCAAGAAAGGGATACAAAACGGTCTTCAGAATGGACCCGATTTCTCTTAAGTTTGCAGAGTTATCCCTGCAAGAACTGGGAAAACTGCATGGCTTGTCTTTTGCTTTAGAAAAAAAACGACCCGATTACTTTGAACGGAAGATCAAATCTTTAATCAACCCATACAACTTTAATGACGAGCTCAAGGGCTTAGTCCAAAATTCATCAAAAGTAGTAGCGGAGTGTCTGGATGACCATGCCCGAAGGAGATTAACCGAGTATCTCCCAAAACTGTGGGAAAATATGCAGCGATACCTTTTTGACGAGAAATACAAGAGAACGATAGTGCATAGTGACTATAGAGCCAACAATATATTACTGAAAGAAATCGTAAGTTCTGTTTATTATACGAAACCATCCTTTATTAGTTATTTATATATTTAACTAACTTTGATAAGGGGATAGCTGGACATCCAACGATGGTTATGGGATAATTATAACCAGACTATGGTAAAAAGAAGTTTTACGCGATAAGGGCACTTACTATTAATAATAGTAGGTACATTACATAATTCGTAAATTTCCCAGATCGCAGGTTATCTCGTTTGTGTATGTCATAAATATGCGATTTGGGAGTTTACGAATTACCGCCCGTGAATTGTCTAAAGTTTTACATCTTGCCTTGGCCAGGAAGTGAGATTTTCTGCCCAAAAAAACACACTTACGGCGTCAGGTGACGTGAATGTAATTACAAATTGCGAAGGTGTCTTGGCCTCAAGATAACCTTTACTTATCTATCAAAAAGCTAAAAGAAATTATCTCGTGTACACATACACTATCACCTTAACATCGTATATGTATGCTAATAATAATGTAAGAAAATTATATTAAATAAATAATACGTTATTTACTAACATAGTTACAAAGTTCTCGAACGAATAAGGTTATACTTAGAATACACACGTTGTAATATATTGATGAATTGATTTCATAAATTATATTTCCCTTCCAGGATGGTGAAGTAGTCAATGTCATACCGGTGGATTACCAATTACTGCACTACGGCTGCCCTGTGATAGACTTCCTCTACTTCATCTTTCTCGGCACTGATCAGCAGTTCAGGAAGGACCACCTGGACGATCTCAAGGATGTTTACTTCGATTCCCTTACAAAGATGCTACAATATTTCGATATTGATGTGAAATCTGTCTTCCCGAGAGAGGATTTTGAAGATCTGTACAATGATATCTTAGATTTTGGTCTGCAGAGTTTTATTCAACTCATGCCTTTTATATTTGCGGTGGAAGACGAGGTTCCTGAGCTTGACAAAGAATATTTGAGTGATGTTACTATTAAAACAGATCCACGAATGAAGGAGAGGGCCAGAGGGGTAGTAGATGATTTCATTAGATGGGGTGTACTGTGAAGAATATTTTTTTAAGGAGATATTGATATTGTTATAAAACTAGTATGTAGGTATTTTACTGAAAGAAAGGAATGTTAATTAAAATTATATGTGCTACTTTACTATGATTAGTAACTAGAAATAATTATGCATCTACAATTGACAATACCAGGAAATATAATTCGTTATGAAGGTTTTACGAGCTTTTATTTACTTACATCGGTCTCGTTGTCTGTTTGTGTGTAATCAAATCTTGCAGGTTAATTTTGGCCTATTTCCCGGGCACCGACTGCACTCAAATTTTGTATAATTACCCAACTTTGATGATAATTGTCAATAAAAAAACACGTCCAACCTTTACGTGTAGCGGAGGGAAAAGTAAGTTATCTCCGCTACACGTAAAGTGGGGTAGTGGGGTGGGGGTTCGAGTAGACCTCACGGGGTGCTTGTTAGATAGGTCTTTCAAAAAGAAAAATAAAATTGGGTTTGTGAAATTTTTTGATTAAGTGATTCGTTTGTAAAATAAAAAGTTGTGAACTTTTTTGTTAGAGTCAATTGCCCCCTCCCCCTCGCTGGCTAGTGGATAAATTCACAGAGGTAGAAAAGTATATTATATAACGAAATTAAAAGGAAAACAATCACAAACTCAGTAGAGTTTACACGTTTTCGACCTAACCAACTTATAACAAGTCATGTAAATCGCACTTGGCCGGTTGCTTTTATGTTAATCAAAGTGATTATACATATTCTGTAACAATACTGACGCATTTGTTTTTGTTTTTGTCACGTGCCTCTAAATGGCAGAGTAATTCCCTTCCGACGAAGAGAAGCACGCCGTCACATAATTGCTGTGAAGTTACATTAGACACCTAATTCTTGACACGTTTTTCCGCTCCGAAGTGTGACGAAGCACAAATACTCCGACCACTCGTATATTTGTCATTATTTTCTATTTATATAGAAACACGTGTATCTGAGTATACTTATTGCGTTTCAACCGCTCCTCAAACTCGTGACTACAATACAATACTAGTACTCTTTATTGCACACAGGAAAAATACAATGCAAGAAATTACAATTAGAGGTAAACAACAGACGGTCTTATCGCTAAAGAGCGATCTCTTCCAGACAACCTTTGGGTAGTGGAGAACTTGAAAAATTGTTATCAGGCGGTGCAAAAATCAGAAAAAAAATGAATAATATATACACGAAAAATACATAAATTTAATAAACGATAAATACATACATACATTCAGCCAAAAAATAGTAATAGGACCAGTTGAATAAATTACGAATTATGAAAGGGATAGATAATAATGCTCTTTCAGGTGAGCTTTGAAAGAAACAACAGATTTAACGCGCCTTAAGCTACAGACAAGGAGTTCCACAAACATAAAATTGACTACGTTATTGAAGGCTCGTCAGAAAACTCTTGTGTCACTTTAAGGCTACTTTGTAACATAGAAATCTCCCGTGAGTCCCAGACATATTAAAATACATGCGGAACGCACACACATAAACACAACACTGTGTGTTCAATTGACCGCCGCCGCGAATAATCGGCTCTCCGGATGATGAATCGCGAACCGATTCGAAACATGTCGAGCGGTACTCGACTTCTATTACAACGTAAGTGAACTCGTTTCTTATGTATTTTAATAATTTGTAGCAGTCTAAAACCTTTACCATAATTTATCATCGACTATATAGCTTTCTCAGAGGATCGTTATAAAAATGCATCCAATACAGTGACACCATCTATATTACTTACATTTACTTTCTTCTACACTATACTTTGCAACCTGCAACCATTATTCTTCAGTGCACTCTAACGAGGCCTTTCTTCTTCGAATATTCAGTCAATTGCTCAAAGATTAACTGGAAGAGCTCCCTTTTTCAAGTTCACATTTGTACATGTTATATCTGTATGACTGTATTCATAGCGTGTTATTGTGTGCAATAAAATGTTTACATATATACATACAAGGTAAACAATATTACAATAAAATTAACAATGCTAGTAATTTCAATAGGTACATAAAAATATGAAGCCAAAATGTTATATGCCCACAATACACTGAAGTCGAATCAACCCCACGACCTCTTCTTCATCGGAGTAGTGCTGTACCCACTGAGCTATGACTGCTATGAGGATAACATAAAATAATGGTTTCATATTCCACCAAGCGACCTTTGTATTCTTACATTTAAAATGCTAAGCGCATTGAATGAAATGAAAAATGTCGTATCACCACAAAAAATAGAAAAAATATTTGATTCTGTTCAATACAAACAATGTTTGGCAATAAAATATATGCGGCTTTATCGCTAAATCGCAATTTCATCCAGACAACCCATATTTATAATTCTCAGTAATTTATAACGACTCAAGGTCTAAATGATTTGCTCCACTGCACTGTGCACAATCAAAACCATCTTCTGCAGAAATCTTGAGCTTCAATTGAAACAGCAATTCAGTCATAACGAGTTGAGAGGTCAAATCCTACAATTTATTCGCCTTGCTACAGCTCCCGGTAGTATAAATACCTACTCAATGCACTTTTAGTCTTCGACAAACTTTACATGTATTTATAAACAGAGTCATGAAAGTAAATACACAGTTTTTTTGTAGGTCATACGGATAGGCTGCATAGAAGCTGCATTCTAAGTGCAACAACGCAGTTCTAGTACAGTTGACGACCAGTTACGAATGCTGAAAAAGTGATTTATTCAAGGATACATTGTTCTTGTTGTTTTATAAAGTTATTGTACGGGATTTTTTACTTTAACAATAGAGTTCAGAACTTGGCATTGTCATCACATCAACAGATTTAACGCCAACTCACTCTTACTTGTATGTTTCAATTGTGAATATAATATAGTATTTAATAAGTACGTTCTTGGTGTATGTAAAAGATAATGCATGTCATGTCAGTGATGTACACGGGTTATCTTATTATTACTAAACGGTATAAAATGAAATACAACGTCCCTTCAGTCTTAGAAACTCTACACCAGACGTAGCAAGAAGAACCTTCTCAAACTTCAATAAACGCTAAGTAAAATGGAAGTCCATAAAATATGTAGCGAAACACAATTCAAAGTTTTATCGACTAGTCACCCACTTCCGACGTCGCTGCAGGCGTCCATTGAAAAAATTGCTAAAAAAGAAGGATACATAACGTACAAAATATACAACAGAGCAATATCGACAAGTGGTGGAAATTACTTGGGAGAATTATACGAAGTTGACATAAAAGGGAAAACAAGTGACGGTGATAAAGAAACCAACATGTTCATCAAAACTAAAATAGAAGACAACCAAATGACACTATTAGATGTCGGAGCATGCTATAACACGGAGAATTTCTTTTACGGCGAACTCTCAATCGTGTATGATAATTTACAGAATAAAGCCAACATTCCTGTAGACGAAAGGTACGCGATGGTTAAAAGTTACGACGCTACTAATCCTGACGCTATAATACTGGAAAATCTCGCCAAAAAAGGCTTCACGACGGTCCACCGCATGGAGGTGATATCGCTCAGATTTGCGGAACTTTCCATTCAGCAGCTCGCGAGGTTCCACGGCTTGTCCTGGGTCCTGGAGAAATACCACCCAGAATATTATTCAAAGAAAATTCAAACTATCAAGACCACATTCAATTTTGGTGACGATTACCAAAGTTTTATTGACAATATGAGCATTTATACTCACAAAGGTGTTGATGAGAAAATCCAACCCAAACTGAATAAGTTCAAATCTATCATGTTGCAAAAAATGAAGGGATACTATTGTGACAACGCCGGGTTGAAGTGCTGCTTGTGCCATGGAGACTATAGGTCGAACAACATTCTTATGAAAAAGGTAAGCACTTACAGTGCATCAATTGACGATTTTAGCATAACATATCAAAAAATAAACTAAGCGACCCAAGTTAAGTAAAACAAAGAACAGACTACATATTTCTGAATAAGTTGCTTTTGATACGCATCCACACAATCAGCTTTTAGTGTTAACTGTTTACTGTTTTTTGACCCAATTATTTGTTTTTTTAATGCTTATATTTTGGCCCATAATAAATATAACTAATATTTTTTTATGGGCGTAAGGATCGACAACACCGAAAGCACAATGTACATATGTGTGATATACATATACCTGATCCCAAACTATCCATTAAGTACTTAGTGAGAGTAGTTATACGAGATAGTAGTTGAAGTAAGCTCCAGGCAGGGAGATCCCAAATAGCACACAGGCGGCATAAGTACTTACACAGCCCTTATACAGCTTAAATTAGAGTTATAATGGCTGTATAATCTCTTATACAACCTGTTTGCTACCTGGATAGAGACCAGCCAATGATAATTGATTTGATGATAACGGTCACATGTCATTATTCGTTTTTTGTTCACTTTTGCTCTTGAGCAATTCCGTCTTTCTATCCATCACTTTCCTGACACAAAGTATTAATTACAGAACGGTGACAAAATAACCGAAGTCATACCTGTGGATTATCAAATACTCAACTACGCCTGCCCAGTCATGGACTTCGTGTACTTCATCTTCATGGCTACGGATCAAGAATTCAGAAAGAAGCATCTCGATGACCTCAAGGATCTGTATCACAACAGTTTGTCCAAATTCTTGAAGTATTTCGACATGGACGTCGAGTCGGTATATCCTAGGCACGAATTTGAAGCTCAGTACAAGAAGAGACTTGATTTTGGTCTGATTGTTAGCTTAACATTTACGCCCTTACTATTCACTGATGACGATGATGTCCCTAATATAAATAAGGAGGATATGGGCTCCATGTCTGTTACTCCAGATCCGAAAATGGAGGAAAGAATAAGAGGTGTCGTAGATGATTTTCAGAATTGGGGTATTTTGTAAAGAACTTTTGCATTAATTCTGGTGACCTGACCCTGACAGAAACTTTTACTGTGTGAAAAATTGTTTTTATATTATGTAGGTAGTTAAACTACTTACACAGTTTTAAGTTTTATAGGTGCATTGTTATAATTAGATTTAGTTTAAGAAGTAATACCTACAATCAATATTAAGCTTGTTAAGCTCGTAAGATGAAAGGCGTGGCACATGCTTCGTAGATCTAATGGCTAGTGGCAGTGATGTGTGAGAAGTGTAATTTAGTGCTGATCAGTGATCACGTATCAAATGACGCGCCATGGAAGGTGGTGGTGCTCTGCGGGCGCTTGATTTAAGGTAGCATCAGCTAATCGATCATCCCCTAATGTAACGGTGGTCCTATATGATGTAAAAATAAATGATCCAGCTTCTTGTCTGTTGTCTCTATGTGTATAATAATATCCCGTTCATAATTATCGGTCTCTATTTTTTGTAATTTCTAAAGTTCTGTACCCCAATGATATTCAAATTAAAATAATTCAACTTACTTTACTTACTCTGCACCGTTTTTTAAGCCTCAACAAAAAAAAAATTGGGCAAGTGCGAGCCCGACTCGCGCATGAAGGGTTCCGTACCTATACATATATATATAATCTATAAGAAGTTTGTTGTATGGGAGCCCCCCTTAAATATTAATTTTATTTTATTTTTAGTATTTGTTGTTATAGCGGCAATAGAAATACATCATCTGTGAAAATTTCAACTGTCTAGCTATCACCGTTCTTGAGATACAGCATGGTGACAGACGGACGGACGGACGGACGGACGGACGGACGGCGAAGTCTCAGTAATAGGGTCCCGTTTTTACCCTTTGGGTACGGAACCCTAAAAATGGTGTTATAACGCATAAGCTAACTCTACCGCATCGGTATCATACTTAAGTATCATTAGTTAGTCTGTGTCATCGTAGCTTAGGAAAAAACGCCTCTCTCTTATATTTAAAGACGAGGGTCATAAGTTTCGTGTCAGGTTCGTATTCTATCTATAACCCATAATCCTGCATCGACTACATATTTCCTTTTAATCCAGTGGTTATAGCATTAAGTCCACAATTTTTGTGCGTTTTTTTTTCTCATCTAGGTACTACAATACCTGGCTTATCAAATTATAGGATAAGGGGAAGTACCCTATACTTATGAAGATTTTGTTTTCCTTATCTCGCCAGACTGATATGAAGGCCTATAAAATGTTTAAAAATAGTTATGGTCTCGTAAGGTGTTTATCTAGTAGTGGCTGACTACTGGTGATATTAATTATGTATTCATTATTTCCATCCTCTACAGCTAAATTCAAAGTTTCCTTTAAATTGCGGTGCCACGAGCCTTTCCCAAAGTACAACTCGCCAATATTTAATTATTATATTTCATTATAATATTATTAAAATATTTAATTCTATTGCATAAAGATCAATTACCTATCCAATCATGGAATTTAATATCTATGTACATCATACTATAATATATTTTTGTGTACTCTGGTATTACGTAGAATTTCTTCAGATCTTTACATTGTGACGCCGTATTTATCTCCGGTAAATATTTTCGTATGAAATCAGTATTTATACTGTTGATCTAAGACAAGATCCTATCTGAGAATGTAAATAAACGTGAGAGCCTGGAGCAGGTAATGAATGTATTGTTTTTGCTTTATAGTAGGTACAAGATTTTCCTTTTTTTTATTAGGGTTCCGTACCCAAAGGGTAAAAACGGGGCCCTACTACTGAGACTTCGCTGTCGCGTCCGTCCGTCCGTCCGTCCGTCCGTCCGTCCGTCCGTCCGTCTGTCACCAGGCTGTATCTCAACAACGGTGATAGCTAGACAGTTGAAATTTTCACAGATGATGTATTTCTATTGCCGCTATAACAACAAATACTAAAAATTAAATAAAATAAATATTTAAGGGGGGCTCCCATACAACAAACTTGTTATACATTATATATATGTATAGGTGCGGAACCCTTCATGCGCGAGTCGGGCTCGCACTTGCCCAATTTTTATTATTGTTCATAGTTTCATCATCTTCCTAGCCTTTGTCCCATATCTTTGTAGAGAATGAATTCTCAATCGGGGTCGGCTACCTAAATCCCAATATTATTGTTCATAGTTTAATTGAGCATAATTTAATTTTTTTTAAACATTACACTCATTGATTCTCGATGACATTGACGTCATGCTGGCATGGCCGTTTAGCACATTTTCGTAATTACATTTTCGGGTCTATATTGATTCGTAGAAAATTTTTTCGTCGAATGTTTCATTTTTCCGAAAAATCATTTCGTAGAAACCCATTTTCTTTGCAAACGTCAACTACTTGAGATTGTTATAAAACAAACCTAACCTAACCTAACCTAATCAATAGGATGATATTTGCAAGAATTATGAAAAATGTATGACTACGCGAACCACAAACCACGTTGAACCGTGGCACTCGCGTATTAATAATGTGGGAAGAAAAATCCAAATCAGGCACAGCTATTGAAAGTACTATAAATATAAATAATTGTACGTGATTTTAAATGTGTAGGTAATAAAACATATAATAAGAAATTGATGAAGAAATAAAAAGGGCAGTAGCAGAGTCGATTGAGAACAAAATGACGGCCGGTCACTGTGTGGAGATTATTGCTCCATTGATGTATTAAATTCATTTTTGTTTTTAATATAGTAATTTTTTTTTTGGTGTTAATGTTTAATTTTATTTAATATTTACGTTATTTTAACAATAAACTATTGTTATATAGAGAAAAATAAAGACAATTATTTACAGTATATTTTTTTGTTCTCATCTCAATCACTCTGTCTTGTTCCATTCTAAAATGACGGCTGGAGCATCAATGAAAAAAGCCTCATAAAATATCATACATATTTTGTAGATCTAGCGACCAGGGGCCAATGCGAACGATATTACCTAAAACACCGGTTAGTTGAAACCAAGAAGCTTTACACGTTGCCTACCTAATTGTCGTGTTTTATAATTGTTTGTTTGTTTATCTGATATGTATGTTAGTTTTAAGATCTTTAGGCCACAGTTGCTCCAAATAAATGTTTTTCATTTCATTCATTCATATTTAACTACCTAAGGGTGGTGGAGAGTTAAATGATAGGTAGTATTATATTAATACACAGTTTATTGTAAGTTTACACACACGTAAATAGTTATGGCAACAGATAATTCACAACGACCGGTTGTTGGGGTAAAAACAGGGCGAGTTACGTATCGTCACGGTCAGGCGTGAGTCGCGCTCAAGTATTCGCAATCGACTGTCCGTCCCGCTCGCTATGCTGCTCTTTCTGCCGACATGCTGAATCAGCATGTAGGCATGTATGTAGTGACGCTACATATACTCCCCCCCTTTTTTTGAAAAATAGAAAACAGAAAAAAAAACAAACAACCAATAAAAAAAATATTAAAAATAAAAATAAAAAATATTATTGTAAACATTGTAAACCGCATGTATATAATTCAACGACACACTACACTGACTTGACACAAAATAAAATAAAAAAATAAATAAATGATGTTACACATATATCGTTTTCTTATTCACTCTGCGGAACCCTATTAGTACACCGGCGCTTGCGCTCTGGGCGCAACGCTTATCTCCTTAGGCGGCGGCATTTTACTGATAGCGTTCTGCATCCACTTCCTCGCTCCTTTCTTGCATCTGATTCTAATTACGTACATGATCGCTATTAGTAACAATATTCCGCAGACTAATAGTCCGATGAAAACGTAGTTGAGTTTGCTTTCAACTTGGCTTGAGAGATTTTGTACAGTGGCTATCGCTACTGCGTTATGCGAGTCCTTGTTTTCTTCTTTGCTTTGTGAAAATCCCATTTTCTTGTAATAAATGTAACTTGTTTTACTTAGGTCCAGCTCTCTGGCGAAACAATGATATTGTGAAATATAATTTAATTATGCTTAGAAGAAAACATCTACTCATCTTACGTGACAAAAGTGTGTCCTACTTAATGTTTTAAAAATGTTAATGTTAACATTACTACAAATATGCACCATTTCTGATTGTGCGACTTACTTATCTCGTACGTGCCCGCTTCGGCTACATACAAGCATTGCAACGCGTAATTCGTCGCTTCCATATACAATTATAATTAAATTTGATCTTTTACGACTTCAATTTAAATTCTTAAAATACTACAATACATAATAGATATATAGCGATATCATTAAGGGTAGTGACTATGCTGAGCCCACTCTGCAATAATTAATTAATGATTCTTTTACGAAGAACCTCCGCCAAACAGTGTCTCAACATGGTCACGCCTGTGAAAGGAACAATGATAAAAATACTTAACTAACGAGTTGATTGTGGCTATTCTAATTATATATGTTACAATTCATTAATTGCGCTTACATGTCAATGAGGTAGCGCACTGGTCTGTTTATATTTCTACCACTGCGTGAGGTACGGGTACTTGGAATTGATAATGGCTCGGGGCTTGGAACAATGTTTTGGCTAGTTGTATTATTATGGTTTGACTGGCTTTGTGTGTCGTCGTTTAGTAAGAATGCCGGCTTGAGACGATCTATGGATATTTCCGCTTGCCTGTTTGGCAATTGTACCTTAAATGATTTGCTTGACTTACTTATTACACGATACGGACCGTCATATGTGGGCGTTAAGGGTTTCCTTACCAAGTCATTTCGTATGAATACATGTGTACAATTAGCTAGTTCTTTAAAAACAAATATTTTCCTGTGGTCGTTTTTCCTGTGTGGTATGGGTTTGATGTCAGCCAACGTTTTCCTTAGTTTTTCTACAAATGAGAGAGGGTCTAAATTACTTACCTGTGATGTATCATAGAAGTCTCCCGGTAACCTGAGCACCTGTCCGTATACCAATTCTGCGGCACTTACATCGCTTTCTGATTTGATGGCTGCTCTCAAACCCAACAATACTGTCGGTAGTTCATCTAGCCAGGACGCGTTTTGTGCCAACCTGGCCGTCAAAGCGGCCTTAAGAGATCTGTGCCATCTTTCAATCAATCCATTGCTTTGAGGATGGTACGCAGTGGTACGAGTGCGTTTAATACCTAGCAATTTGAGTAAACATTGGAAAAGCTCGCTTTCAAATTGCCTACCCTGGTCTGTAGTTATGTGAATAGGGGCTCCGAAACGACAAATCCAGTGCTCGTACACAATCCTGGCTACCGTTTCCGCCGTGATGTCCTTTATTGCTACTGCTTCCGGCCAGCGTGTGAATCTGTCTATCATAGTAACCAGGTACCTGTATCCTTTCTCTGTCGTAGCCAGCGGTCCGACCAGGTCCAGGTGCAGGTGTTCAAACCTTCCCGCCGGCTGGAAACTACCTAGATGCGAAATAACGTGCCTACTTACCTTACTTTTCTGACATTCTACGCACGATCTCGCCCAAATCCCTATATCCTTATTCATGCTCGGCCAGAAGAATTTTTTCGTGATCATCTTCCTAGTTGTTCTAATACCGGGATGGCTGATATTGTGTATTGAATCAAAAATTGTTTTCCTAAATGAGCTAGGTACAAATGGTCGCGGTACCTGAGTTGACATTTCACAATAAATTACTTTGTCCGTGCTCGGTAACGCTACGGTGGCAAAACGTGCTCTCTCAGAATGAAATGTCGATGTGTGTGCTGCCTGCGCACGTGCTAATTCTTCGTAATCAACAGTCGTGGGGCATGTTATCGTTTCAATTCTAGACAAAGCATCCGCTACCAAATTGTTTGGCCCTTCTACATACCTAATGTCACTTGTAAATTCACTGATGAACATGAGTTGCCTAGCCCTTCTAGGCGTCTCGTTGGCGGTACCCACTTTGCTCAGGGCGTACGTGAGGGGCTTATGGTCCGTGTAAACAATTAGTTCCCTACCTTCTATTAGGTACCTAAAATGTATTACTGACATGTAAATGGCCAAGAGTTCCCGGTCAAAAGCGGAGTACTTTTTTTGTGTTTCCGAAAACGCTTTGGAAAAATACCCTAGAGGTCTCCAGGTGTTGCCTATCTTCTGCTGCAGCACCCCTCCAGCCATTGAGTTGGAGGCGTCTGTCATAAGTGCCAAAGGATAATGTGCCGCAGGGAATGACAAAGTAGCGGCGCTCTTAAGGCTCTCCTTACTTTGCATAAATGCGGTATTTGCGTCATCGTCCCATTCAATCGGAGTCTTGTCGTTTTTCTTAGAATTGTGCAGAAATTTATTTAACTGCGCCTGTGTGCCAGCTGCCTGTGGAATGTGGGCTCTATAAAAATTGATCATGCCAAGAAAACGCCTCAACTGTTCGACGTTCTCTGGCCTAGGGAAATCTACAATGGCCTTCACTTTGTCATTAAGCGGCCTGATTCCCGCCGACGAGACTTCATAACCTAAAAACTCTATCTTTTGTTTACCGAATTGACATTTATTTAGATTGATAGTGATGCCATGTTTTTGAAAAATTTTACAGACTCTATCTATATGTAACCTATGGACTTGTTCTGACTCTGATGCGATGATGATGTCGTCTATATAACAGAACAGTGACGATTTTTTTCCCTGATTACCTGTAATATTTTCGGCGCCCTGAAGAATAGAATTCATAAACCTCTGGAATGTATTAGTTGCATTCCTAAGGCCGAAAATTAGCCGTGGGAACTCCCATAACCCGAAGGGCGTGATTATGGCCGTCTTCTCGATGTCCTCTGGAGCCATCTCAATTACATGGTACGCCCTATTAATGTCTAGTGTAGTAAAAAATTTCTTACCTGACATACCGTAAGTGAAATCCTGTAACCTCGGAATGGGATAGCGGTCTGGCTTGGTTACAGCGTTCAGCCGCCTGTAATCGCCACACGCTCGCAGCTGGCCGTTCTTCTTAGGCACCACATGTAGTGGGCTTGCCCAAGGACTTTTGCTCGGTCTGCATATCCCCATCTCCTGCATCACACGGAACTCCTCTCTTACCTTCTCAAAACGCTCTGGTGGCAAAGGTCTGGCTCGTGCGTACACCGGCGGGCCCGTGGTCTCAATGTGATGCTTTACATTGTGTTTTGCCGGTCCTCTAAAATTAACTAATTTGGTTATATCAGGATATTTCTCCAGAATGTCCTTATAGGGGTGGTCTGCTTGAATTGTGTGTACAGAGCCTTGCCTACATACTAACGACCCGTACGCCGACGCATTGGTAGAACTATCTACAAGCCTTTTATTATATAAATCTACCATTAGCCTATTTGCTTTCAAAAAATCGGCTCCCAATATTGGTTGCTTCACATCACATACAATGAATGTCCAAGTTATTGGCCTGCGCAGGCCTACATCTATTTGCAGTGTAACCGTACCGTAAGTTTTAATCTCTGACCCGTTTGCCGCGTAAAGTTTATACGAACACTCGCGATTTCTAGCGTCACTGATTCTATTTATAGGTAAAACACTTACGTTTGCCCCAGTGTCTATTAGATATGACGTGCCGTTCCTCCTGTCGTTTATACACAGGCGATGGTTGTCGTAAACCCGCGCACCCCCCATTGCCACTCCAGGGTGCACGGCATTCAGTTTCCCTGCCTCGACCTCCACGCCGCTCCTCCTTGTGGTCGCGTAGCTGGTTGATGAGGCAGCGAACTGTTCCGCCACGAGCACGGCCGCTGGCAGTTCCTGGCAAACCGCCCGAACCGCTGGTGATAAAGGCACAATCCTGTCATGCGCGGTGGTTGCCTGCTTCGTGACGCAAAATCGCCTTGCGACCTCGGCCAATTGCTTCTAGGTGCTTGTTGCGAGTTTTTAATTGCACTGACCTCGTCTAACAACTGCTCGAACTTTTCCGTCATGCTCTTCAATTGACTGCTGCTGCTTCCTTCCACTACCTCGATGGTGCTCTGCTTAGCCGTCTGAAGTATACGGTCTGCCAGACTGGATAATTCCTCCATACCCAGCTGTTCATGCGCCACCAGTGCACTCTGCACATTAGCTGGTAGTCTCCTTAGCCACATCCTCTTCACCGTTGCAGTTTCCACACCCGCAGCTTTAGCGAGCTCTGCCATGCGCCTGTACAGCTGCGATGGTTTCTGCTCTCCCAGCTGTGTGTCGTGCATCAGCTTGTCAAACTGCTCACTCTCCGTAATCGTTAAACAACTGATCAGCCTATTTTTAAGTGCATCATAATCCTTGGTGCTCCCGTCCAACAGGTCACTTACTAACGTGAGCTCTTCCCTGCCTAGTTTTCCGATAACTAGGTCATATTTTGTCTCCTTGCTCACTTTCTGGCTATTAATAATGGATTCGAACTGCGCGAACCATAACTTTGGAATATCTCTCCAAAAAGGCGCTATTCTGCTAGCCACCGTAATAGAAAGCATATCCGGCTGCTGTGTGGGCGCGGGCGCGGGCGCGGACATGTCGGACGTGCCTGCGTTGGCCATGTTAATTTCTTTAATTCACTTTTCCACTCGGGGTCACCACTTTAACTACCTAAGGGTGGTGGAGAGTTAAATGATAGGTAGTATTATATTAATACACAGTTTATTGTAAGTTTACACACACGTAAATAGTTATGGCAACAGATAATTCACAACGACCGGTTGTTGGGGTAAAAACAGGGCGAGTTACGTATCGTCACGGTCAGGCGTGAGTCGCGCTCAAGTATTCGCAATCGAATGTCCGTCCCGCTCGCTATGCTGCTCTTTCTGCCGACATGCTGAATCAGCATGTAGGCATGTATGTAGTGACGCTACACATATAATTTCATTCATTTTATCCTTCATTTCATTTCAATATTAAGACATCTCGTGTTAATTACGGTAAAACGGGGTTACTTTCAAATTCAGGGGCTACTTTGGAAAAGTGTTTTAACGCCATATCCTTCTATTTTTTTTACTATCTGTGGCAATGCGATACATACCTTCAACAATGACCTATCCTTTTATTTCATTTGCTCAATCGCACTATGAATATTTGCGTTTTT
The DNA here is from genome assembly GCA_932273695.1 of Apotomis betuletana. NCBI lineage: Eukaryota > Metazoa > Arthropoda > Insecta > Lepidoptera > Tortricidae > Apotomis > Apotomis betuletana. Next base: position 635,487 of record OW026308.1, on the reverse strand, counting down.
ATAACCATTTTAAATCTAACAAAGTAGCCCCAAATTTTCCTAAAGTAACCCCGTTTTACGGTATGTATACAAACCGTGAGAGTATAGTGTTGTGTTTCACTAAGCACATGCAATGGTTCCTGCCCTGGTACCTACTTAAATCCTGACAATATTTTCCTCTAAGTTGTATAAAAAGCCCCCCGCCTGAACCATTATATTGTTCAATTTTTCACTTCATTCTAAAATTGCACAAAAATGCTGCAGATCGCCCTTTCGACCTGGAAACAATTGAACTTAACCAATAACGATATCCGTATTAGGCTAGATTGAACCAAAGTTTTATTCCAAGAATTAAGCTTCTAGTCTCGGATTCTAATGTCAAAATCAAACCCCCATACTGATTGTCAAGTAGTTTGACATAACTATCCGAGAGTACACTATCACTTGTTTTTGTTTCATTTAAAAATCAAGCGAGTAATTTTGATAATGTACATTTTGTACAACGCGCCATGCCGGCATACGTATGCTATTGCTAAGTATTTCGAAACCTATGATTTCGTCCGGGATAGTGCAATACCACGTACCTAAGTAACAAGTGTAGATACGAATCAATATTCAAACAAATGCAGAAATTTTATTGAAATGAGAACTTTATCGACAGCTGTTATTTACGCGGTATTGCACTATCCCCGACGATTTGAAAGTTTTTAATATGTATAGTGTAAGGTAGAAATCATAATTATGTAATACCTACTCTTCGTGTAGTCCCTTAACCGCATGTCCTAATGGGAATCTACGTCGTACAACGAAGAAATTCACGTCAACGTAATGTAAAAAAAAAAAAAAAATATTGCTCAGATCCATAGATTGTGAGTTACAAAAAGATGTAGAACGTTGCACCTGGACTTGGACGTCTGCGTGGTGCGTAGTCTCCTTAGTTGTGTGTGGCCTATTATCTATTCTGTGGTGTGGCGCAGGGTGTCAATCAAGATGAAGATCTTCCGGCCATGCGTGCGCGCGCGAAGCAATCAGCATCGTGACCAATTGAGACCCTTTTATATAATCAATCTACTCCAAGGTAACGTTAGACAATGTTTACACGCTTACTCTGCCGTCAGTTCAGGCCATCGTTATGAACTGTCAGTTTACTAGTCCTTATACAGGGAAAGTACCTATACAAGGAATGATAACTCCTTGTATAGGGACATTTAATACCTCGGTTCATCATCTAGTGCAAGTCACTGGATTGTGACTTGCACTAGAGGCTACGTGTTAGTCCTTTTAAGTACAAGGACTAACACTCACACTTAACAAATGAAAACACTGACACTTTGATACTTTAACACTGAAGAACGAATTTCACGACGAAATAAAAAACTCTCACGTTCTAATGTTTTTTTATTTCTAACTAGAAAATTATTTGTTCTACAAAATTTGTACTAACAATAAAACTCGGACGATTTTAAATATTTTAATTGATTTAAAATTATATGAATTATATTGCACAATAAAGAATAGTGGACTTGATATCTCGAGCCATTAACTTACATATCTCAAGACATTACACTAACTAGTCAATCATTAAAATAAATTATAGGTACTGTGTTTTGTATTAAATCATTAGTATTATTATTATCTGGATTTAAATTAATCATAACAATTACGAAACCTTAAAAATATGATAATGTTTTTGTACGAGTGGATATTTATTTATTTCTTATAGTTATTTTAAATATAAATATAGGTGTACCTACATTCTCGACGTTGATGTTGTAGATACAACATTTCCAAAAATTATGAAATTTTAACTAAGTATAGGCGGTGAGAAACTGTATTGCATTCTGCAAGCATTTTGTTCTCTTTTTTACCCTGCCTCACAATTACAATCTTCTTAACAGAATATATCTGAAAATTTATTCAGCATTTATTAATAATTATATTCCTCACAAAATCCCCCAATTTTCAAATTCATTTACCAGGCCTCTAATTCTATCATTCATTTTTTCATCTGGAGTAACCGACATCGTGCCCATGTCCTCTTTAGTGATATCTGGGACGTCATCATCACCAGTGAACAATATAGGCGTAATCATCAAACTGATAGCCAGACCGAAATCCAGTCTCTTCTTATACTGAGCTTCGAATTCGTGCCTTGGATATACTGATTCGATATCCATGTCGAAGTATTTCAAGAATTTGGCCAAACTTTCAAGGTATAAATCTTTGAGGTCATCAAGATGATTTTTCCTGAATTCCTGATCGGTGCATGGGAAGATGAAATATATGAAATCCATGACTGGGCAGCCAAAGTACAGCAGTTGGTAGTCCACTGGAACAGCTTTGGAAATATTGTCACCGTCCTACAATGAATAAATACAACATAATTATGTAACTTATTTCTTATCTGCGAAAGTGCTTATAAGACTATACGGAGAGGTGTAATAGTACATTACTGCAGACGCCGGGAAGTAAGGGCTTGCCGGCTGAGTAGGTATAGACGGCCGCCCGTAGCCGACCGACCGAGGCCGGATTGTGATACGAAGCCGGCAAGCCCTTTTCACGGCTAAGGCATGTATAGTGCTTTTCTCAAACATATGCAATGAAATAAAAATTACACCACTCAATAAAACTTAATTCAGCTGTTTGGCAAATGTACACAGACGCCGCCATGTTTAAAAAAAAAATACTTCCCGACCTAGGCCTACAATTTTGTATGAAATTCCTTTACAGTTCTCTCGAATTGTTCCGCCTGAAACGTGACACTTCGAAGCCTGTTTTTTTTAAGAGGCCTTATTCCTTTTAAAATGCTGATTGTTTTAGACATTTTTCTCTGTGATCAAACATGTTTCTTAATATATTATTGAGGTTACTACCTAGAACAGGACTATTGGGATTTATTGGAATATTTGAAACCTACAATTTGAATTTTTCATTGATAACTTTTGTTTCAAAAACTACTCGAAATTGACAAAATTCACGCGGAAAATTAGTTTTTTCTACTTATTTTCGAATACACGCAATGTAAGCATGAAATAGCTATGTTACTTCCTAGAACTCGGGGAAAAGTAGTATTCACTTAAAAAGTTGGTGGAAATTATCAATATATTTGTCATAATATGAAAAAAAAATGATTTAAAAGGAATAAGGCCTCTTCATTGCTTGTTTGAGAAAAAATAATTGCAGGTGAATTACACATTTACTTGGACAATCGTTTAAACATGTTCTGTCCCTCCTGATCTCTGGTTGGTTTACTGGTTCAATATCAGGAGATTCAATCGTACATACTGGCGTACAGGCGTGACAAGATGACATTTAAATAAGTGGAACGCTATTGTCGAATTTAATTAATGAAAACTGAGAACAGTTTGGAAAAGTATTAAAAAAACAAATGGAACTTACTTTTTTAACGAGAATGTTATTAGCCCTGTAGTCGCCATGGCACAAGCAGCACTTATCTGCTGCGTTGTCACAATAATACTTTGAAATCAATTGCATCATACGACACCCAAATTTTTTCAGCTTCAATTTCTTGCTGTCGTCAACACATTTGGAGGTGTAGTTGCTCATATTGTCAATAAAAGCTTGATAATCGTCACCAAATTTGAATGTTGTCTTTAGATTCTTGATTTTCTTTGCATAATATTCTGGGTGTTGTTTCTCCAAGACCCAAGACAAGCCGTGGAAACGCGCAAGTTGCTGAACGGAAAGTTCCGCAAATTTCAGAGGAACCACCTCCATTCGGTGAACGGTCGTGTAGCCTTGTTTGGCAAGATTCTCCATTATTATAGCATCAGGATTTGAAGCGTCGTAATTTTTCACAATCGCGTATCTTTCATCTGCGGGTATTTTGGCTTTATTCTGAATGTCATCGTATAACTTCACAAGTTCCCCGTAAAAGAAGTTTTCCGTGCTGTAGCAATCATCGACGCATATGACGCCCGCATTTGACTGCGGCTGTTCCATTTTATTTTTGATGAAGATATTTGTCTCCATGTGTCCTTTCTCAGTTTCACCCTTTATGTCAACTTCGTATAACTCCGCCAAAAAATTTCCGCCATTTGTTGAAATAGCTCTGTTGAGGATTTTGTGGGATACGTAGCCTTCTTTTTCGATGATTTTGTCTATAGACGCTTGCAATTGCGGTGGTAAGATACCGGTCGACAAGACCTTAAATTGGGTCTCGCAGCATTTCTCCTGGACTTCCATTTTTGAGGTATTTATTTCTTTTAAATTGTAAAATTAATGTTCTGAAGAGCGTGTGTCGTGCATATATCAGACAGAGCGAGTGCGGCGTTCAACTATATATCGTTTTTGTGATAAAGGCGATTCCATACGTGATATCTATCTTCTAGAAACAGTATACCTACTCATATGTTTAACACACAGAAGAAAAGCATGAGATAGTTGAGCAAAATTACATTCGGGTAAAGTGCAAATTTATCCTACTTCTATTACAAAATATTTTGGAAAATTTTGTTTCTCATCTCTATTTTCGTGGGAATTCAATTAATTCCATTGGTACCTATTGAATATAGACTCTGGAAATTTTATATTATGTTTCTTTAATACTTTGGCATTGTGACTGACATGACATGACATGTGATTCGGTAATCAAAATATTATTTTAAATATAAATTTAGGTTTCAGTACCTATGTTTATTTGCAGTTTGTTTCAGTATGTTTGTTCGTACGCGAATTAACGTCACCGACATTGCAAACAGGGTTAACAAACTGAAGTGGCAATGGGCAGGGCACATAGCTCGAAGAACCGATGGCCGTTGGGGCAGAAAGGTTCTCGAGTGGAGACCACGTACCGGCAAGCGCAGCGTAGGATGGCCACCCGCAAGGTGGTCGGACGACCTGGTCAGGGATGCGGGGACTCGCTGGATGCGGGTCGCTTCTATCCGGCCCATGTGGAAGTTAATTGAGGAGGCCTGTGTCCAGCAGTGGACGTCCTATGGCTGAAATGATGATGATGATGATGATGTCTGTTTGTGAGAATATAATTATTTAGTTATTATATTTATTTATGTAATTTTCCTGTAAGTTTTTGTTTTATTTACATAAATTTATTCAATCCCTTAGGTTAGCCTTATATACATATATTTATATATATATATTAATACTAGCTGATCCCCGCGGTGTTACCCGTCCATCCCACGGGAACACTACATTATTTCAGGATAAAAAGTAGCCTAGTTAGGGCGTCAGCTATACCTTCAGACCAAAATGTATCAAATAAATTCCAGTCGTTAGAGCGTGAAGAAGATACACACAAACTTTTGTTTACGACTTCAAAACTAAGACATATTTTGTGACAGTCTCTATAAATGGCTGTTACCCGTAAGAGAAGATGCCACGCGCATTTTTTGACTTACTTAGGTATACAACGTTGCAACGTTGCATTTCCTACGACAGGTATTCTTTAATAAAATACAAATAAACTACAAAGAAAAGATTTACATGTTCCCGCTCGAAACAATCAACATAAATAAAAAATGTAGTCTCCAATATGTATTTATAGTAATATGTATTTAAGTACTATTTTCAGATGATGTGCGTATAGGAATCTATGGTCACGTTTATCAAATCAAATTTATTTATTTATTTAATCTTTATTGCACAAAAGAAATAACTTATTGTACAAAAGGCGGATTTAATGCCATAGGGCATTCTCTACCAGTCAACCATAGGGCTAAGCAGATAAATTGTGGGCGGTGCAACTAACTTAAAACAATTCCAGAAGATATATACTTAGATAAATACATATGTCTATAGGATATATACAAATATATACATATATAAATAAATAAATACAGATGAACAAAGTAATCGGATAAGCTTTCACTTTATGCCAGCAAATAGATCACATACTTAAAGCTTTTTTGAAAGCAAACTTGTTCGGGACTTGCTTGATTTTGAGAGGGAGGCCTTTTGGTCTTAATTTATCTTATTTTATGTATTACATGGTAAATTTGTCTTATTTTATGTATTTAATTCTATATTTCTGTACCTAGTCATTATGCATTTGCCCTTATGTAATTTAACTCATCATCAAGTGAGTTTTGACGACAACTGCTATTGAACGTGACAAAGCTAACATTATAGCGGACAATAATAGCCACCCACGGCTTCAATGTCAAGTTCGTAAGGTTCACATTGCCCTGCGTCAGGTCAATCAACAGCACACGTAATTATTAACTAATCTTATCTTATTGTGTGTTTTATTCTTCTGTGTTTTAGGGGTCTGTGGTCCGTAGAAATGGAAAAAGGAGCTGTTATTGTTAAGGTATGGTAAGTTACTTGGGATAGTTCTATCTTGAGAACTATGAGAAACAGCTAGGTGCATCTCTATACTTTAAAACACTACCCTCAAATAATTAAATGTACTCTTTTGATCTTATCAAAACCCACTCGAGAACTGCATTTTATTCGTTGTTTGTGTAATAGGCAACACGATTGGTAGTGGGGCGTGGCGAAATGGCCGAGCGACTGATGACCGAACAAATGCCGAGAGTAGGTACCCCGCTGCTAGTGTAGGCTTCTAGCGCAGGTCGCGGCGCATAGTAAGCATGTCGATGGAGAAGTTGATTATCATTTATTTAGCGTTGAATACTTCTAAATGTTATAGATTCCCTGGTTCCTTCATTGCGCTATGTACGACACACACTTGGCCAGTTTTTACGTAGTAGTAATTACCTAATCACTTGTTCCAGAGATAATTATTTATTTTGTAATATAATATTTAAATAAGAATTTCTTATACAATCTCTTACGTACTCTATTTATAAAACTCATATCTGACTAACATTCTAGAACAAAGACAACTTGAAATGACTTTGCCTTGTTATTTAGCTCGGCATTGATCGTTGTTCGGGCAAAATCAACGCGCGTTTAGCTATTGTAACGGCACGCTCGCGTTGGTCGGTTGCGTCGTCACGCGCTACGACCTTAGAATAAATAAGTCAGAAAACTGGTCAGCGCTTGAAATGGAAGCTAGTTTTGGTTAGCCACCGGCTAAGTTTGGTCCGTGTGCGCGTCTGTCAGAACGTCAATGTCACAAGCAACACAATTCTATGATTGGTTCGTAGACACGCGCACATAAAACCAAAATCGGCTTCATTTCATCGTTCGCAAATCTATTGTATGAAGATACTCGTTCTAGGCGTATACTTACTCTAAGACTACGACCTATTCCATTGCCTTCAAATGAGAAGCTTCTATAGTATTTTATGTTTGTATGGAACCCTGATAAGAATTTAAATTCCCGGCAGGAGGAGATAAGACAGGGCAACTCGATCCGATCCTTTTAGCGGTAAAAGGTGGGTCACATCACACGATCGAAATGCCGCCGACAGTAGGTAAATGCTGCTGCAATTTTCCTAAAACTATCTTTCCATGGTTTTGTTAAACTACGCATGTTTTGAATAACAAAATAAATGAATAAATTTATTCGAGCATGATTTAAATATACGACAAAAATAATTAAGAAATTACTATGAACAAAACTAAACTAAAACTATGCCGCAAATGGTCCCACTTTAGCATTATGCACGGAAGTCAGCGCTGATCTTCCGGTGGGACCATAGGTGGCGCCACGGAGAGCTGCACGCACGAACTTTTTGGATATTTGTTAATGCAGCACCCAGCTATTTTTTTATGTCTTAGGTGGCAAACGGTGACGATCGCTTGATGGAAAGCGATTACCGTCGCCCATAGACACCTGCAACACCAGAGGAGTCACAAGTGCGTTGCCGGCCTTTCTCAGGTAGTTACGCTATTTTCTTGAAGGTTTGAAGGTCGTATCGGTCCGGAAATACTGTAAGCGACAATGCGAAGCAGGATATTTCTAGAAAAACTCACAGTTGTGGTCAAACCAGTCCTGCCAGCGTCAGGCGACAAAAAACAAATAGCATCGTGCACGCAGCTCTAATTTATTTAAAACTACGAGTATAACTATTGGGTTGAAAACGAACCTTGTCTTTGATTGTCCGTGATTGTCTATATACATTTATAGCTTACAACAAGAGCGGTGTTGTGGGCTCGTTTATAATGTATCGGATTAAACGTCAGTAGAAATGGCCTGAATTATACTTCAAGTAACAAAACAAATAGTTTGAAATAGAGACAGGCCAACTAAATCTGTTTGCCAAGTCCGTAAAGCCTATCTATCCCGCCACTAGGAATAAAAGTAAACTTTAACAGCGTTATCGACCCGATCAATAACCCATTTGCACCGGCTCCCCCATTCTGAACCCTATTCTATCGGCGTAAAGTCCAGCTGCGGGTGAGCCCGTAATTGACAGAGTGCAAGCATAAAGTACTTTAAGACCCAGATCCAACCGTCGGTAACGGTAGCCGATCTAGTATAATATGCGAGGTAGCTAAGCAGCAAGCTAGGTCAAAGCTAAGCGACAAATCTACCTATATATATATATATATATATCTATATATATAATTATATATGTGACACTCCACCAAAGCTAGGTGGTATAACGGAACGTGGCGTTGGTTTTATACTCGTTCCACAGAATAGGTAATTTATTTATTTTATTTATTTATTTATTTATTTATTTATTTATTTATTTATTTATTTATTTATTTATTTATTTATTTATAGAATAGAATAGAATAGAATAGAATAGAATACTCTTTATTGCACACCTCAAGAAGAAAGAAATACAAATACAGATGACACTTAACATTACAATAGAGGCAAACAATAGGCGATCTTATCGCTAAAAAGCGATCTCTTTCAGACAACCTTTGGGTAGCGGATTAATATAAATGAAATGAGATGAGTAGGCGATGCAAAAAGTAATCAAGAAAACTACTTAAAAAATATTAAAATCTACTAAAACCTATAATAATATATATTGATACATAAACATACATAAAAATATACATAAATGAACATATGACTAAATATATACTCATATATAAACGTACTTAAACCTTATATTTAAAATAACATTTTATGTAACGAACCACAGATAATGTCAGTCACAGTGACAGAGTATTAAAGGAGAGACAAGTAATGTTCTTTGAGGTGTGTTTTGAAAGTAGCAACGGATTGACTACGTTTCAATTCAACAGGGAGAGAGTTCCACAATAGAGTAGCCTGAAAGGTAAATGAGCTGTTATAGAATTTGGAAGAAGAAGAAGGGACAGCCAGAAGCAAATTTTGAGAGGACCTAATAGAACGAAGGTAACTGAAACGCTTCTTGAGGTAGCAGGGAGTTGCAGGGTGAAAAAGAATATTGTAAAGAAGAGAGAGAATGAATTTATTTATTTATTGATTTATTTATTTATTTATTTATTTATTTATTTATTTATTTATTTATTTATTTATTTATTTATTTATTTATTTATTTATTTATTTATTTATTTATTTATTTATTTATTTATTTATTTATTTATTTATTTATTTATTTATTTATTACATTTCACAGCATAACAGTTACAACCAAGGCACTGTGAAACTAAGAATACATAACGTTTACATATTACACAAAGGACAATTATAAATTACACAGAAGAAGGTCGAACATCCATCATCTCCACGAGTACCTATAGCAGACTTATGGGTAAAGTCAAGCGTTATTACCGAGCGAACCGAGCGCCAACGAGACAGCGAGCAATTACCAAAATTCAACGTTGAGAACATTCGTTTATTGATCACGTACGATACTATGTCAATCTGCTATCGCACATCCTGCAACCGACGACTGGCGCAGGAGCGACCAAACCGCTGGAACTGCTGCAAAACAACAAACCGATCATTCATTGATCGAGCACACGGAGCGAGATTTGATTTCAGCTTACCCAAAATGTATTTCATATGTCCATTGTCCGGATGTTTGAATATTGGGATGTATTTACGGCTGTTTTCGCTTACAGGCCACATTTCATAACCGATTCTCATGATTTTTTGTTAGAAGGATCGATAAGGATGTCGAATTTTTTTAACGATCAGTTTTCCGAATTATTTCAGTCATTTCGAAAATAACTCGCGACGTCTACAGCCCACAAAGCCACTAGAACATCTGCTTAAGGACCTACTCGGCTGCCCTATATCAACACCTAGTAAGGGACAAATTTTTGGATTTTTGTTTTTTAACTTATTTGTACCAACCTAGTAAGTCCTCAGCTGGTGACACAGACACCAGCTCAAAAATCGTTATAATAACCAGAGTTTTCAATGCGTCGAAACCTATAGTAAGTAACATGTCTAGTAACTGTTTACCGTTGTCACACCCAGTAAGTCACATATCCCATATCAAAACATAGTAAGGGCGTGAGACATACTAGGTTTTGGGCTGGTCAAAGAGGGCCTTACTAGGTTTCTGATCTGGGAATCAATGCGCCGGCAGGGGCGCGCGGGGCACCTAGTATCACTGTGTTCGGTCAGTCCACGGCAAGGCGCCGGCGCAGCCACATCGCGTGCTGTTTAAATTAACTGTCGTCTGGATGGTTTTGAAGTATTGCGTGCAATATGAAGCGCCATTTACAATTTCATAGATCAAAGCAGTTGTTAGAGGCAGCTATTAATAAAAATAAGAGTCAAATCTCCGAATATGCCGGGTAAATGTATTTAAATACCAACTTTATTTTCCAACACTTTTATTTATTATTTTTTGTTACGTAGGAACCCCTACTCGTACATCATCCCTTTAATACATTTATAAAACTTCGCTACTACAAACATATGCGAAGAGTGTCTGTGTCTTCGCTATTAACGTATAATACCTACTTAAGTACAACTAGATCACTGTCGTGTTTACAGAGTAATGTTCAAAATAGTGAGTTACCAACAATTTTTGCACACATTCAAGAAGACACAGAAATATTTCCAACTGGGTGAGTTGTTTAATAAAATAAATGGGCTTGTAAAGAACTTATATTTTTGTCTTTTCTTATTAAATACCTACATAGTAACAAACACGTGTATATATGAAATAAAGGTTTCAGTGTTTTAACTGGTTAAAAATACGAGTAACAAGCATGATAATTTATAATAACTATACCTACCCACTCATGTAATTATTTAACTTGCATATATAACATTGAAAATGTTCATACGTACATTCAGATAAGATCAATCGGAATTTCAGCTGGAGTTTAATGGTTGATTTGTTGTGTATTCCAACACTTGTATACTAGGTTTACATTTGAATAAAACATTTTAAACGGGTTATATCGCGTATATTAATTATTTCAGCCTCCCTGACCTTTACGGATACCGTTGTCAAAGGTTGACTGAGAATAACACAATTTTTCTCTGTCAAAGTTACATTTGTGCAAAATACCCATTTTATAAATATAAATTTAAAATAAAGCTATTCCATACCTACATGCCAGATGGGCCTAATGTGCAAAGACAGTTAGGTACCTACACATGTGCCAGATGGGCATTTACTATTTTATTTAAAAGGTTTTGTTTTAAATATCTTGGATGTCGACGACAGGCTCCCTTTCTAGGTATTGAAGCTGGTTGAATGTAAGAAACTAACTCGGGTAAATACATTTTCAAAGTTAGTAAGGGGTATAAAACGTGCATATATAGTATATATTATAAAATGAAGTTATTGATACATACACTTGTTAGTACTCTACTTATTCATGTACTTTTTTTTATTATTAAGTAAGAGTTCTTTTGAGGCTGCCACGTTTTATGTTTTTTTAGGCTCTCCTGTAAAATTTGGTCTGGAGCCCTTACTAGGTTTTGATATAGGGCAGCCGTAGGTACTAGACGAGGTAAGGTCCGCTACGTTGGCTCTCGGTGTACGAGGGGGTCATTATGTAACATAATTCAGTAGTTGGCTGGCCTTGGCGCGCGGTGCTACGCGGAGCAAGTTGCCGGCCGCCCCAAGTTTGAACCTCGGCTGTGTGCGCCACCGTACTAGCCAGGTGGTAACTTGCGGCGACCGGGGTACCTATACTACGGAGTTAAAGCTTCGTTTTTTATGAGTGGTGACCTAATAGGACTCGTTAATAAATAAATATCAGACAACCTCACACAAATCCAATTAGTCCCAAATTAAGCTCAACGAGGCTTGTGTTATGGGTACTAGACGACGATATACATACTTATAAAGATAAAAATATACTATAGAACAACCGTGATATTCATCACACAAATATTTGCCCTGGCCGGGATTCGAACCCGGGACCGCCGGCTCAGTAGGCAGGTGCTCTAACGAACTGCGCCAACCGCGTTGGCATATAAATAAGACCTGCTATGCCGCGCAATTTAAGACGAAGGTGATGCAACTTCGTATGCGTATTTTTTTATACCGTAGACAGGTAAAAAGTATTCTATAACCATCTTTGGATGTCCAATTTGATGTACCTATTATATTAATATGAAATTAACCTCATTTGCACCTATCTTAAAAATTTAGCCTTATTGGGAATCTTCGAAGAAAACATACTAAAAGTGAGCCTATTAGATAATAATATCGTATTTTAAGTAATACATAAGGAAAACGAACCGACGGATCTGACGGTAAGCGATTACAGTCGGCCATGGACCTGCTACACCACAGTTAAAAATGCATTTCCGGCCTTTCAGATGGGAGTACACCCTTTTCTTGAAGAATTGAAGGTTCTTTGAGAAGTCAGGTAAAAATTATCCTAAAGCCATCTGTCGATTCGGAACTATACCTGTCCCGAAATTGGTTAAGCCCCGTGTAACTTTTTAAAGTCCAAAATACAATTACAAAATACGACATGTCATGACATGTCGACATTTCCTGTTACATAAAGATAAAGTTCATTTTAGATGTATGTATTTCCACGACACGACGTCGCATCGTGGTCAACTAAATATGTAATATTCTTTTCGTCGCTCTAGGCCGTAAGTGGGATTTTCCGCACGCCACGCCGGGTGAAAATCTCACTTCCTGGCCAAGACAACACGTAAAACTTTACACAAACCACGGGCGGTAATTCGTGAAGCCCTAGATCGCATGTTTATAGCACCTGCGATCTGGGACATGCACAAATTCACGGCCCTAGGCATTTGTAACTGATTCAGTAATACAAAAGAACCGGTAAAGTTGTCACAACCAATTTTACGAAAAGATTTTTATTTTAACGTCTTTAATACAGTCTATGCGTCAAGTCATAGTATATATTTGAAGTAAATGATATTCTCATATATAGAAGCGTTACCATTTATTTTGCATTCTATAGTATAGTATTTCGCATGGTTTTGGTTTCGTTCGCTGAGGAGATTAATAAATTATTAAAATACCAACATTAGATAGAATTAGCAAACAGAAAAATTATAATCGAACAATTTTGAACTGTATTTTTAGAACGTTAAATGAGTACAAATAAAACACACGTGCATTGTTGCTTTGCGAAAGCAAAAAAGTGGTTCAAGTGGTCCAAGTTTGACAAGAGGAACGTGGACACGGAGCGGACAGAGTTGCGACGCCATTAGAAAAGAAATAAATATCGGACAACCTCACACAAATCGATCTAGTCGCAAATTAAGCTCAAGAAGGCTCGTGTTATGGGTACTAAGTAGACGACGATATACGTATTTATATAGATAAATATATACTTAAATATATAGAACAACCATGACCCAAGCACAAATAATTGAGTTCATCACACAAATATTATAAGTAACAAAGATTAACTAGACCATGGTGGTGGAGCATTATTTCAAAAATGAGATTAGCCTTCTTTTAAAATTAATTATTACTATGTCGCATACTAAAGAACTCAGTTATCACTGCTAAGTTAATATAAGGGCTGTTTAAGCAGTTTCAGGATGGCAGAGGGCATTCGGTTTGTGACGGGCTTAGACGAAGGAACTCTATCTGTTCATTTTGCTAATATGTTAATCTCTGACCTAGGTTATGCTAGTATTCCTAAATACTGGTAAGATCTTTGTTGGCGAATAATATATTAATGTAATTGTGTTAGTGATTTTCAATAGTTCAGATTTAATTAGTTTTATTGGAAGGGTTATTTTATTAGTAAATATGTGTTTTCCTGTTTTGATTAATCCGCATTTTACCATTTGTTATTAATTTTGAAGGGTTCTATTTTTGCCATGTATATTTCAAATGTTAGTATGGGATTAAGTTTTGTTAAAAAAATATTATAGTGGGATTTTAAAGAGTTCCTGATCTAAGTTTCAGCCTAAGTCGGGTTGAATTTCTAAAACTGAAGTCACCTAACGGTTGTTAACGATTAGCCTTTTGTTTCTAGAAAGCGTTTTAGAGATTTATTAGGCTTATAGATTGGAGCGTCTAAGAAAAAAAAAGTGCGTGGAGGCCCTCCGCGCGTAAGAAGTGAAACTTCGTAATGTGGAAATGAAAATAGGAAGGGGTAGAAATTGTAATTTCAAAAGAGAAAACCTAATGTACGATTCCCACCGACCGGGCGGAGTCAGCGCGCGGTCAAGCGCATCTAAATAGTTGCCAAACGAATGTAGAGCTTCTTTGCGACAGTCAGATCCCATATTCGAATGTTATTGGCGCCGCTGCCGGCCAATCGGGCGCTTGCGGACGCGGACGGAGGTGCTCGGCTGTCGTCGCGCGTAAGCGGCTCCTTTCGGTCACCGCCGCGCGCCATCGGCTACGTTCAGTTACCGCCGCGCGCCATCGGCTCCGTTCGGTTACCGCCGCACGCCATCGGCTCCGCTCGCACGTCCGTCGCCCTAGAATTTAATCGCTCGGACGGACGCAGTCGGCTGCCACCGGGCGCTCCAGCGTCCGCTGGAACGTGGTGGCAGCCGAACCCGCCCGACCTGGTCACTGGACGCGGACGGCCGCTGCCGGCTGCCAGACCGCCCGTTACGACGCGGCGGCAGCCGACCCGGCCAGGCCCGGTCTATGTGAATTGTACATATTAATCAATTGATATTCACAAGAGACGTACCTTGACATGTCCGTGGTGAGCTCCACTGCCCGAGCTGTGACCGGATTTTCACCAACAAGCTGGGTTTTGCGAGTCATATCCGCGCCCATCGTCGTAGGATTCCTACGAGCCCTACAACTTGAAGTCGCTGTCATCGGACCCGATGAAGAGGACATCATCATCATCACCTTGACATTAACCTTAAATCCGTCGCATTGTACGTGGGATTGTTGCGTTGAACGTTTAACGCAACAGTGCTTTCCTACCCCCTCCACGGTAGCGTGAAACGTTAAAGGTTTAACGCAACCTTGTTGGAAGTCGCATTAGAAGTTTCACTTCAATAAGTTCCTTAAGAACTTGGGGTAGAATTCTGACCGGTCAGGTGTCGAGGCATATGGCGTTGGGCGGGGAGGTGCTCGCGCTTTAACCCCAAAAGAAAAAAAGATTTTGATTATAATTAAATATTGTATTTACCATTCAAGTTTCACTAGATTATAATTGGTAACGTATTTAATTTAGGGTCATATTTAATAACAAGTATTCTAAGTCAGGATTCATACATTTCAAATAGATAGGTATTGTGGCTAGTTAAGTAGATATTTATTAGGAATTGAGATATAGGCTTGTCTGATAGGATAAATTAAATATAGCAGTAGGTGAAATTTATACTTAGGGATATTAGGTACGACAAATAACACCACTCCTATTATGTGAGAATGAAAAGGACTTCGGGCTACTATCGAGCATAACATAGGTTCCTACGACATCACTAGATGATTACTTGGCCAAATCAACGTTCCAAACGAATCTACGTAAAATAACAATATAATTAGGTATTTAGGTTATCAATAGGTCTTGTAGGTTTACTTAGGTCTTAGGTTAGTCTAATGTTGTGGTTAGATAAATAAATTATTTATTATATATTAATTAGATAAGGATGTTTTGGTTGCCATTAAAATAAATAGGTAAGTAAGGGTTTAGGTTAAGTTTTATTAGAATGATTTTCTACTTAATCTAGTTAGGCTAACCTACCTAATCAGGTAGGTTAGTTCGATATAATCACTGCAATTCCCCCAATATGTCACGCATAAAGAAAAAATTGAAAAACTACAGCGCAAATTTTTGCGTCATTTAAATTATCGTGTCAAAAAATGGGATCCAAGCTACGAGTCTATGTGCAGTCGCCACCACTTACTGAGCCTGGAGGACCGTCGTATATTGCTTGATGTCTCTATACTACATGATATCCTGTCTGGTCATATCGATAGTGCTTCACTTCTTGCCGAAATTGGCTTTTCTGTGCCAACCTTCAGAACCCGGCACTCCGAGCGTCGACTTTTCAGCATTCCCAAGGTAAACACTAGGTATGCTCAAAACTCCCCAATTGTACGTATTCGAGAGAATACAATTGTAAATTTAATGCCGCCGATCTATTTGACTGTTCCAAGTCGGTCTTGAAAAACCGTATTCGAAAACTCATTTTGCAAGGTTGATGATGTGGTAGCGTGGAGTTGCGTACGATAGACATGCTTATATATTACACACACACACACACACACACACACACACACACACACACACACACACACACACACACACACACACACACACACACACACACACACACACACACACACACACACACACACACACACACACACACACACACACACACACACACACACACACACACGTACACACGTACACACACACACACACCTGGGGTGGTTGCTAGCTTACTTTTGTTTTAATTTAAGTGTATATGTACCTTACCTAGTTTTATACCAATTAAAATCTGATATCGTTACCTTTTTCAAGACCTCGTTAACTGCATATCTGTGGACATCTGTTATTGGCTTTATGTTCTAGCTATAAGCATTGTTATACTTATATGTTTTGTAATGCTGTTGATGTTCCAAATAAATAAATAAAAAACAAAAAAAAAATACAAAAACACAGCTGATGGGCAGTCCAGCAATAATCATAGTCGTTTATTTAATAAACAATATAAATTGTGTCTTATATCTTATTTTATTGTAATTGATTGAATTGTGTCAATATAAAGCGCAATAAACTTTATCAGAGAGCTGATAAACAAAGTGCAATATGTATATAAAACTTCGTAGTTACAATCATTATAATACACTGCTCAAAAAACACAAGTACCACGTGAATCTTGCCCAATAAACTGCCATCATCATAATACGATCTTATAATAAATGACAGTGAAAGAGAACATCGCAATATTGAGTTAAAACTGTTAAAACTATATAATATCAAATCCCAAATTATTCTTTTTTCCATATTTAAATAAACAAAAACCTTAAAGGGCATCAAAATTTACGTGACCCTTATATTTTTGAGTATGTAAGTATATATATTTAATATATTTATGTACTCAATGTTTATATAACGCAAAGTAAAATTGTAACGCCATTTATATCCACTATTCGAATTTAATTTAATTGGATCGTGTATGACGTCACACTACCTGTAGATTGTAGAATATACACCGTGTACTTAGCGCATATTGTCTTTGGCAATGAAATAATAACAGAGTGGGAGTGCCCAAAGTTGGCGGGCGATCGATCACACCAAGGACGCCGCGATCATTTGGATACTTTTTGGTAATACCGATGTAATATGCTCAATAAACCGGCCAAGAGCATGTCGGGCCACGCTCAGTGTAGGGTTCCGTAGTTGCTCATCCTTCATTATAGACTTAAGTTACGACAAAGATTTCAAGCTCTATAAAAAGGTCGTAATCGCCAAAGTAACTATAATTACTTATAACCTTCTTGAGTCAACTTACCGTCCTTTTAAGAAAATTATGAAATTTTGCGATAATTCAAAAACGGCTCGACCGATTTTGTTCAATATAGTTTTCATTGAAAGTACTTATTAGGCCTCATTTTCATGGAAATTTCCCATAATTTTTTGACCCGTGGGGGGCGCTATTTTTTTTATTTTCGGAGCGAATATTTACAAAACTACTAACTTTATAAAAAAATTATGTTTGGAGACCCCTATTATTTTTAAAAGACCTATTCAACGATACCCCACGCACTAGTGTTGAAACGAAAAAAAAAATCACCCCCGCTTTAGGTGTTCGAGAGGTAGGTACCCGAAAAATATTTTTTTTTTTAGTTTTTCTTAACCGTTTTGTTGGCGTAATACATACACATACTCATACCAAATTTCGGCTTTCTAGTACTAATGATCACGGAGCTAAGCCGCGGACGGACAGACGGACAAGGCGAAACTATAAGGGTTCCTAGTTGACTAAGGAACCCTAAAAAGTGAGTCTATATTGTACAAACTTATAAAGATGGTGAAATACAAAAGAAAAAACTTCTTATAGAAATTTAGAGAGACATTAATCATGAAAATTCATCATCACACTGGGATCTCGACTCGACGACGACAGCCGCCGTGCGCTGCTGACATTTTTATAAGTTCTGAAAATCACAAGTATGTAGTCTATCCGGAACGCTAAGAACAAATTATGTCTTATGTCAAACAGGTACAAGTTAAAAGCGATTTAAATTCACAAGTATATGATCGTGTGTAAATTGTACCAAATTAACATAATTTGGTCTTATAGTTTCGAATGAACTATATTTACAACTGTTTAGGTTCACTTCGTCCATATTCCCATTTTGTCAACATTCCTATTTCGTCCACAATCCCAACTCGTGCACATTCCCAGTGACGTCTCAGTGATCAATAGGTTTAATACCGGTAGTGATCACCGACTTGTACGAGGCTCTCTGAATATCAATTTCAAGCTAGAACGTGTTCGTTTGATGAAGTCCAGGCTCCGACCTAACCCGCTCCAAACTATAATGGGATCTGAAACGTTCCAGTCAAATCTGGAGAACCGATTCGCTGCCCTGGAAACCACAAACAGCGTTGACATTGACCAAACCCTCGAAGGTGTGGTCGGAATCCTCAGGGAGGAAGGTGTGAGATTTTGCGAATTACAGCGTAAAGGCAGGAAGTCGAAGTTTTCGGGAGAAACACTCGGGCTTATGACGGAACGACGTGAACACCCACCAGTCACTTTGTCAGAAAGGCATGCTCTAAACAAGAAAATTGGTAAACTAGTGCGACGAGACCTCCGATGCTCCAACACACGGTCTGTTGAAAGAGCTATTGAGCAAAATCGGGGGTCCAAAGTGTTTGTCCAATCTCTTGGGAGAAGCCATCTGACAAAGCTGACCACCGCGGATGGAGTAGTCGTTGCTTCAAGGCCAGGGATTCTCGCGGAAGTTGAGAACTTCTACAGCCTGTTATACGCTTCACACGCAACTCAACCTGATCCCGGAAATGAGGATTCCAGAGCCACACTTACGCGCCACTTTACTGAAGACTTGCCAGAAATCAGCGTAGGCGAAATCGAGATAGCTCTAAAACAGCTTAAAAATGGAAAAGCCCCTGGAGAGGACGGTATTACGACTGAGCTCCTGAAATCTGGTGGTAAACCGGTAATGAAGGAGCTCCAAAACATCTTTAATACTGTCCTCTTTGATGGGAGAACTCCGGAGGCGTGGAGTAGGAGTATTGTCGTGCTGTTTTTCAAAAAGGGTGATAAAACTCTTTTGAAAAACAACCGACCCATTTCGCTCCTAAGTCACGTCTACAAGCTGTTTTCGAGAGTTATCACGAACCGTCTTGCACGAAGACTCGACGAGTTTCAGCCCCCGGAACAGGCGGGGTTTCGATCAGGATACAGCACCGTAGACCACATTCATACAGTGAGGCAGATTATACAGAAGACGGAAGAGTATAATCGGCCCCTGTGCTTAGCGTTCGTGGACTACGAGAAGGCTTTTGACTCCATCGAAACCTGGTCGGTTTTGGAATCTCTGCAGCGATGCCAAGTCGATTGGCGATACATCCAAGTGTTGAAAAGTCTTTACAATGCCGCTAGCATGGCCGTCCAAATACAGAACCGGCAGTCTGAACCTATCCCCATGCATCGTGGTGTGAGACAAGGGGATGTTATATCCCCCAAATTGTTCACAAATGCATTGGAGGATATGTTCAAGACGTTGGACTGGAAAGGACAAGGCATTAACATAAACGGTGAGTACCTTTCACACTTGCGATTTGCAGACGACATTGTCATCCTGGCGGAAACGCTGCAAGACTTGCAATTTATGCTGAACGGCCTAGCTGAGTCTTCAAAACGCATTGGCCTCCGGATGAACTTGGACAAAACCAAGGTTATGTTCAATGAACATGTTAGTCCGGAACCAATTGCGGTACAGGGCAGCTTTCTCGAGGTTGTTAAAGAGTACGTCTACCTTGGGCAAATATTGCAGTTGGGTAAAAACAACTTCGAGAGAGAGGCTAATAGAAGAATACAGCTGGGCTGGGCAGCATATGGCAAACTTCGTCGGGTCTTCACATCGCCAATTCCACAATGTCTGAAGACGAAAGTTTTCAACCAGTGCGTCCTACCCGTAATGACATACGGTGCCGAGACGTGGACACTCACGGTTGGGCTGGTCCACAAATTTAAAGTCGCTCAGAGAGCTATGGAAAGGGCAATGCTCGGAGTTTCTTTGAAGGATCGAATTCGGAACGAAGTGATCCGTCAGAGAACCAAAGTTACCGACATAGCTCACCGTATTAGCAATTTGAAGTGGCAGTGGGCTGGCCATATTATCCGAAGAACCGATAACCGGTGGGGTAAACGTGTTCTTGAGTGGAGACCGCGGATCGGCAAGCGTAGTGTGGGACGCCCTCAGACTAGGTGGAGCGATGATCTGTGCAGAGTGGCTGGCAAAAGCTGGATGAGAGTAGCCGAGGATCGCTTACAATGGCGTGCAGTTGGAGAGGCCTATGTCCAGCAGTGGACAAGAATAGGCTGATGATGATGATGATGATGATGATGCACATTCCCAACTCGTCTACATTCCCAACTCGTCTACATTCCCAACTCGTCCACATTCCCATCTCGTCCATATTCCCAACTCCTCTACATTTTCAACTCGTCCACATTCCCATCTCGTCCATATTCCCAACTCCTCCACATTTTCAACTCGTCCACATTCCCATCTCGTCCATATTCCCAACTCCTCCACATTTTCAACTCGTCCACATTCCCATCTCGTCCATATTACCAACTCCTCTACATTTTCAACTCGTCCACATTCCCATCTCGTCCATATTCCCAACTCCTCTACATTTTCAACTCGTCCACATTCCCATCTCGTCCATATTCCCAACTCCTCCACATTTTCAACTCGTCCACATTCCCATCTCGTCCATATTCCCAACTCCTCTACATTTTCAACTCGTCCACATTCCCATCTCGTCCATATTCCCAACTCCTCTACATTTTCAACTCGTCCACATTCCCAAATCGTCCACATCCGTACTCGTTCGCTGTATAAATGTACAATTCGCGCTCAGTGCATTTTTCGTTCGTAAATTAAGATCATAATGCGTCGCGCGTATTTGACGTTACGAATCGCATAATTGAATCGTATCAAATTAAATTATGTGAAATTAAACTGAAATATCCTGTAATTAGTTTCATCAATAAGGACAAAAACCTTCAAATAAAAAGATCCGTAACACATTCAAACTCCACTTTAAACAAGACACCAGTAACTCGCGAAATTGAATCTTCAAGTCCCTAATTAAAACCGAAACCGTCTTTTCTTTCCAAAATAATTAACTAGAAAGTTGATCGTCCTTGATTAATGTGTCCCGTATAATATTTCGCTCGCTTTATTTCGTCGCACCCTGGAGGATATAATTTAGAGAAAACGGCCCTTAATGCTGGAGTGGCGGTGTTTACCAAATTGTAGCGATAAATGTGTCCAGGGCCTATAAAATAGTAGTGAACTGAGTTGCCAGTTGGGAGAATGTCGTGCGAAAGATAAATTATGTTTTTATTTATAGAGTTCCCTTTAATAACCAGTTGTAAATAAACAATCATGTTACTAAGGTGTTAGTGTTGACGACATGATTGGCTCCGAAATAATGCATCTTCCTACGAAGCCGATGGTCCTAGTTCGAATCTCAGCAAGGATAAATATTTGTGCAATAGTTTCGAATATTTTACTCTTAAGTCAATGTTTTTAATATGTGTCAATGCAGTATACCGAGTATACACCATGTGTCGCATAGGTATGTTATGTTATAAACTTTCTGTATTTCCGGTCCAATACGACCTTCAAACCTTTAAGAAAAGAGCGTAGGTACTCCCACCTGTGCGGCCGGCAACGCACTTGTGACTGCTCAGGGGTTGCAGGTGTCTATGGGCGACGGCAATCGCATTCCTTCAGGCGATCCGTTTGCTTATTTGCCCCTTATGACGTAAAAAAAAACTGGCCAAGAGCATGTCGGGCCACGCTCAGTATAGGGTTCCGTAGTTGCCCATCCTTCACAATAAACGAGAAAATTTTAACTTACGAGAAAGATTTCAAC
This sequence comes from Apotomis betuletana, assembly GCA_932273695.1. Lineage (NCBI taxonomy): Eukaryota > Metazoa > Arthropoda > Insecta > Lepidoptera > Tortricidae > Apotomis > Apotomis betuletana. The sequence goes on along the minus strand of OW026308.1, from coordinate 613,182 downwards.
CTCTATAAAAAGGTCGTAAACGCCAAAGTAACTGTAATTACTTATTACCTTCTGGAAGTTATCGATTATACGCACCAGATTGAGCAGAATGTTTTAATGTAGTATGGCACTTAACTAATTTGTGTAACATTCGAAGTATAAGGACACCGCGCGGCACTTACGTCATTTTAAAGAAAATTATGAAATTTTGCGATAAGTCAAAAATGGCTAAACCGATTTTATTCAATATTGTTTTCATTGAAAGTACTTTTTAGGCCTCATTTTCATAATTTTTTCCATAATTTTTTGAAAAGTTAGAGGGGGGACGCTATTTTTTTAATTTCCGATGCGAATATTACAAAACTGCTGACTTTATCAAAACGACAATGACTAAGGTAATCTTAAGCAATGTACATACCTACCCATACCCTAATTGAATAACATTATACCTAAAATATGTTACATGGTTGTTTGTATCGTTGCGGTGCTTCGTCATACTTTTTATTACATCTTTGTCCTTATGTCACTTTCATGTTCGATCCAACCTATTTGAAACGCCGCCAAAATTCAGAACAAATCAGGCTCAATAAATGATAGCAACATATTCGGTCCGCACTAAGCGAAAAATTTCGCATTCATCAAAATGCCTGTCTTTCACTGCCCGTAAACAACGTTCGCAGCGTTATCACTCGTTTTTCCTCTTTGTTCCGAGGCATTCCGTAACGAATTTCGGGTCCGTTTGCTGTTTCAATTAATTTTAGAATTGACCCCCGAGGTCACTGCGATCCGATTGAAATGCCCGCCCTTTTTTAGGATTCCGCGTATCCGTTCCCGCTTGTTTTATTGAAAAAGCGGGCAGCACGGTCTTTACATGTCTCTTCACGATTTGTTCGAATATCTATTTCACTTTATTGTCCTTTATTCATTTGAAAATCTTAAGTTTAAAAAATGTGTACAAGCTTTTTAAATAAGTAATTGTATTAAAACTTTCGTGAGACATATTTAATTATTGTATTAAGCGGTTTACACTCACGTGAAATTGTCAGGAACGGCCCGACATGTTTCGAACTCGTATGGAGCTCTTCATCAGGGACGGCTGCCCGTACACCGCCGTGGCAAACTCGTCACTGCTGATACTTTGATCGACGTTCCGCTCTGAGCGCGCGCGGGGGGCGGGGGGTGCTTGCAAGCCCGCAACTTGTCCGTCCAGCACTCCAACGTCACTTTTGTCATCAATATACATTACGCACACTTGACTAATGGGAGGCGGCGGCGGGAGGGGCGTTCCCCATGTGTCATACGACGAAATTGTTAGTAATGAGGGAACTAACTTTGAGGGCTGACGCGTCTTGCAACTTACAATTTTATTGAAATGGTGCATACGACATGTGCTGTGCGACAATGCATGTCGACATCTTATAAAAATAAAGAACTACGATTCCATAGATTTCCTCGGTCAATAGAAAGGTAAATATTATATTTTTAATATTATTTTATAGTGCTTAAAGTAATAAATTTTCTCATGTCATGTTAACGTAAACAAAATGGCGGATGTAAAAGCGTTACGCCTGCCAGTAAAAATTGAAATACCGCAGTAATATCGCTAATTGTTTGTTTCTGTGTACCTAAACAAAAATATATAATGATATGATATGTCACATGAATTTTTAAATTCAAAATGTCGGACATGATTTATAGGTTATTTTAAGTAATTACGAGTTTGACCTTTACTCCCCCACTGCCGTCGTCATCCATTTTTGTATATTTTCAATATTTTATTTTACTTCAACAAATTTTTATTACATAAAAAAAAAGTAATTACGAGTTACGTAAGGTTTAAGACTTTATTTAAAAAGTAAGAAATTGTTTGTTTATGAATCATCTGATTTTTAAATAAATTTGAGGGTCCGCGGGGTACCGATTACGAAAATGAAGTCCATTTTGATATCCAAGATGGCGGACATTATTTTTTCTTAAAAATCGATATGGGTGTCATCTCCGAGGTTCCTGGGGGTTCCAATTACAAAAATGACGTCCATTTTGAAATCCAAGATGGCGGACATTATTTTTTCTTAAAAATCGATATGGGTGTCTTCTCCGAGGTACCTCGGGGTGCCGATTACGAAAATGACGTCCATTTTGATATCCAAGATGGCGGACATTATTTTTTCTTAAAAATCGATATGGGTGTCATCTCCGAGGTTCCTGGGGGTTCCAATTACGAAAATGACGTCCATTTTGAAATCCAAGATGGCGGACATTATTTTTTCTTAAAAATCGATATGGGTGTCTTCTCCGAGGTACCTCGGGGTGCCGATTACGAAAATGACGTCAATTTTGATATCCAAGATGGCGGACATTATTTTTTCTTAAAAATCGATATGGGTGTCATCTCCGAGGTTCCTGGGGGTTCCAATTACGAAAATGACGTCCATTTTGAAATCCAAGATGGCGGACATTATTTTTTCTTAAAAATCGATATGGGTGTCTTCTCCGAGGTACCTCGGGGTGCCGATTACGAAAATGACGTCCATTTTGAAAACAAAGATGGCGGACGTCACTTTTTGAAATGGGTGTTGATGTCTGTAGCAGTGATATCAACCATCCCAAAATGGATTCCATTTTTGAAATCTACACCCCCAAAAACCTAGAAAACGACACCCATGTCGATTTTTTCAAAAAAGTGACGTCCGCCATCTTTATTTCCAAAATGGACGCCATATGTAAAATTAGTACACATACATGAAACCTAAAAACATTACCCTCCTTTTTTGGGCAGTTGTGTAAGTCTGTGACAACCCTAGGTAAGTACGGTAACCTTGAGCGGTGTCGGCATTTACGCAAACATCAAAGGCGTCGGCCCACTGTTACTTTTTACACTGTGCTAATGGTGTCCACGGGATTGTCCAAACGCACAATATGTAGCTATGCACATACGCAGTGTACGGAAGCTGGACACGAATAATTCCGCGGTCGCTGAACATGTCGTCGAAGCCGTTGCGTCTCAGTTTGTCCGTTTCGATAAAGCAAGAGTGTTGGTACGTGAGAAACGTTGTATACAACGTAAGGTACACGAAGCTATAGAGATCGGACGGCGCCCGAATTTTAATAGAGACGGCGGTTGGGCTTTACCTCCAGCATGGAAGCCTGTGCTTCCGGCGGCGAAACATATTGTGCGTTTGGACAATCCCGTGGACACAGGCAGCCGTCCCTGATAAAGAGCTCCATACGAGTTCGAAACATGTCGGGCCGTTTTCCTGACAATTTCACGTGAGTGTAAACCGCTTAATACAATAAGCTTTTTAAATAATGGAAAAAAACATTTTACTAAATTTTATGTATTCTTCACTGAATTGATCTATTTTACCATAGGTATATAAAATCTATACCCGGTACAACTTTATCCCTTTGCGCACGTTTTTTTTTTCATTCGACCAAACGTTATAAAACTTATAAAAGAAAAGCGTTTAATAAGATTTCTAGATTGTAGGCTCTCGATAATGCTTTAACTGTCGAATGGATTTAGACGAACGGGTTTAAAGCGTGCGAGCTAGGGGTAAATGCCAGTACTATACCTACCGTATACATATACAAAACAGTCGCTACTTTACCCACAACGGGAGAGTAAAATCATTCTACTAAGCGTAGGTAGGACGTAGGTACCTAAATAATATCACGCGATCACACTCGACCTAAAGGCGACGACAGAAGATTTCTTTATCTTTGCTCTTGCCAACCCTTGGTCAGAATGTGGAATGTTGAGCCTAATACTCGTGCACCAGTACGGGCACAGGTAGCTTAGTAGGTACTTAAGACCCAAGGTGATGTTAATCGCTTATGGAGTTCGACCTTCGTTTCGGTAGCCGCATTTGCAGTGGCTTTATCGATCGGATTTCATTATATTATATATAATGGCCTCATTCAATTGATTGAATAGTCCGTATTGTTATACATGTTTGCCGTTCTTGTCCCGCCTTCAGGGCGTCCAGGGTTCCTGAAACCTTTGCTTCACTTTATACGAGACTAGAATAATTTCTGAACGGAATACAAATGCATTCGAAACGTTACGTGACAATTTAATCGAACTACTTATGATGTTGACTTCTCACTCTGCGTCGTCCAGTACGTAGCCACTCAAGAGATCTATTGATCCAACGACTATCGAGTCAACAGACTTATTCAATGATTGTAGTCGTATTCTATAAGTATCAAGAAAATAAAGTTCCAAAAATGCTTACCATCACTCGAGAGGCAAATCGTAGATTTGATTTTGAGTAGTACCCTTATAGGTACTAAAACGTATCGGATACTAAAACTTTCATTGCTGCTCATCATATACTGATACGGGTTTACGCTAGGCGATTAAATGTAATAAACAAGGTTTTAAGCGCGGCTCTATCCGCGTGGTTAAGGCGTTTTATCCTTCAGAAAGTGTACAAATATTTTGAAGAAATTAGGTAAGGTCAGTCGAGACGAACTAACACCATCTTACTTTTGCCAACTATAGTTAGTGGTTATGGGATGGTGTGAGGAGTATAACATATGTATTTTTATGGATAGGTACCGCCAATGATATCGTGATGTGACTTACTACATGGTACGTGAATGTTTACGTCCCTAAGGCTGCCAGAAAAGCGGAGCGGAGATATGTTAAATGCACCAATTACATTCTCAGATTTAAGCACTTCTTTCGGGCTTCACAAAGTCGCAGCCAGATTGATTCAATTTCTCCGCTCCGTTCCTGTGGACAGGCAGCCTGAACCGCAGCCCTTAGGCTGTATTTCCACTAGAGACGGCATACCGTCAAACGAGCAGCACTTGTGTTTGGCAAATACAAGTTCCTACACGTAGGTACATACCTACGTGTAGGAACATACTAGGTACGTGTAACTACATACGTATTCAATTCTGTCCTTGGCCTACAAAGCCACACCCCCGAGCAATATACCTTTGACATCTTCTGCTTAGATACACAGGGCAAATCATTTGAGGATGGATCAGTTACGATAGCTACCACCACCACGCTCAAATATATAAAATATATATAAATCTAAATATCGGACAACCTCACACAAATCGATCTAGTCCCAAATTAAGCTCAAGAAGGCTTGTGTTATCCGGGTACTAGACGACGATATACGTACTTATATACTTAGATAAGTATATACTTAAATACATAGAACAACCATGACCCAAGCACAAATATTCGAGTTCATTACACAAATATTTGCCCTGGCCGGGATTCGAACCCGGGACCGCCGGCTCAGTAGGCAGGTGTCTACAAACCGAGCCAAACGCGTCGTCAAAAACAACCTACAATGCAATATCATCATCATCATCATCATCTCAGCCATAGGACGTCCACTGCTGAACATAGGCCTCCCCTTTGGACTTCCATATATACCGGTTGGAAGCGACCTGCATCCAGCGCTTTCCGGCGACCTTTATAAGGTCATCTGTCCATCTTGTAGGTGGACGTCCTACGCTGCGCTTGCTTGTCCAATGCAATATAAATACTCTTTATTGCACACCTCACAAAACAAACAGGAAACAGACAACGTAAGAAATTACAATTACCTACCGGTAAAAAACCGAGTATCCCAACAGGTAGGCCTTAAGATGAACATGGACAAGACGAAGATCATGTCGAATGTCCATGTAGCACCCACCCCAGTATTGGTTGGGAACTCGGTCCTCGAAGTTGTCGACGAATACGTCTATCTAGGTCAGACGATCCAATTAGGCAGGTCCAACTTCGAGAAAGAGATCAATCGACGGATTCAACTCGGATGGGCAGCGTTCGGGAAACTGCGAAGTGTCTTCTCGTCCAAGATACCTCAGTGCTTGAAGACAAAGTCTTCAACCAGTGCGTATTACCGGTGATGACCTACGGAGCCGAGACGTGGTCTCTAACTATGGGCCTCTTAAGGAAGCTCAGAGTCACTCAGCGAGCTATGGAAAGGGCTATGCTCGGGATCTCTCTACGTGATCGAATCAGAAATGATGAGATTCGTAGACGAACTAATGTCACCGACATAGCAAACAGGGTTAGCAAACTGAAGTGGCAATGGGCAGGGCACATAGCTCGAAGAACCGATGGCCGTTGGGGCAGAAAGGTTCTCGAGTGGAGACCACGTACCGGCAAGCGCAGCGTAGGACGGCCACCCGCAAGGTGGTCGGACGACCTGGTCAGGGTTGCGGGGACTCGCTGGATGCGGGTCGCTTCTATCCGGCCCATGTGGAAGTCAATTGAGGAGGCCTGTGTCCAGCAGTGGACGTCCTATGGCTGAAATGATGATGATGATGATGAAAAAACAGGCGCTTTTGTCGCTGAAGAGCGATTTCTTTCCGATAACTTTTGAGTAGGGAACTGGAGAAATAGAAAATCTTAAGAAGTCTTCTCTGAATTTGAAAACTGGACCAGTCGCTCCATTTCTGCGATGTTACAGTACAAGCCCAACCGCGAACAGAACCGACCAATAAATAAATAAATCACACACCACATTCACTTTTATTTAAATACAAGACGAATAACATAACGAAATGAAGGAACCCTACTGGTATTTAAACTTTATTTCAAGTTCATTTCGCCAGCTCGCTTTTTATTGGATTTTCCTTAAAGACAACTTTATCGGTGCCTAAAAGAGTTCGCAGCGGTCTTTTTGCGTAGTTAATTTATTTTGGCCGTTCGGATTTATTGTGACCACTGTTCCAATTGAATTCCGAGGCATAATGGGTGGGGCTTAAACACGGTTGTACAGTCGCCATCAAATATATCGCAGCATATAAGGCGTTCTAAATATCTGAACACGACTCTTATGTACTGGGCGTTACAGTACATGTTCAGATATTTATGAACGCCTTATATGCTGCGATATATCTGATGGCGACTGTACTTGGAGTCTAATTTGTCACTCGACATGACCAGTCCTGAACTGCTGTCAGGACTTTCAAAAATTTGTTACAAAATTATGTAAATTAGATTTGTGTAATAAATACAAAAAAAACCTTCAAGTGTAAGTCGGACTCGCGCACCGAGGGTTCCGTACGAACTATGAAAGCACTGCATATTGCTCTAACGTAATGATAAACTATACTGAGCGACAAAATTAACTTTAGCGTTGGAAAACATTTTTAAGTACTTTAAATAAAGACTATATTTGTTATGATTTAATTACGACTGTATAGTTTTCAGATTTTTCACTATACTTGTAGTATAAGACGATATTACTTGACAAATGTCATAGTTCTTCAAGGGGAAACATGCCTTGAAAGTGTCGAAATACTTATAAGTTTTTTGCGGCATATTTTTTACCCTCTGTCTAGTAGGATCCACTATCTTGATCCACCAGTGGATTTAAATGTTTAACTTTGATTTTTTTTACAGCTTCAAGGGACTATGGTATATGGTTTTAATTTCAACTAGATACCTCCAGCGTTTCCGAGATAAAGGGTCTTAACAGACGGACGGACAGACAACAATTTTATAAGCGTTCCGTTATTTCCTTTTGAGGGACGGAACCCTAAAAATTACTCCATTACACATGAATTATATTGTCTCTATGCATTAATAATCAAACATATTATTATATTACTTAAATGTATACAATACAATACGGATTGTATTTTTCGAAGTCGCATTGTCTCGCCCGCGGCGGCTACAACTCAAATGATGGAAGTTTCGAAGTTTTCATTATTCAGGCTGGTCTTAAACAGATTGGAGTTCTGTTCAATTATAATAAAGCCTCTGGAATAAGTTACCTGTCAGTAATTGTGGCTGTTCTGGCTGGAGAACAAGTATTAACACGTTTTCTTGTATATAGATATTTATATAAGCAAATATAATATCATTCAGGAGACAAGAGCCATTGTAAGGACATGCTTATTCTTTTGAAATGTATTTCTTGTTTTTATGTACAATAAAGTGTTTACATAGGTACACATACAGTCTTATACAATTTTATCTCCTATAAATTCCAGAGGTTGTGGGGATTAGACAAAAAAACAACCCGTTACAAAATCATAGCAAATGATCAATGTCGATGAATCGCCAAACTGAAATGGCACTGACCATTGCTCACCAATATAGTGGCGTCGAACAGATCCTTAGGGCAAGCCGGGGTAGAGTTCGCTTACTTTTTCTTGAGTAGCAATATAGTATAGTGCTCAATCGTCCTGAAGTGGGCAAGCTGGTGGGAATCGGGTAGTATGGACACCACGCCATCGCCACTGGTAGACCTACTTTCTCAATTGATAACTACGGTCTATGTATAAAGCTGCGAAGATTTTTTTCTCCCTTATTAATATCTGTTTTCCCTGTAGTCACTATATATTCACTGGCTTTGTCATTAAAGGTACTGTTGGTCAAGTAACTTTAATGAAAAAGACAGTAAATAGTGACTAGAGAATAGAGACAGTGAATAGAGAGGCGTGCCAATCTTACAGTGACTTTTTTAAATTAGAACAGTCACAGATTGAAACATAGAGCTTTCACGTCTTTATTTAAAAAGCTATGGTATCTGCCAATCAGAGGCAAAGCTTTGACAGCCATAAACTGTCTAAGCACAAATGTTCAAACATTAATACAGACCGTGAGCTCTTAGATAGCGATTCGGGTTAGGCTGAAAACCGAGAGGCTCTTATCTGGATCGCGTAAGAGCGAGCGAAACAAGTATAAAACGCGAATCACATTCTGACAGCTCACGCGCTGTACAGAGCGTGTCTCACCGCCATCGCCATTCCACTGTTTGGGACGGGGTTCATCGGTCTCGTCATGATTATTAACATTAGTCTACAATTTATGTATATAAATATAAAGACGAAGTTCAAATAAAAAGCCAAAATGTTACGCAATCCCTTGAAGTGCAAGTGGGAATCGAACCCACGACCTCTGCTAGTGCTCTCACTCTGCTTCACAGTGGACTGCGTAAAATTTTGGCTTTTTATTTATCTTTTGTATTTATATATAAAAAAAAAAGAAATGTGGTAGGTATCGATATATAAAATAAGATCAGCATTGATTATGTTCAATATTAGTCTACGATGCATGCTACAATATCAAAATGAAAACTTAATAGGTCACAAGGTCACTTTTACAAGTCAAAATCTGCCAACGCTTCTGAAAATACCGCATCTAGAGAGTAAAAACGACGCAAAAAATCTTAGGCATTTTTTTTCTAACTGATAAAAGCCGCCAAGTCGAGCAAACGCGCTTGCCGGCACGCCGTAACATCTGGGGGCACGGCAGTGCCCCCGCCAAATCGAGCAAACGCGCTTGCCGGCACGCCGTAACATCCTTTTCTCGATCAATTTCATATTCTGAGTCGGAGGACCCAAAAGCCCCCCAATACCGAGTTTCAGCCCCCTCGGACCAATTGAAATTTTTCGAAAAAAAAAAAAGTCGCCATTTTGTTTTTTTTTCCACGACTGTACTCGGGTGGGAGTCCCCTATGATATTTGTTTGAGCATCCTCCTACCCATCTCTAGCCGTTTACGAGATACGGGACTCTTGGAAAAAATCTCCATACAAATCTTGTTTTTTTCGATGTTTTCCGACTTTGACCGAATTTTCGGACACCGATTTCAGATTCATATTTGTGAGCCCCAAATGCCCCCCGATACCGAGTTCCAGCTTCCTAGCACCAATTTGAAATCTTGAAAAAAAAGCCATTCGTCATTTTGAATTTAATTTGGTTCGATTTGTATCAACCTGTATGTAATCATTTTGTGACGCACACATAAATATTATCATTCACTCATTCATTCCATTCGTGCCAGCTTTAGTGAATCAACCTATAGCACACTACCACTTATTTATCTATGTACTAATGCTAAAAGTCAAAATAGTTTTGAAGAAGGTATGCATATAACATATTGGATCCATTTGAAGTAAACGGACTTCCTCTTCCTTTCAATAGTAAAGCGCAGACGAAAATCTATTTTTCACCTCACCAGCTCAAACATGGCGATTTTGCTGTCAGATAACAGTGAACAAAATGCGATTTTGTTTCGAGCGTGAGTAGAAAGTAGCTTTTTAATTTTTTCAATATCTGACCACGACTTGTCATTCTTCAGCCAAAGGTTAATTATAAAATTCTAATCATTTGAATCTCGATGCACTCTGTTTCTTTCATATGAATATAAAAGAGAGGGATAGAAACTTATCAATTTGAAATTCAATTTTCGAATCCGACCTCGATTGAGAACAGTTCGGATACGCGCTATACCAAAAAATTCATTAAAAACACCCGAAAAAGTTTTAATTGCAACGTATTTTTTTTTCTTTATTATACTTTTATTTAACGACCGAATATTAAAATTATTGTGCCTTTTATATAAAACAATAGATCATTGCTCAAATAATTTTCAACTTAGGTATTACTTATTGTAAATATAATAATAATAATTTATAATTTCACCATTTATCATAGATGCATATTCGAAACGTACATTAAAAAATATCGAGTTCATATTGTAATTGTTATTTTCTTTTGCATTTATTTTGTTTGGTGTTTTACGAGTAAAAATATTAATCAATTTATAAACAAAATCTCATAATATAATATGTACCTACATATTTATAAATAAACACGTCATGTATCTGCTAAATCTCCCAATTTGATCAAATACCTAATGACAATAACCGCGTTGGTTGGTTGATTATAATTTCAATTAAATTATATTGTTATTCCTTTGTAAGCAGCCACAGACCACTTAACCTATAGACCCCGCTTATAAGGGCGCCCGGGTGAGCCAAGCTTAAGCTCACAAAACAAGAAGCGCTCACCACGCCCCCGAACGCTCTCTTAGTTCGCGGTCGACTGTTGACGAAGTAACATGCAATATTCCACTGCTTACTTGGCTTATAAAGTGTTCAAAATATGCCTTATTGTATGGAAAATGCAGCAAAACATCTAGTCTTCAAAACTATGGGATTTCATTTCACAAATAAGCTATATTTTACTATTTTACAAAGAATGTAATAAGTTATAAATGTAGGTTGGTAACCTAGCGACGCGTTGATGTCTTCTGTCAACTGTCAACTGTCTCTTACTTTCGCTTGCTAATTTTGTAATTCCATCTTTGTCTAACCTTTGCGGTGTTTTTAGTAGTGATGTGACTGATTAATTACTTACGTAGGTACGTAACCGATACCCGTTAAACAATATTGAACTTTTTATAGAAGATAAACTTTTTTTATTATTGAATAATCGAAATGTATGTTAGGTAAGTAAATAAATGTACAATTATGAAACCATAAATGTCTAAACTGCTGAATTTCGATGAATTTTAGAAAACAGATAGTTGTCGATATCTTGGAGAAGGACTACTAAATATCCTGGATAAATACGATACATCTATACATAAAATAAAGCTGAATTGGCTCGAAAGTCTGTACATGGAAGATATTCGAAAGAAAGTTGGCGGGGGATATTTAGAATCCATAACAGAACACGTTCCAATAGTTTATAGATTTTTTATCTGTTTATCTGTTTATCCGTTTGTTTGTTTATCTGTTTGTCTGTTTATTTGACCGCGCATCACGTGAAAACGGCTGAACGCATTTTGATGAAAACTTCATTAATCTGCCGATGAATCCCCTTACACAATACCCATTAGGCAGTTTATTTAAAATGTCATAAAAAGTCAAAAGCTGTACTTTGATGTTCAAACTATTAAGAATATCCCAGCAATCTATAGCAATTCGAGTGCATTTGTAAAGCATATATTTAAATTTTTTGTGAACCTTCTTCATTTTTGAGCATTTTGTACGGCATTGAAGTTATTTATAGCTGTATTGTTATTTAAGTATATTATCTGGGCATCATGGTAAGAAAATGAGTTAGGTCTACCAAAGCCTTTGAAATGTCCTGGCTATCGGTAACAAAGTTATCTATTGTTGAAGCTGTTTTTGTTAGTCCGTTGTTGGCTTCATTTTAATGCTTCACGAAATATTTGTAACAATTCCTTAGTATCGACACCTTTTGGTCTGAAAAATCAATATTAAAGTCGCCACAAAATATTACGACGTTCGTGTTTTAAATGGTGCTTAAATTTAAAATTAAATTTTCGTGATAGTATGGAGTAATGATTTTACACATGGAGTTTTAATTGACCTATATTTACGCTTAAACCACACATTTCTCATTCTTTTTCGATATTATCAACATACATCTGCATAGAGTGTGCAATGTTGAATCAGATTTCAATATTTTAATAAAGAAAAGTGTACCACCGCCCTTAGTTATATGGCGGGAACTTTCAGCTGCGATACAGTATCCATTTCGATTTATAGATTGAAACTCAAGCGGTCCAAGCCACATCTCCGTTAAAGCAATAATGTCTGGTTTCATATTTATTGTTTTTTCTAATAATATGAGTAGATTTACATTTAATATTTTTAATTGAAACGCATTTTAAACCATTCTCGTATTATTATTGATTCCAATTAAAAACATATCTACTTACATTCTGCAGTTTATTTTTCGAGTGTGTCCCATCACTATCAAAAATGGCGCGCATCTTGCACCGCATGCGTGATTGCTCGCTGACCTTGAACTAGCCAATCACAGTGCACTTGTTGCCCTCCTCACCCCGCCAATTTGGCAACATGAGATACTAGAGAAAGTTTTATGAAGCGGGGTCTATAGGGTTAAGTTGTCTGTGTAAGCAGCACATCTATTTTCTAATTAATAATATTATTGAAATCAGCAACAAAGACTATAAACATACGTTGGAAGAAAAAGCACAAAATGTCGAATATGTTCTCGCTGATGAGGTGAAAAGTTGTGTGTGCTACTCGAGAGCAAAGTTTTTGCATCTCGTGCTGTTGAGTCCCTCGCTACACTCAGGATTCTAACATAGAATCACTCGCTACGCTCGTGATTCAAACGTAGAATCCTTCACTTGCTCGGGACTCAAAATCAGCACTCATAACAAAAAACAACTTTGCTCTCTTGTTGCACAAATAACTATTGTTATACGGCTAAGAGCCTTTGCACCACTATACCGCCCTAGAAATCCTAAGAAGCATATCATAATATGGGTTTCATAGCGACTTACGGCGTTTTGGCTAAGAGCATAGCACGGGTCTGCATTCTTAAGCTTCGGCATCCTTGCTTATCAAAAAGACGCACAGGACTAGAAAACAATCGAGACTTGCGACCTTTTGTATTCAAGACTGCGGCTACCGGTATTGAACACGTACGGAATTGGAATCTTGGATTCCTCATTCTTTTTCAAAGTTGTATAATTAGCTACTTACCTATAGTAGCATCTAGGAATTACGCCATCGACCCATGTCATATAGTCGCAGTTACGGGACATTGATATTGGGACCAAATTTGAGTGTCGACCTAATAAATATCAAAAAATTTACAGATCTCACACTACCATCAACTATCAGAGACATTGAAAATATCATTTAGAAATAAAGCACATGATAAAATTTGACAGATTAGTTTTCTGACTCCTCTGCGCGACAGCTCCCGCTACCGCCTACATTTTTTTATCCACCCGCCTCCTAAGATGGCTCAAACTGTAGCCTAATTCAATCCAGAGATTAAATTTTATTCAGTTTCTTAAATGTCGATCTCAAAAAAAGTTATTGGAAAATTCTCAATCCAAGTCTGCGAAACAATTTTGAAATTTTGACAAATTGTAGAAAATCTCAAAAATTTACCGACTGATTTTGGAAATTTGAATTACACTTTGAAGCCCTCCTTCAGACGCACATTTTGAAATATGATTCATCCGCGTACTTCTCATATCTTCGAAACGAAAAGGAATGTTAAAACTTTAGTTAGTAAAATCTTAAAAAAACGCTTCTTCTAAATAGACGAATATTGCTGCACTGCATGTGAGGAGGTCATGTTTGTAGAAACAAATCAAACAGTTGTTGGATTCACGTTCTCTTTTCAACTGACTTCAAAAATCAGGTGGTTCTTAATTCGGTTGTATTTTTTTTATCATTATTATGTCAGAAAATTAGAAGTTAGTCATTTATGAACCGATTTGGAAATAAAAATGGGATAAGAGCAAGGGAGTAATGATGTTTGTATATTTACAAATACAAGTTCTCTTTATTACACATCTCAAATATACAGGGAGACAAAAACAAGAGGGATATACAGTAAAATAATGAACAGAGGTAAACAAGAGGCGGTCGTATCGCTAAATTAAATTATATTTAATACTAGTTGCGCCACGCGGTGTCACCCGCTCATCTCACGGGAACACTACATTTTTCGAGATAAAAAGTAGTCTATGTGTTAATCCAGGGTGTCAGGTACCTTGATACTAAAATTTATCAAAATTGTTCCAGCCGGTTGAGCGTGAACAGGTAAACAAACATACACATAAACACACTCAGAAACTTTCGCTTTTATAAAATATAAGTGGGATGTGTGTTCGTTTTAAGGTTTCTATAGGCCACAGTTTCCTGAAAATAAAGGATATGATTTGAAATTGAATATATATATATCGGAGGATCGAGTGGCCGATCACGGCAGTCCGGAGGCTGGTCCGCCATCTTGGACTGCGAGAGGCTCTAGTGGGCGAGTTCGCGCAGGTATTCAAAAAATAAGAAACGTATAATGAAATCTGACCACTGCACTATTTAATTAAACTAACAAACACTAAAAATACTAACTGATTACAATACTAAATAACGATTAAGAGCCAATGGGTTTGCAAGCAACCATCACGCGCGGGTAGCTGTCAACGAATGACGTCCCACTCGCCATGACACTTACAACTCCATTCGGGATTACCCGCTCTTAAAAAATAATAATTTTGACATCAACACTATTCGAAAGTACCCGATTAAATTGACAAATCAACAACCAAACGTCTTAAATAAAGCGCGCGCCGTTACGGCCGTCCTGCACTATCACACGTCCTCGTGTGTACTGTTGCGGATCTCATCATCTGCGAACAATGAAATAAGGAATGTACCCACAGTTTTCCACTCGGTCATTCTGACCACCATATAATAAATAAACCGAATCACTAATGCCATATTGTTAACTCGTTTCTCTAGTACGACCCGATGCAGTTAGCGAGTATAAACGAAGCCTTATTTTATCTGATGTCACCAAGGATGTCGCCATGGTAATTCCGCCAAGGCCACCTAATGCCATCAAGGCCACCTAATTTCACCAAGACCACCTAATGCCACCAAGGCCACCTAATGCCACCAAGGCCACCTAATGCCACCAAGGCCACCTAATGCCACCAAGGCCACCTAAGCCACCTATTGCCACCAATGCCACCAAGGCCTAACGCAACCAAGGCCACCTAGTGCCACCAAGGCCTCCTAATGCCACAAATGCCACCTATTGCCACCAATGCCACCAAGGCTCAATGCCACCAAGGCCTCCTAATGCCACCAAGGCCACCTGGTTCCATCAAGGCAAATTGAAGCCGCTGAGGCTCGAACCCACTGTCAAGTCATACTAAACTTATCATCAAAACTATGAGTTGCTAAGTTACTTTTAAGGCTGCCATACGCCACCGAGGCCACCGTATACCACCAAGGTCAAATAAAGCGATCAAAATCCATCCCTAGGTATTTATCGCAAAAACTACCATAGACAAAAAGTCACCAATTATTATTTTTTTTTACTCACCAGCGCCGTTAGGGCATCCTGACCCTAGGCTATTTTCGCTTGTCTCTAGCGCAGTATTTAACCGATATGGACGTCGTCGTACGGTACGATTGAGGACGGCTAACTTGATTTTTAACTGCCCTGTGCTAACTCTACCTGTAGGAGTTCCGTCCACGAAATGGTCCGCATTCTCATGAAGCAACCTATATTATTATAGCTGTCCCCTATAATCACTTGAATGTCGGTGTCAATGTTTTGAAAGTCACGTACCTTGGAACCTACATCACAAATCGCTAACTATCTTTTTTTTGTTTAGGACAAGTCGATTATCGCTTAATTCAATCGAAAACCCTGACGCCAATAAATCCCACTATACCATGATGTCGCGTGAGAGGCAGCTATCGGGGACTACGTGAAATGACAATTGCACTGAGAAGCCCTGTATATTAACCGTAGCTGTTATATGGACGTTGCAACTGTAAGCTGAAGATTGACCTACTTCTGACGCTTACCAGGGAATCTACACTTTCTCTAATTAAAGAGCATTCGGCACCAGAATCAATACAGATACAGAATGAAAACTTCTCACCGTTCTTAGTAGAGAGTAGATCTGAAGCTGGCTTGATTGTGCAGACATCCACTCGACGCTCAACAACCGATTCACTTGATTTATTTTCTTTCTTCGGGCAACGCGTAGATATGTGACCTGGCTCGCCGCAGGAGAAACACGTAAGCGACGAAGGTTTCTTCGCAAAGTCAGCGGAATTCTTCGACGTCGATGCTTGATTTCCATTATTTTTAGCACAGCAATCAATTGCCATATGTCCCGGCTCGTTGCATATGTAACACTTCTGTTTTAATGGATCTAATCGTATTCTCTTAGCGTCGACATGCGGCACCGGCTTGTCTTGCGATGAAGGACCTCGTTTACGATACGTAAAAGCCATTGTTGCAACTTCACTCGCGTGTCAATTTCCATTGTAAAGGTCAGTCTTTGTAGTCGTGGTTCAATCTTCGATGCATGTGCTAAGGTTACGGCTATCGCTATCTGTTCAGTCGATAAAGAACGCCATCGACCCATGAGCGTGCTTAAAAATCGGTTAGCGTACGATGCCAAACACTCACCCTCCTTTGGGTTCTCGTTGAACAGTCTGTATAATGTAGCAGCAGGCGTTTCTACGTAATCAAACCGAGCCTGAATCAGGTCTTTCAACAGAGGCCAAGTTATCCCAGCAAAACTATTCTGGGCCAGCCATGATGCTGCGCTCCCTTTGAGCGCTCGACTCATAGCAATAATTAGGCTGCTACTCGATAATTGTCTTTCTTGCATACACAAGTCTACTGTAGCGCACCAAGCCCGCGCGTCACTATCTTGTAAATCAGGGTTAAATTCGGGAAGCACTAATTTAGGTTCACTAGTCGTAGGTGTCTTAATTGTATGAATCAGTTCCATCATTTGTCGTTGTTGCATTTCAAATAGCATCTTCCACATGTGAGAATCACTACTATCTTGACGGTTAACTACGTTCTGACCTGTAGGGTGATCCTGCGCTGGTTCTGTTATCTCCACCTCTGATATCGGAGGATCGAGTGGCCGATCACGGCAGTCCGGAGGCTGGTCCGCCATCTTGGACTGCGAGAGGCTCTAGTGGGCGAGTTCGCGCAGGTATTCAAAAAATAAGAAACGTATAATGAAATCTGACCACTGCACTATTTAATTAAACTAACAAACACTAAAAATACTAACTGATTACAATACTAAATAACGATTAAGAGCCAATGGGTTTGCAAGCAACCATCACGCGCGGGTAGCTGTCAACGAATGACGTCCCACTCGCCATGACACTTACAACTCCATTCGGGATTACCCGCTCTTAAAAAATAATAATTTTGACATCAACACTATTCGAAAGTACCCGATTAAATTGACAAATCAACAACCAAACGTCTTAAATAAAGCGCGCGCCGTTATATATAATTAATGTATCGCGATACATTAGGTAAGTAGGTATTCTTAGCTGCTCCAGTTGGTGGCGCGGTCTCCGTAATGGCAGCATACGTAATCGCGGCTGATATAGGCTGCGATCGATACCCGCCTTAGACCTGCTATTTCGGGTTAACCCCTTTTGGGTTGACTGACGGTGAGGCTGTCATATCTACACTATTATAAAAATATAAAATTCAGTTGGATCAGTCATGAATTCAAGAAAAATCTCTACAGCGATGCATTGTAATTATTATAAAATAAATAAATAAATAAATAAATTCAAAACTTAATCGCAACTCATAATGATCTCGGTAATTTTTAGGAGTTATTATTGCACCATTGATACAAGGATCAAAGCAAGAAAAATCGAAATGCGTAACCTGGCGCGCAGGTTGGTTCAACATAAAAATTGTAGTGTGTATAAATTTAGTTTTTATTGCATTCCACCTGCCCCTGTATCTGCCTGTAATTAAAACTAGCTAGTTAAATTTGGTGAGCAGCCATCGGTGGAAGCGGAAGGTCCGAACGCGTTGTCTCGTTCACTCGTATTGCCGCCGACCGCCGCTGCCGCTGGCCGCTGAAGTCGCGGCAAGTCCAGAACAGTTATGCTTGTCTAGATGCCAGGATCTTTGTAGGTTACTTTACTACAACGGTATAGACTTATATGATGTCAGTCAAAAACGACCTTCCCGAATTAAGTTAGGTTTATAGGTAACGATATTGTGGCAGAGAGCCCGCAGTGTAGGTACCTACCTACTAATTAATAAAATGCGAATCTATGGATGGACATATTATAACTATTGCGTTTCAAATTCAAGGCTATTTAGTTTATAGCCCTGAACCAACTAGAAACCTCAAACATTGTGTTATTAATTATGAACATACATACGTACAATTCCTTTCGGCGGTTAAGGACCACAATTAACATGAATAATGAACTAATAATAATTCATATGAACTGCCTCTTTCCTAGCGCTCGCAAAATATTCTTTTTTGTTTCAAAATAAAATTCTGAAAGTAGTGTGTATATTTCTATCAGATTGATGTTAGTCATTAAAGTTTAGTTGAAATGGTAATTATAAATAATGACACAAAGGTAAATTAAGAAAGAAAAATTGAATGCGATCTACTACAATCGAAGCGGGGTTTGAACCCGCGACCTCTGCGTTTCCGGCGCATTGCTCTCCCAACTGAGCTATTCGACCGCTACGTCAGTCACACCAAATCTTTCATCCCTTAATCCTTTACGCTACTGGAGCGCCCTCTGTGTCATATATGTTTTTTGAAATGCTTATTGCGCATTAGCCATACCCTAGGATGTGCGTTTTACACGCACGACCCCCAATCCCCATTGCTTTACAGCAAGTGTGAAGACTGCGAGAGAGATGGCGCTGTTCTAAATATTTGTATAGAATCTTTTTATCGATTCATATTTTTATGTGGTAATACCACATTTTTATTTTTATAAATAATGACACAAAGGTAAATTAAGAAAGAAAAATTGAATGCGATCTACTACAATCGAAGCGGGGTTTGAACCCGCGACCTCTGCGTTTCCGGCGCATTGCTCTCCCAACTGAGCTATTCGACCGCTACGTCAGTCACACCAAATCTTTCATCCCTTAATCCTTTACGCTACTGGAGCGCCCTCTGTGTCATATATGTTTTTTGAAATGCTTATTGCGCATTAGCCATACCCTAGGATGTGCGTTTTACACGCACGACCCCCAATCCCCATTGCTTTACAGCAAGTGTGAAGACTGCGAGAGAGATGGCGCTGTTCTAAATATTTGTATAGAATCTTTTTATCGATTCATATTTTTATGTGGTAATACCACATTTTTATTTTTATAAAGATTCTATACAAATATTTAGAACAGCGCCATCTCTCTCGCAGTCTTCACACTTGCTGTAAAGCAATGGGGATTGGGGGTCGTGCGTGTAAAACGCACATCCTAGGGTATGGCTAATGCGCAATAAGCATTTCAAAAAACATATATGACACAGAGGGCGCTCCAGTAGCGTAAAGGATTAAGGGATGAAAGATTTGGTGTGACTGACGTAGCGGTCGAATAGCTCAGTTGGGAGAGCAATGCGCCGGAAACGCAGAGGTCGCGGGTTCAAACCCCGCTTCGATTGTAGTAGATCGCATTCAATTTTTCTTTCTTAATTTACCTTTGTGTCATTATTTATAAAAATAAAAATGTGGTATTACCACATAAAAATATGAATCGATAAAAAGATTCTATACAAATATTATGAAATGGTAATTATTTGAACTTTAAAAAGATACTTAATATGATTTGATTTTAGTAACCAGGTTCTGATGAGATACAGCACTGAAACGTGGTCGCTCACAGTGGGCCATATAAGTTCAAAGTTACTCAAAGAGCAATGGAGCGAGCTATGCTCGGAGTTTCCTTGCGAGATCCGAAATGATGAGATACGCAAGAGAAACAAGGTGGTAGATATAGCGCAGACAGTCGCCAAAACTTAAGGGGCTTGGGCCGGGCACATTGCTCGTAAAAACGACGGCCGTTAAGGCAGAAAGGTTCTTGAGTGGCGAGCGCGGACCAGAAGACGCAGCGTGGGAGGCCCCGAACAAGGTAGACCGACGGTCTGGTTAGGATCGCGGGTAGAAATTGGATGAGGGCGGCGCAAGACCGATCGTTGCGGAGTAATTTGGGGGAGACATTTGTCCAGCAGTGGACGTCTACCGGGTAATATGATGATGATGTAATTAACTAGTTTTTGGTAAACGAACTGTTACACGGTGAGTCATATGTATAAAGGTTCAATTTGTTCACGTAATCGTGTCGAGAAAGCTGTCTTAAAGCTTTTTCCTTTTGAATGTCTAGTCTAGCCCGTTTGTGAAATACTGTCTTGACGCGAAAAAAACGCAATGCTTATATGCCCGATGCAATGTTATTTGCCTGTAGCAGTGGCGTAGTGTGCAGTGAAACATCTCACAGAGTAAAAGACGGAAGGCTTTTACTTTATTTTATATTTATCTTTTACGAATTGTATAGTTGTTATTGATTTAAACTTAATTACTCGATTTTCACACATTATTCTAACAAAACATTTTTTTACTACTTCGACGTTTTGAACGTTATTGTTTTGTTACGCAACATCACGTTCGGAACGTCGAGGTAATTGAATAGGCACTTTTTGAACGCAATTCGTACGTCCCGTTTTGTTGTAATAATGTATAGTTAGTTGATGCCCCTTATAGTTTAAATTTACTGAAATTTGTAGGAAATAATTTCCATTATACATATACTACTTATAAACGCGAATAAATTTTCCCCTACATCGTGAGGCTGATAATATCAGCGGACATAGAACACCATATGGAATTACTAATCGAATATCACTCACAAATGGGAGCCATTAAATCGAAATCGAGTTTACGAGTGAAATCATACGAGGACGTGTCTCGACACCCGAACATAATGATATCACCATTTATTTCATCGTTACTGTTTTTGTCTCGCTTTCGAATTTAAGATAATGATTTCATTCGTTTCCCAATTATATTTTAATTGCTTTTCTCCTTAAGGCTCCTTATTCGTTCAAAAATGCTGATTGTTTAGATATTTTTCTATAATTAGAACAGGGCTATTGGAATTTATTGGTATAGGTATATATTTGAAACCTACAGTTTGAATTTTTCAATGATTATTTTTTTTCACAAACTACTCGATATTGACAAAATTCACGCAGAAAATTGTTTTTTTTTTTTTTTTTTTTCGACTGCACGCAATTAAAGCAGAAAATAACTATGTTACTACCTAGAACTCAAGGAAAAGTATTATTCACTTCGAAAAGTTGGGTGAAATTATCAAAATATTTGTCAAAATATGAAAAAAAAAAAATATTGAAAAGGCCGCTTAATATTATTGGGTGACTTCACTATTGACTTGACTTGTAAGTACTGTGGGCTGCACAAATGCAAGGCCTATTTATGAATTAATTCAATTATAAATAGGCCATGCAATTGTGCAGCTCGTTGTACCTACCTACTGCAGAACATCAACGACAAGTGTAATTCGAAAAAATAAATATGAATTTTTCAGTTTTCGCAGTTGTCATATTGTCAGAAATAATTTCTGAATTAACATAAGTCCTAAAAACTTGGTATATCCCAATTAAAGTAACCTAGAGCACAGAATAAAGACAGTACAGAAGCCGCACTCTTTTGTTATTTGCCGCTTTTGCAAAAGCATTAGCCTACTCGTATCTGATTGGCCATTTTTAATGACGTACGACGCTGTTGGTTCTTGCTTCTTTGGGGCGTGTCATACTCCTAGGGTTGCCTACATTAGCAAAACGGAAACTACTTCTCTGTGTTTGTAATTATTTACTACTTTTAACAAAATACGTTCAAAATAAGAGGGACCTAGCGCGATCTTATTGGGCTCTGAGAGTGCCTACTGGATCTTTGGATTGGTTTAACGTCAACATGTGCGGTTTTTTGCTTTTCGAACCATTTTGATTAGCATTAAGATCCAGTATTATAAAATTGACCGGATTTTGTATCCTGGAAGTGCTTATTAGATCTCAGGACTGGTTCAACGCAGTTACGTGCAGTTTTCGTATTCTGATTCACTTTGATGAGCAAGTAGAGAATGTGTTTATTATTATGTAAATGCATTTTTTTAATTTTTATTTTAGCCTTTGGAAGTTTCTAGACAGAAACATTTTTATTTATTTTATTATTGGTTTTACACCCGTTTACATAACATTTCATTTTTATGCACACTTGACATCAATGATTGATGCAATCGACGACGATCAATGACAATATGGTTTATATTTGTATACATAGAAATAAGCCCGTTTCTAGCGGCCCTTTATGTTCTGGGATTATTACATTTTGTTTGTTCGATATTTTCCGAAGTTGAGTGTATTTTGAAAATCCAATTTCATATTCTGACTCGGATGACCCAAAAGCCTCCCGATACCGAGTTTTAACCCCCTAGGACTAACTTGAAATTTTCAAAAAAAAGTCCCCATTTTGTTTTTTTTTTCACGACTGTACTCGGGTGGGGGTCCCCTATGGCATTCGTTCGAGCACCCCCTACCCATTTCCAGCCGTTTACGAGATACGGGACCCTTAAAAAAAATCTCCATACAAATCTTGTTGTTTCGATATTTTCAGACTTTGACTGAATTTTTTTGGACACCGATTTCAGATTCATATTTGTGAGCCCCAAATGCCCCCCGATACCGAGTTTCAGCCCCCTAGCACCAATTTGAAATTTTGAAAATAAAAGCCATTCGCCATTTTGAATTTAATTTGGTTCGCTAATTTTCACATTCATAAGCGAAGTCGAACAAGACACGGCGCGCACCTTGTACGCTAAACGCAGCAATGCGGTCTAAATCTGTTTGTTCGTGTACACGTTAGTTTGTGGACACGTCCACACGCGCATTGCGTTTGTAGTAGTGTACCTATCGCAGCGCGGTTGTATGAAGCTTAGTCTCTATTCCGTTTCTTTACTCATGTGGAACCAGTCCTGAGATCCAGTAGGTACTTCCATGATCCATCATCAGGTCAATTTTATGATACTGAGTCCAAATGTTCATTGTGGTGGATCGAAATGTAAAAACCGCACATGTCTGCGTTGAAACAATCTTGAGATCCAGTCCCTATTTCCAGGGTCCATCATCAGGTCAATTTTATGATACTGCCACATACCGGCTGTAAATTTTCAGTTAAGTGAGCAGAAAAACCACACTTGTCTACGTTGAACTAGTCCCGAGATCTAGTAAATAAGTTCCATCATCAGATCATGATTTAATGGCTATGGGAAAACCGTAGCAGTAACCGTATTCTCTTACTAATAAAAAACATATATATATTTACACTTTACGGAGATAATCGGTGAACTTACGTTCAAAACGATTCAATGTAGCGAACACTGAATCTCTTCCTTTTTAAAGTCGGTTAAAAATAATAAAAAATCACGATAATATGTAAATAATAAAAATATGTATTTAAATTTCTGTAGGTTTATGTGTTGCTTTATCTTTTGTTTTATTTTAGAATAGATTGACATATGAATACTTAATGCTTAAGACGGACGTCAATTGAAATTCATGATCACATAATTCCAATAATAAAAATGTAATCGATGCGTTGTCTTCGCTTCGAACGTGCCGACCCTAGCCGAATAAAGGCGGGACGATGGGCGGGCTGGGGCACAATTGTGACCCGAAATTAGTAGGTATAGTTTTTGACACTTCAGCGGAGTGAAACCCCCTTGCCTAGAGAAGAGAAAAATAAATTTATTTCACAAAACACACATGAATAAAAAAACAGTGGAATATCTTGCCGACCCCAAACTAGGCTGCAATTCGATATAAGATACAATATAAGTATTATGCACATTCGACCTCCTGAAAAACATTAGGTAGGTACACATAATTACAATAACAAAAAAAACAGTAACAATGAACCATTTACTTAAGTATAAATCCATTAGAAATATAAATACGCGTTTCACTAAGAAATTATCAATTGTCAAAACGTTTTACCCTTAATGACATACTTAATTACGTACTCCATTTTCTTCGCCCGAACTGATAAATTGGCGGCCGTTATTGACATTGCTCGAGACCTAGATTCGACGTTCGAAGCTCAATGCGCTCCTTTTCCTACACAACTGGAGTAAAAGGGACAATGAACTTCGCAGATGGAGGTAGGCTTGAAATCGATATAGCATAGACAAATGACTCCATCGCGTTATCTATCTCCGCTCAAAGTGATTGATTGCCTGCGGCTGGTTGACGGACGACTGCCCGAGTTAACAAACAACGCGCAAATAGGATTATTCTCATGCACCCACGGGGTAATTGAAAGGTGTATACCGCCAACAGGGTATAGAACACTATAGAAGGTTTATTTTCTTCAAAACGATAAGTTGTTATCGCAACATGTGGTGCAAAGTGAGCCACTTTTGGAACAAAATACTAATTTGTGGTAAATATCCTACCCCAGATACTCCAGAAAAAAAAAACAGAAGTGTTTGTCTGATATTTATTGACGTTTTACACTTTATTAATTGGCTTGGTTTTATTGTTGGATAGGTGGCTTGATCGGGATTTATGTAGATTCTTATGATTCAAATAAATCGTTTTTTCTAGGCACAATGTTTTTATTCATTTTGTGATTTTTAGTTTAACAAAACATGTATCTGCAGATTTTCTGTGTTTTGTAATTCGTTATAAAAAAAAATACGTCTCGGGTGAGTAATCTGCGGCTTCCTCTGGAGGGCCCGGAGGGACACTCGATCGGCTCTCCCCACAACTCCTCATTTCCAGATTACTGCTCGTAATTCCATTTAAGTTGTGAAGATTTATCAGAGTACATAGCCAGTGATACAGTCGTCGAACAAAGATGTTGTGCTTTAATAAAAGCCAAGAAAACATTTAATAAGTTAACTTGAGAAAACGCAAGAGTTTTTTCTCTTGACTAAGATATTTTATGCGCATCCAACGTCATAATTAATCTTACTTACATTATACTTCCGAAGTAGCACACATACTGTAGGTATAAGCGTTTATAATGTCTTTACACAGCTGGAATAAAAGCTGAAAGCTGAAATAATTAAAATAATATGCATATTTTTTAAATAATCTTAGGTACTAATGTATTTAACCCCATTTAGCTTTCACATGATTTATTTTATTGTAGCCGAAAAAATATCTACTTTTGACCTAAACGCAGTTCGAGTACGTCATATTAAGCATACGAAGACGGTCGAGTTATGACAGTGTGTGCGTGTGGTCACGTTCAACGTTAACTACAATCGAATGCTTACTAAGTTTACTACAAAATGTGCTCTTCGGTCGGACTTAGTAACGGCCATGTCATATTTGCATAATTATTACGTTCATGAGTTTTTATTTACCCACAGACCATTATTTACCGAACGAAATGTTTCCTACTTGACTCACACCACAGAAGAAAGACACAATTCACAAGTAGCTTTTTGATGTATATATATTTTCTATCTGGCATCGTCTCTGTGACATAATATGGCTGGCCCATTGCCACTCTAATTGCGCAACTCTTTTGCCGGTTATTAATTAGATAGAATAATGGATATGATAGAGTAATACTGTATTAAAAGAAGAGCTAACGTTTGGTAACGTTTACTTCGATGTATGCATGTGCACGATGTGTGCAAGTAGATCATTTTCAATTCGACAAATGTAAGTAAATTTACAGACCGACACAGGACACCGTAACAGGTGAAACTAAACGAAAGCTTGTAAGCAAGATGGATAAAAAATCTAATTATAGTATAAGGCTATTGATTGGTCCTTGTTTGCACACACAGCGTCGCCCATTAGCAATTAGTGCGACTCATTAGCGCGAATTGCGGGCTTTCATTAGGCCGAGTGGGATTATATTTTTCGAGTACGTCTCGATTTTGGATCTCCTTCGACACCTACGGGCACACCTAGTCAGCTACGGGCCCTCAGATACAGTCAAACCACGCTAACTCTTCCAGGCAAATGAACTGTCAAAACATACAAACTGACCTACTTTGTATGGTTTGACAGTTCGTTTGCTTGGAGGAGTTAGCTTGGTTTGACTCTAAATGCTTCGGTCAATATGGGTATAAGCATGATTCATTTCTTATTCTGTCAAATAATTAGGTTATATTTCTCGATTCCCGGTTTCTTTCGCCAGGTACGCATTTAAATTTTAATTTGTGCTTTGATCTTTGTATCAATTGTTTATATTTCTTTCGTTTATCTGCAAACCTGCAATCAATGAACAAAAAAAATTCATTGGAGTAGGTATTAGAAGCATTGAAAATTAAAATAGCTGTTCTATAATACTTTGTCACATTTTTTTTATTTAATAGCCACCATGGAACTTGGGAATGGTGGCTTTATATTAGCATAATTGGTACGTAAGCATTACGCTCCGGTCGGGGATCCTTGTTTACTTCGTAGTCCTCATGAATTTATGTCGCCCCATTAGCAATTAGCGCGAACGGCTCATTAGCGCAAATCCCGGGGTTTCATTAGGCCGAGTGGAGTTATTATTTGAGTACGTATTGATTATATATATAGATCAATACAAACGCAACGCCACTACCTAAGGTTTGAAAGAGATCGCTATTGAGCCTGCTGTTTACCTCTAGGTATTCCTCTCTCTCTCATGTTTTGTATCCCTGTGTATTCAAGGTGTGCTATAAAGAGGATTTGTTTTGTTCTGTACCTTATCAATTCCCTACATACTCAATCATAATTGCCTGAGAATCCAAATTTAGAAAGTACATAAAAAGCATCTATTGCAAACACTTGAGCGATAAAGTGTCACTCAAGTGTTAGCAATAACCTTTGTTAAAACTATTGTATAGAGACTCGCACCTGCAGACAAACTGTACAAATAGTTTTGCAGGGAGCTGTATTATATTTAAGTTGTATACTTTAATAAATAAATAATAAAAATAATAATTAAGCAACGCCGTACATTCGAAAGTCGGGTCGCGGCATTTGCGATGACGAGTAGCGTCGTATCGGCGTAACATGGAAATGTTCTATGTGCAGTTGTACACCTAAAGTTTGTGGGCAGTGTGTGTGAGTGTGAGGCGGAGCGGAGATCTGCGGAATCAACCAATCAAGTGAGTTGAAATGTGTACATTTTCATTATTTATTTTAATACACAAAACAAAAACTAGCACAAGTGGCGGACTTGGGTCCATATTGGCTCTCATAAATTTTTTATTCCTATTTTTTATTTTACTACCGATTTTTCTTCCTAACAATCACTCTTCATAATTTTTTTCCTCATACTTTTTTTCTTCATACTTTTATTTTACTACCATCGGAACTCATAACAGTCAGTTATCATACTTTTTTTCTTAATAATATCATTACTAAGAAATGTTAAAACTCATAATTTTTTTTTTCATAACTGTTTTACTTCATAACAGACAATTATCATAATTTTCCTATTCATAATGGCATTCATTAGAAAATATTTGAACTCAAAATATTGTTTTTCATAATGGTAACATTATGGAAAGCATATTTTTTTAAGGTAGTTTTGGACCAAAAATAAAAATATATAAAAAAAAGTTTATTTTTGTACCTTTATTATGAAACAAACCTAATCTAATCTATTACTTTCCTGGAAGTGGTTGGGTGGATTGTTCTTGTATGTATGTTTACATACAAGAACAATCCACCCAACCAAGTCTTATGAATATAAGCAAGTCTTTTTTTCGGGACGCAAAAAAAAATAACCTCGAAGGCCAGGCGGGAGCGAAGCGTAGCGAGCCTTCTAACCTAACCCGGCCACGTCGGATCTGCTCTAAAAGGTTTTGCTCGCTCGCTTCGCTCGCTCGCTCATTCAAATTTAGTAATCCAATCTATTTTCCTAGTAGTGGTTCGGTGGGTTGTTCTTGTATGTAAACAGTATGAATATAAGCAAGCCTTTTTTTCGGGACGCAAAAAAATATCCTCGATGGCCAGGCGGGAGCTCGCTACGCTTCGCTCCCGCCTGACCTTCTAACCTTACCCGGCCACGTCGGATCTGCTCTGAAAGGTTTTGCTCGCTCGCTCGTTCAAATTTTGTAATCCAATCTATTTTCCTGGTTCGGTGGGTTGTTCTTGTATGTAAACAGTATGAATATAAGCAAGCCTTTTTTTCGGGACGCAAAAAAAAAATAACCTCGAAGGCCAGGCGGGAGCTCGCTACGCTTCGCTCCCGCCTGACCTTCTAACCTAACCCGGCCACGTCGGATCTGCTCTGAAAGGTTTTGCTCGCTCGCTTCGCTCGCTCGCTCGTTCAAATTTTGTAATCCAATCTATTTTCCTGGTAGTGGTTCAAATATTAGTATGAACAAGGTGTATGAGTGTTGATTGTATGAGTTTTGATGATTATGAATTCGGATGATTATGAATTCTGATGATTATGAGTTAGATTAGTAGTGTAAGAAAATATATGAAAAAAAATATTAGTATAAACAAGTTGTATGATTAGTGATCTTATGAGTTCTGATGATTATGAGTTCCGATCGTTAGTATTAAAAAAATTTATGAAGAGTGACCATTATGATATAAAATAGTATGAGAAATATTTTCGGACTTCAGATAATAGGACTTAAAAAGTTATGTGAGAAAATACGCACCCGGCGGACTTTCTCGGCTCCGCTTCAATTCTGTGGTTGCTCAAATTCACAAGTCTTCGTTTCGCACCACGAGTGGATATGCATCTTTATGGATAAAAGAAAGATAAAATGTATTCACAGACTCCATTAACAAACGTACAAAAGGCATTTGCCCCATGCAAAAAACCTCTTCTATGTATATGACGCAAACATTCCGCGAGCACACACACCTGTAAGCAAATTACACAAACACACAAAGCCAGCTAATACCCCGATTCATACAAAACGCTAATACTCTAAAAGCACTTTGAGACTTCGCTTTTCTAAGCGAAAAGGAAACGCGGAGTCATCGGTACACAGGATGGTATAAAGCGAGCCATTAACTTTTTGCCGCCGTTACGGCCCGCTTTCCGGACACCCTGTAATGGGCACGGGTAATACGCCCGCAATGATGGGACAGAATGTACATAGTAACCAGTGAATTAGCTACAATGACCCATACATAAATGTACATACTAATATTAGAACATCGACGAAAAAACAATAGATGTGTGCAAAGGTGAACGTTGAAGTTACTATTTAGCAATTTGTATGTTATAGGTTGTATTAAACGTATTGTAATTTAAACGTTGACCGTGTCTGGGCAAAAGTTGGGAACCACCGCCCTAACCCATATGCGACGTTAACATATAGATACTGCCATAACGGTCGTCCAGTGGACAACTATGTGATCCACTGGCCGCCCGCGCTGTTTGGACAAAAGTTTGGGAACCTCTGCCGTAGTCCACGCGCGATTAAGTCCGGCTATGTTAACATAATGATGTTGCCGTCGTGTCGGGCGGCGAGTGGACAACTTTGTGATCCACTGGCCGCCCACGCTGTTTGGACAAAAGTTTCGGAACCTCTGCCGTAGTCCACGCGCGATTAAGTCCGGCTATGTTAACATAATGATGTTGCCGTCGTGTCGGGTGGCGAGTGGACAACTTTGTGATGCACTGGCGACCGCGCTGTTTGGGCCGCTGCCAAACATAATAACCCGCCTAATTGCTGCAAGGAGAGCCCTAAATACGTTGTATCAGCAGCCCAGGCTGATATTATTACAAATAACTAGAATATAATACATTTGCCGGCAAAAGTCTAGTGATAATCACTTTTAACAAAAAACTAATTTCAACAAATAAAATTCAATTCTCCCGCATTCTGGAAGCACAAAGAACGCTATTTCTATTCCGGTGCTTACAAGTATTAAGGAGTTTCATCCACTCTTCATGGATACGTATTAGGATAGTGTTTAATTAAATTTCAAACAGTACTCAAGTACCCGTACCCGTATTAAAATACCCGTTATGTAATTTGATTTTAATTTTGTCATGACCCGAACTGGACCGGCCAAGTTATGCATCATTACATTAACAGTAAGTCGGACTTAGTGTAGGAGTACAAAGCCACTAACGAAAATATATCTGCATAACAGGAGTGAGTGTAAATCTGTGCATTTAGTACCGAGATTCCATACAAAAATGTATTCAATGTTTTTTTTATATTTCCATACAATAACTGTAATCTGTAAATTAAAATTTCTTACACAAAATCACAACAACGCACTTTTTAAACCCGTAGAAAATTTCTATACTCTATGGTAACCGCTACTGAACTTTAATATTTCATAAGACAACTCTGTACTCAACTACATAAAATGAAATTAAAACAGAGAACTTCAACTCTCTACTCAACTACATTAAATTAAATTAAAACAGAGATTTAATAGGTCAGTTTGGGTTTAACGAAAAAGGTTACATCATGCATAGTGGGGAATGACGAATAAAGTAAAAAATGATTTTCTGCATTTTGCTTGTACAAAGCGTTTTGTATGCAATAAATAGTTACATAACTAGGTCTTAAAAACTCGTACCTTGCTTAGGCCCCTCGACAAGCCTCGTGGCTTAAACGGGTAAGTAATATTAGATATAAGAACTTATACTATAATATTCATATTATATACGCTCATATTGCATAAGCTTGTTTTGTATACCGTTCAAGGTGTATAATGAACGTTAGATATAACATTAAAATATCTATTTTTGTTAAGTATAACGTTATTTAAGTATAATATCATTGTATATAACGATCATAACGTATAACGTTCATAATATCTCAGATTTAATGTATATTATTCAATATATCTAACACCAAAATGCATAATGCTCGTATAGAATAACCGCCTGCACATCAATTGCGTACATACTTATGCAATAGTTCATCATCCTCCTAGCCTTTGTCCCATTTTTTGAGAATGAATTCTCAATCGGGGTCGGCTACCTAAATCCCAAGATGTGGCGTAGGCACTAGTTTTAGTTTTTACGCAAGCGACTGCCATCTGACCTTCCAACCCAGAGGGGAAACTAGGCTTTATTGGGCTTAGGTGGTTTCCTCACGATGTTGTCCTTCACCGAAAAGCGAGTGGTAAATATCAAATGACATTCCGTAAGTACATAAGTTCCGAGAAACTCATTGGTACGGGCCGGGTTCGAACCCGCGACCTCCGGATTGAAAGTCGCATGCCCTAACTACTAGGCTACCACCGCTTCTTATGCAATAGTTCGCTGTTAAATTTTAATATATGTAGGTACCTCCATGCAAGCAAGCATTTTGACATGGTTTTAACCGTGGTACCACGGCTTTTGTACCACGGGGGCCCACGGGTAATTTTTTTCTCCGAATTTTCCCCGTAGACCCCTCTGCTCCAGTTTTAAGTTATCTTTTTGAACACGAAACTTTCCGTGGGCCCACTGGTCATTCCTCGAAAAAAAAAAATCCCCGTAGTTCCACGCTGCAATAGATGGCATAACGTATAGGGTATAGAGAAATAGGGGGGCGGGGGGCGGAGCCCCCACAGGGGGGCTCGGGGGGCGAAGCCCCCCGCATTAAAAAAAAACTTAAACCGAAAGTTCAAGAGAAACGTAGGTTAGGTTAGGTTAGGATAGAAAAAAAAAGGAAAAAAGAGGGAAAAAAAGGAAAAAAGTGGACAAAAAAAAAAAAAAAAACTAATATAACAACCCATATTCTTCTAATCTGTAAAATATGACAGCGGTGGTCAACGGGTAAAACACAGTTATTTTCAATTACCCGTAGTCCCATATTGGTGTTGTGGGTCTACGGGAAAAAAAAAATACCCGTAGTCCCTCGTGGTACAAAAGCCATGGTACCACGGTTAAAACATGATTTTGACGCTCCGCTCGCTTCACTCGCTCCGCTTTTTGACGCTCCGCTCGCTTCGCTCGCTCGGCTATCCATGGTCATAAAACAAACCTAACCTAACCTACAGTTTTCGGTTTATGACCCATTTCCATTTTATCGCAGTTCTTCCAAACGGTATACTCTTACTTGCCAGAATTTCATCTGCCATTATCAATTGTGAACATACGTATGCAATAGTTCGCTGTTAAATTTTAATGTAGGTACCTCCATGCAAGCAAGCATTTTGACGCTCCGCTGGCTTTGCTCGCTCCGCTATCCATGGTCATAAAACAAACCTAACCTAACCTACAGTTTTCGGTTTTTGACCCATATTCCATTTTAGGGGCATAGGGGTAGCAGTTATAACATATTTAGTATATCATACGCTATTATATTTTCTAATCATTATACTAAAAGAAAGTATATACTATGATCGATATACGTTATGTATGTTATATCAACTGAATTTAGAGTATTTGAGTGTTATATAAAAATCATTCTACAACATGAGTATTATGCTAATTGACCGTTATTCCTAATAAAAATATTGATTTTGATGTTATATCAAAAGTTTATTAGGTATATCTTGTGAACGTTATTAATATGAAATTAAATATATTATTATTATGTTATATCTCATGGGACGCACCCGGCTTAAACGCGGTACTCGAGTTTGAGAACCTTTCATTGTGCAACGATTGCATAAAATACTATAAAGAATGTAACTGTACAAAGACTATTAAGTAAATAATGTAACTGATATGAGTATTCTAAGGTCCCTAATCTGAGTTATAGATGTATGAGCACATTTACTGTCGCATGGCGTCGTTGCGGCTGGGCGGACTTCAACTATTTTTGGCGCAGGAGGGGTAGCAGAGAAATCCGATGGGGTGCACGTTATTACTGGACCATGTAGTCTTTGTATCAACCGCTATCACAACATGAAGTAAAGTTTTAATTATCCTTTTCTCAAATATGCTCGGAAATGTTTTCTATTTGAAAATAGAATACGCAAGAAGCCTGATTTTATAATGTAAATAAAAAAAATTGCAGGACTCGCATTTTTTGCAATTTTTTTGTTTTTCAATCCACCTCGTCAGCCAATGCCCTACTTTCCGGGCATCAGCAATAATGTACCTACTATACTCCCAGGGTCTCACCTCACGGCTTCATCTTCGTCACACTCAGTTCCTTCCAGACCATCGTCATACTTAGACGTCCACGTTGCAAATGACGAACTCAGGACCAAATAACTAAAATTTTAGGCTCTTTGTTATTAAGTATAATATGTGAAAATCATAAATGTTTCTAAATTCCTGTACTATATTTTGTATCAAAAAGGACAAATTAGAATAATAAACCCAATAAAGTAAGCTAAAGTAAAGTGCTAAACTAAAGATACATATCGCAAAGCTCCATCAATTTAGGGGTGAGTGAGCAATACCCGTAGGATATGTTTTCCAGACACAACAAGACAGAATATGTTTCACTATTTTAAAGGTTTTACAACAAAACAAGCCTTAAAGGCACCAATGCAACCAATATAGCCGGCGACAACATCCCTTTATGTTAACTCGCCTTTGTCATGGAAATGTCCAGATTGGCCCGTTCTCATGGAAATGCCCTAATGGCGGGAAATGACAGTTTTAAATTATCCCGAGGGACGCTTTATGCATCCCGGTCTGCAATGGTCTAATGAAATCGTTTCGGTTTTACGTTTCCTGTATTGCCGCCGTATTCTTTAAAAACGAGCTGTTCAAATTTTGCATAACAGAGCTGTAAATGTATTAAATTTTTCGAATAGCTGGGACTTTCATCGTTTCAATCACAGACAGGTCTTTCTAAAAGTATCTGAAGATTTCTGTGGAATTTTGAGCCATTTGGTAAAGATTCCGGAAGTTTACGAAATAGTTTATATAGAAAAAACCCACAGGCATTCCAACAAAAATAATATGTCCCCAAAATTCACGCGGAACAAACGAACAAATAATGATCCATGGGTTACAATACAATACAAGATAAGATAAGATAAGATAAGAATCATTTAATCAATTGGGATTCACTGGAACCACTTTTGCATCGTCATTGAATACATAGCTATTACATTGGTACAATAGTAATAACATTAACACAAAATTATAATAGGTACACAAGATTTCCAAACATTTGCAATATTTCCGCAGTAATGCTTCGTCAAAAGTAAACTAGGTGATAAATTACATGAAAAATTATGATAATTAAAATTACTTTAACATTTTTAATTACAATAAAAAAAATACTTTACCCGCGTCAAAAGCAAATACATAATTATGTCAAAATGTACACCTTAAATTAACAATTCATTTAATACGTTTTAATTTGACTACTTACCAAATTCATTAATATAATATAATTCAATACAAGTACTCTTTATTGCACACCTCACAAAGCAAACAGTAGAATACAACGCAAGAAATCACAAGTAAAGGTAAACAACGCTAAAGAGTGAAGCAAGAGGTATTCAGTGGAAAAAGTAAATTCATTGCTGATCTCTTACCTTTGCTCAGCAGATATATTTTTTTTTTTGTTGTTACTGTGAGGTTAGAATTTTTAAAACTATTTGAGTTACACTCGAAACTTATCATCAGTCATATATGACTTAAAAGCGAGAATATTCCTTTTCTTAAACTCGTAAGCAATAAGCATGTATATGTATAACTGTCTGGTACCTGTACAAACCGACTTGAACTTAATTTGGAATTTGGTCAATTTGTGTGAGATTGTCTGATATTTGTTCCAAAAAGGCATTCGACATCATTCATCATTGCAACGGATGAACATAAATCGGAAAAGTTAACACACTATTTAAAGCGTACGCGGCGTATCTCCCAGCTCTCGCCTGTTCTCGTGTAAGTTTGTTCATCATAAACATAATCGAAGTTTCGTCCCGCCGCCGCCAACTTCATTCAATTCCAACTTGCGAGATATACTCGAGAGTGTATCCACGATATGGAGTTGTTCAGGTGTTAACTTCTTAAACATGAATAAGTTTTAAGATCTGTTATTTAGATAGCAAAACTCACGTCGTTAAAGTCGAGTAACACTCAACATGCCTTTCTGCTGTAAGCTGGTTAGTGGAAAGTCGAACTTTGATTATAATTTCTTACTCTTATGGTACTCTAATGTATTTGGTCCCATATAGCTAATTGAACCCCACAAAATTAGACGCATAAAAGATTCCATTATGTTTGTTCACACAGCTTTTTTAGGGTTCCGTACCCAAAGGGTAAAAACGGGACCCTATTACTGAGACTTCGCTGTCCGTCCGTCCGTCCGTCTGTCACCAGGCTGTATCTCAACAACGGTGATAGCTAGACAGTTGAAATTTTCACAGATGATGTATTTCTATTGCCGCTATAACAACAAATACTAAAAATAAAATAAAATAAATATTTAAGGGGGGCTCCCATACAACAAACTTGTTATAGATTATATATATGTATAGGTACGGAACCCTTCATGCGCGAGTCGGGCTCGCACTTGCCCAATTTTTTAAATATGTTTACGACCTAAATTAAAATAATTGCAGGCAAGTCGTCTGACTCACGATAATTAATCATACGCCACACAAACTCAGCCTACTTTTGTAAATATTGTAAATATTACACAGAGGTAAATTATGAAAGAAAAATGTAATGTGATCTACGATGTAAGCAGATAAAAATAAAAATGTGTTACTTCCACATAAAAAAATGAATCTGTAAAAACAGCCTAGTTTTGTTTCCGTCCCTCTGAAACTGTAAACAGAAA
This sequence comes from Apotomis betuletana, assembly GCA_932273695.1. NCBI lineage: Eukaryota > Metazoa > Arthropoda > Insecta > Lepidoptera > Tortricidae > Apotomis > Apotomis betuletana. The sequence continues at coordinate 577,441 of OW026308.1, read as the reverse complement.
TAAAACACCTTTGGCAATTGGACAGTTTGTGAAAAATCAATTATGTTTTATCTAAAAAAAGGGTCTAAATATATTTTTTCCTGAAACTTATAATATTTTCAAGGTTTTATAAAGAACCCGTGAGCTTAGGTTTAATTCATAATTATTTTGAAATATGAACAGATTTGTAAAAAAATGGCGTTCGGACAAATTTACAGAAACGAAAACGTTATAGATTGGAAACTAAAATTCAGACTTACGATAGGTAACCAAAAAAATGTCTAAGTACATTACTCTGTTTAGTTTGTTTAACCAATTTAGTTTGTGGCCTATATTCTAAATATTCGACTACTTTGATGACAACACGTTTGGACACCTTTATCCGTTTTAACTTTTTTGTCCCAATAATTTTATCGCTAGGGATTATCCTCGTCACGGGAAAAGGCGAGGTCACTAGGTACGTAGTTCCCTACATAAGAGGCGGCAGGTCTACGCCGTAGACGGCTACGCCGCGGGCTACGCCGCGTAGCGACACCGTTGTACCTTCTTTTACAAACCTCCTGATGGAAAGTGAACGAAAAAATGCGAAACCTTTGTATTAAATCTTAAAACACCTCTACGATATTACTGAATCACTTTGTTAATCTAATTAGAAAAGAAGACTTAATTAATCGCATAAATACTTCTATAAATCTTTATAAATAATGACACAAAGGTAAATTAAGAAAGAAAAATTTAATTCGATCTACTACAATCTATGCAGGATATGAATCTGCGACCTCTACGTTTCCGGCGTATTGCTCTCCCAACTGAGCTTTAAATTTCCACATAAAAAATAGAATCGATAAAAAGATTCTATAAAAATATTTCTATAAATCTTGTTCAGATCGATCGCGGCAACCCAAGGGATGCAGTGGACTTTCCCGGTACTTTAATTACCGATATTTGGATTGATTATTTATTTATACTTTGGTGTATCAGTGTCAAACGTATTGAAGGGTTAATTTCACAATGAGAATTAGTTAGATATCATGCGATTTTGGGACAAGTATAGGTTCAACGCACTATCGTGTAGGTTACTCTACTAACTCACTAAGTGACATAATACCTTCTTAAAACAAATCTCGTATCTCATTGTCAATCTGCTTACTAGATACGAGGTTTTGAAGATCAGTGACAGAAATTTTATTGAGTTTTGATTGCCATCAGGCGAAATATACCGGTACCTACTCAAGTACAGTCGAGTTCATTTACATTTACACACTTACGAGAACAAAAATATCTGAACAGGACTTTATGCTCCTGACAATAGGGTCGTGTTCAGATATTTTTGTTCTCGTAAGTGTGTAGATGTAAATGAACTCGACTGTACTTATAAAGTAATGGCTCATGTTTCCTCCCTCTTATAACTTGCGACCCTTCAAACGAAGCGTGAAGGAACATTTCTCGGGCCAGCATGGCAGTGTCGACTGACATGGCACCGTTGGTTTCTTGTCAGTTGCCATTGCGACTTAGGCTCCCTTTTTTGCTTAACATCTCAGGTGAAGTGGAGCCACTATGTTGTGCCGTTATAAAAAAAGGAAATTATAGCTACATATCAAAATTATATTTCTTTGTTAACCAGTACGAATAAAATTTTAATGAAATGGAGGGTTATCATATCATATGGTGTGGTGTTAATATCAGTTTAGTATTACTGATATCGGAGATTCAAGCACACGTCTGTGTACAACTGAATGTTTCCTCAAATACACTTGAGTAGCTTTAACCCGATCTATATGGAAATGGAAATGTTTAAGCAAAACCATCTGCATTATATATTAGGAAGATATGTAGTAATAGGAATTAAGATGCTCGCAATTATCCCCCGAATATTCAATTTTAAAAGGCAAACAATAATTATTAAAATGTTAACTTTTTTTATATGTATAATGGTTGCGGTTTCGAATTGATCATTGTCACGTAACAAAACAAATTAGGAAATGAAATGCGTTATACTGCATTTTTATACGTTGTCAGGGAGTCGACAGCTATTGTCTGGAGAAAATTATTAAAGATAATAATAGTTATACCGAGTACCTACAAATACACAGAAACGCCTTCTTTCCAGCCCTTTTTTTCATTTTAGAACGTGCTAAACTATGAAACCTTTATTTTTAATTAAACCTGTTACCTGAATAAAAATAACAGAAAATATTAATTACAAACTTACCCTATTAACAATCAGGCAAAAAATCGGGTAAATTCGCCATATTAAGACCGTTCACTGCACAGCCAATCACAAACACAAACAGACGGATCACAACAAAGTGTATCGTGTCAGTGGGTACATGGCGCGCGGGCGGGGCGTGCGGCCGACAGCGCGCACCGGGAGCACTGAGGGAGGGCACCCCTACGCTCCGATACTACGGGCACCCCGCATAGAGCGGGCTTGTGTAGATTGGCCAACTCGGCCTTTTTAGCTAAGGCAAACGCGTCCTTCTAATCAAGTAATCATTAAATATGTCCGGAATAAATATATAATTATTGTATTAAGCGGTGAAGGCAGCGTTTCCACCAGAGATGTGCGACGATGCGTAGCGTATGGAATAACTTCATTTACTTATTCTCGCTCAGCGCAACTGATTGTATTGGTTAACAAAAACACATCCCTCGCTCTCGCTATGCATCCTCGCACTGGTGGAAACGCAGCCTTACATTCAGGGCTGAAAATACTTCGAACTCGTATGGAGCCCTTCGTCAGTCACTGACTTTCACGTGACTCATGTTGTCATGTAGCAATAGGCGTGGGGTCGTTTTTTTTTTGAGGATGTCAATCGATTCTATTTTTTATTGGGATGAAATGTCTATGTGGGACTACCTACACTTAAAATGCTCTAAAATTAAGAAATAACCACCACAGTCCAATATTCCTACAGAGGACTAAAAAGGCTCTATACAAAAAACCCACCTACAAATGACGTCATCTTTGGATTGGGTACCAGTATTTGTATGGAGAAAGTAAGTAATTTGCAATTTCCACCATGAAAAAGTGCGTTTAAGTTCGTGGTTGTCGTACAATTATTGTTTTGTTAAATTATGACTTATGAGGATTCTAAAAACAACTTCAAAATTTCTTTTTGTTCAAAAAAATTAAATCATAAAATTTTCGTATCTTTAAGTCACATAAATGGCAAAAAATATTTTTTGTTAATATTTTTTTTCTTTGTATCATGAATCATGACATATTGAGCTAATTTTATTCCTATAACTACACTATGTTGTATAATTCAACGTCAGTCGCATAAAAATATATTCAGTAATAAGGAATAAAAATATATTCAGGGGGGACAAATCTTACACAAAGCGATCTAGTCCCAAAGCAATGCTCGAACAACAAATACCTACTATAGGCAACGATATCTATAAAATTCTAAAATTGTATTGGAATTTGGCTTTTCATGGAGAAGGGTCTTTATTTCAGGCAAAATCCCAATAGTGCGATGCAGCAGCAACGGTCATACAGCGCCATCTATTCGTAAAATCTTCTTTGTGTTCTCATGGCCTCGTAACGACTGGACGAATATTAACCAATTTTATTATAGGGATGCTGGACATCCAAAGATGTTTATAGGGTACTTTTTACCCGTCTGTGGTAATGAAAAAAAGTACGCGTACAAAGCTGCGGGCACCTATTTGTACATAATAAATAGAAAAAATCGTTAACCTAGGAACAAATATTGGAGTTCATCACACAAATATTTGTTCTTGCTGGGAATCGAACCCAGTACCGCCTGCTCAGTTGGCAGCTGTACTACCACTACTTCAACGCATCATCAACTACCAGCACTTTGTCTACTTTAGCGATGTTTTCTGTTTACTTTGAAGAAGTTACAACTTTATTCCATGTAATTTAATATTCCTCGAATGTTGTTAATCATTATTTTTAAATTTTTCCACTACCTAAAGGTTGCCTGGAAGAGATCGCTCTTTCGCGACAAGACCGCCTGTTGTTTACCTCTAAACAACAGGTGGTATTATCGCTAAAGAGCGATCTCTTCCAGGCAACCACGATTGTAATTTCTTGGGTTGTATTTCTTCTGTATGTTTTATGAGGTGTGCAATAAAGAGTACTTGTATTGTATTTATAAGAAATGTTCAGTTGTAGGTATCATTAAACTATCGGTCGTTAAAATAACTACAGCAAAATGTTTTTTAATCTAAAATAGATTTTGATAATACCTGCCTAACATAAAATGGTTTTAGGGATACCCAATGCAAAACTATATTCTATAAATTCTCTAGGTATAAACATTATATTCTATGTTTTCAAAGTTAGGGTCTATTTTGTTCCGTACCACCATTGTCACCTCAAATGTCACATATACGAGTATATGTAACATGTACCGTATACGTATAACGTATATATATGGCACAAACAGAACTGCATAGAAGTTTGAAAACTTTTTTTTATGGACTGAGTGAGCGAAGCGTCTCCGTTTCAGCTTGGCCAAAAATCCTTTCGTATATACGGATGTTCTTACCTCGTAACTAGGCTCGACAATTATATGTTTAGAATTATCTATTAACTGCTTTAGGGAAGTTTTTCAAGAGATATGAGGATCGAAAACCAGAAAAAATAAGTTTTTGAGTTATTTCGAAACAAACTCTCACCGTCCGCAGCCTCTTAGAGTTACCGCATCAAAAGGCATACATGAACACCTGAATATTCTTTGCCTTGTTCCGGGTGTGCACGAGCGAGACGGCGATATAAACTACGTTCTGCGAGCGGAGAGGTCGACTCACTGGTTTTGTTTGACCAACTTTTCTTTCGCTGGTAATAAAATATGAGATCTGACGGCTTACCGTGAAAACGTGTGGACTGTACCGCTGTCCAACGGTAAAGCTGAGAACTATAATAACGTTTTCAGGTTTACAGTACAATCACTCTTTATTGTAACTAAACAATCAAATGCTGAAACAATACAAACCACGCACTTGAAACACAACGTGACATAACGCGAATATATTTACCTAAGAATAAGTTTCTGTCAACATTTTATTTTTTGTAGCCGACCGTACTTTTCTTTGAACATCCATCAATTCGAAGAAGTTTATTTTGGTTTTCATTTGCTCACTGACATGATTCTAAGCAGAGCCAGAGCATGAGCCCAAACTGGGCAGCATTACTATATCTATTACAGTTCCTAGGGCCACCTTCTGGCTCCATCACAGACCAGCCCCATAGTACCATTTTTTTTTTTTATGTCAAAGGGGGCAAACGAGCAAACGTATCGCCTGATGGAAAGCGATTACCGTCGCCCATAAACACCTGCAACACCAGAGGAGTCACAAGTGCTTGCCTACCCGGAGGACGAAGATAGAATGCCTCTATGCTAGTAATTTCACCGGCTATCTTACCCCCACACCGGAACACAACAATGCGAACATTGCTGTTTGGCGGTGGGTTAGCAGGCAAGACGGTAGTAACAATCCGGACGGACCCTGCACGAGGCCCTACTACTCCAAAATATTATTGTCATCATTTAAGTGTAGAAAAATTTCAGCTCAACCGGTTGAAGACTGCTTCAAATTAAGTTGCAAGAATCCGACCGAACAAAGTGCAAGTTCAATAAAATCTTGTAATAATAAAATAGCATCTAAAGGCTGCATCGACGAACTTCTTGATAGAGATAATGCATGAAACATAAAATAAATTAAACTTAATGTATATTGTAATTTTCACGTGCCTAACGGCCGAACGAATAAGGATTAATTTCTGCACTGTAACATCTCATGTAGCTACCTTATTAAAACTTTCGTGAGACATATTTAATTATTGTATTAAGCGGTTTACACTCACGTGAAGTAGTCTGGAACGGCCCGACATCAAACGGGCACGAACGGGCCGTTCCTGACTATTTCACGTGAGTGTAAACCGCTTAATACAATAATCTCATGTACCATAATGTGCTAGTGAATAAATGAATGATTGATTCATAACTACGAAAACTTTAGACAAACGTACTAAATCAGATCATTATTTTAGGAACTACGATGGCACAGACAGTCCTACAGACACACGGATAAACTCGTACATGTTAAACGTATAATTAACTAGCTTGTAACAGTTTACCCCGTGGTTTTAGGTGCACGTATGATTTAAGAGGCCTTATTCCTTTTTCATTTTTTTTTTCATATTATGACAAATATATTGATAATTTAAACCAACTTTTTGAAGTGAATAATACTTTTCACCGAATTTTAGGTAGTAACATAGCGATTTCATGCTTTCATTGCGTGCAGTCGAAAATATGTTGAAAAAACAAATTTCAATGTTGTTTCTGTCAATGTTGAGTAGTTTTTGAAACAAAAATTATCAATGAAAAATACAAAAAGTAGGTCTCAAATATATGCCAATAAATTCCAATAGCCCTGTTCTATTTAGTAATATCAGTAATATGTTAAGAAACATGTTTGATAATAGAGAAAAATGTCTAAAGCAATCAGCATTTTAAAAGGAATAAGGCCTCTTAACGCGAGGCCGACAGTTAGGCGTCAAATCATTCGTGCACCGAAAACCACGGGGTAACTTATAAGTTTACTTCAATGTACCTAAATGTTTTTATTAATATTTCTCCCTAATGGACGTTGTATTGCAGGTATAGTTCTATATTATGTCACTGCCAGTGAGCTCAGTTACCTAAATTTCAAGCTATTTTTTTTATTCCCCCATGCTCGCAAAATATCACGAGAATCCATTTTGAAATGCGACCTGTAGGCGAGAACATCCCAACAAACGCATAACAAAGCCCAAGCTGAAATTGACACTTTGCTTGCTCGGCCAAATAATATATATTATCATCTTGAAGATGTAAAACTCACTCTTGACCGCATTATTATTGTATTTAAAACAAGGCACTTAAACACAAGCATTGCACATTATGAAACGCATTTAATCATTATTTTATGTGTTCAATATATAGTAAAGTATCAATTTCGGTTATTTGCTAAATATTCATCATAGAGAAATGATTTTCACTGTTGCTCGTAAGTAAATCCTATATTTAATAACCGACTTCCAAAAAAGGAGGAGGATGGAAGGTATAACTCCTTAACGGCTAGGAGTTAGGGGATAATTCAAACGAGATGCATGCAAACCAGACCTGCCCGATCACCTCGCCATAAGTATTTTATTTGAATCACTAAAAAGCAAAAAAGAAAGTTAACAAAAAAAGAACTGACTTCAAAAAAAACTGAAAAGCCAAAAATAACATCATAGTAATAAATGAGTGGTTTGGCACCGACTTTAAAAAGTGATTCAAATGTAATCTATACATGAACGGGTTATTTTTGGCCTTTCAGTTTTTTAGAAGTCGGTTCTTTTATTGTAATATTTTTTTTGCTTTTTAGTGTTTCAAATAAAATACTTATGGCGGAGTGATCGAGGAGGACACACACACACACACACACACACACACATAGAGAGAGAGACATAGTGACATACAGACTACTGTTTTTTTTATTCAGTTGCCTCAAAATAAATAAACAAATAAATAAATATCAGACAACCTCACACAAATCGATCTAGTCCCAAATTAAGCTCAAGAAGGCTTGTGTTATGGGTACTAGACGACGATATACGTACTTATAAAGATAAATAATACTTAAATACATAGAATAACCATGACCCAAGCACAAATATTCGAGTTCATCACACGAATATTTGCTCTGGCCGGGATTCGAACCCGGGACCGCCGGTTCAGTAGGCAAGGTACAAACCAAGCCAAACGCGTCGTCAAAAAATAGTTATTCAACGAATGTTATATTAGATTTATTTAAGTAACTAAACGTAGTTATGAAGTTTTATTAATATCTTGAAGAAAGGTTTATTAATTTTTCTAAACGTAGTTATCTAAAGTCAAGATAACTTAAGATAAGATAAGATAGATAACTAATGTACTCGTATTCGCAATTTATCTGAAAGTTTTATTAATATCTTGAAGAAAAGTTTATTCATTTTTCAACATACGGCTGATGATAATGAAGAAAAAATTAATAAATGTCTTCCATTTCGTAAGGTGACATGTTTCTACGTACGGAACCCTTTACATGCAAGTTAAACTGAGACTTGAACGATTTTTTGTAAAATTCCTCAATGATTTTTAGGGTTCCGTACCCAAAGGGTAAAAACGGGACCCTATTACTGAGACTTCTCTGTCCGTCCGTCCGTCTGTCACCGGGCTGTATCTCAAGAACGGTGATAGCTGGACAGTTGAAATTTTCACAGATGATGTATTGCTATTGCCGCTTTAACAACAAATACTAAAATTATAATAAAATAAATATTTAAGGGGGGCTCCCATACAAAAAACTTGTTATAGATTATGGTACGGAACCCTTCATGCGCGAGTCGGACTCGCACCTACCCAATTTTTTACAATATTATAAATTATAATAGAAGCCTCGTAAATTTTATGAACGCCGAGCAGAATCAAGTGATAACATAACCCTATTTTGCTTCAGCACGATTGGTAAAAACCATTATACTACGGTCTGTAAATATTCCAATAAATAAATAAATGAAATATCCAGCTTTCTGCAAGGCCAAAGAGATCGCCATAATCCGTCTCGACGTTTGGTGTGATATAGTTTTAATGACGCATAAACACGATTAAATACATGCAACATGCAACGAAACAACAAGTAAAGATAAATCTTGTAAATATAAATGTTAATAAATAAATAAATAATAAATAAAATGCATTTATTTCGGACAACAGAATCCATATTTTGTTAGTACTACAGAACTTAAATAACTATGTTGACTTAAATGAAGAGAAGTCCAGTGCCTGATGAGGCCACTGTCCCATCTCTCAGCTACGACCCTCAGAAGTCTGTGGCGGCTGCTTCGCACTCTGTGGAGCGACGCGGCGCAGCGAGCGCTTGCGCAGCGTCGCTTGGAACCCGTCTACATGTGCGTCGGCGAACATTCCAGACGCACTGCAATAACGCGGCAGCCGCAGCAGAATTCTGAAAGCGTCATTATAAAGAACTCGCAGGGCATTAATGGACCTTTGGGTAAATTTCGTCCACAGACTGCAGGTGTACAGCGATGTACAGTACGCTCGAAATAGTGTTATCTTAACTTGTGCTGTACATCGACTGAACCTGCGAGCTATCATGTTGGCCCTCACGGCCAATGCCCTGCGTTCCCTTTCAATCGTCGGTAAGCAAGTGGCCAAGGTATTTAAAAGAATTAACCCTTTTCAAAGGCACACCATTCAATACGATGGGTGGGACATGTGATGGGCACTTACTTCCCGCTTTAAAAATCATAAACTCACTTTTGAGTACATTATATTTCAAGTTATGAGTCAAGGCATAGGACTCACACTTCTCTAATAATATAATATAATAATATAAATATAAATATCGGACAACCTCACACAAATCGACCTAGTCCCAAATTAAGCTCAAGAAGGCTTGTGTTATGGGTACTAGACGACGATATACGTACTTATATAGATAAATATATACTTAAATACATAGAACAACCATGACCCAAATCAATCTAATAATATTCTTATACCTCCGACCGATGGGCTAAGCAGCTCCATATCATCAGCATAGCTTAAATTGTTAAAGCAAACTCTATCTATGTGACAACCGACATGCGTGCTGCTCAGCTCACCAATCAGGGCATCCATATAAATATTGAAAAGCTTGGGAGAGGTTAGCCCCCCCTGCCTTACCCCACACTCCAAGCCATACTCGTCAGATAGGACATCACCCCAGCGGACACTATTTCGTTGACCGGCATACCAACACCTAAATATGCGTGTGAGCTTCTTGGGAAAATTAATTTCATCAAGCTTATTCCAAAGCTTATCATAGCTAACTAGATCAAAAGCTTTGGATAGATCTAGAAAACACGCATATATAGGTGTTTTTCTGCGAGTATAGTACTCAACGGCCTGCTTCAAACAAATAATAGCGCTTTCAGTAGATAAGCCGGCGCGGAAGCCGAACTGTGCGTCATTCAGTTTCAAACATTTATCTAATTGTATATTGAGCAGCCCGTCGAGCACCCTAGCTACAATGGTTGCCAGCGAAATAGGCCTGTAATTTGCCTTATTCGATATGTCTCCCGTTTTGTTTTTAACTATAGGAATTACAATTGTTTTCGTCATTAGCGGCGGTAAATATGAGTGACATATACAAAGATTGTAAAACATAGCCAACAATCGGGGTAGGTGAGGTCCGCCGGAAATCAATCAATTTTGCGCTTCAATATAATTAATATTGAAGCGCAAAATTTTATAATTTATAGTTTCAGTAGCCTAAGCGGTAAGGCGCCCGTGTTGGCCCGGAGAGCCTTTGGAGACGCGGATCCGAACCCCATTTTTCGCTTCCTTACAAACGTTTAGATTTCCATTCCAATTTAGTTTCTTCTTTCAGCGCTTTTATTGTTTGTACACAACCTTCGGTGCGTGAGTCCGACTCGCACTTGACTCGCGCTTGTCCTTACCTTATTTTATAATAAAACTGCTCGTTGAGAGTCTCGTTTCTATTGGGATCGGATTTCTAAATACCATTGTTTTGTTTTTATGTAAAACGTTAATTCATTATCATTACGTACGTCTCTCCAGAGTTGTTGTGAACTAAAATTCCGCGAAAAGTTGTGTACCAAGCCACCTATGAAATAGAAACAAAGTTACTGGCCAGGATATTGAAACAAAACCTTCTTTTCAGTTACCCTCCTCTCCGCCTTCTCGATTCAAACCCTCACAAAACATGTAAACGTGGAAGATGAAGAGCCCGCTGGCAATATTTGGAAACTTGACCTAGAAAGCCGACGAAAGGCGATGATCGAGACTCTTTCCAAAGCAATGGCCAAAGACAAGGAATGTAATGGACCAAAACCAGCAAATTGGTCGTTGGAAAATTTTGTAGACAAATACTTAATAGAACCAAATGTACATTACAGGTCACCCGACAACTGGACCATTAATAATCTTATAGAAAATAATGAGCACGCGCTGTTCCGTCCCTATGTTTTTGAAGACTATGTTAAGAAATATGGAATAGATTTGGATGATAATGATGAAATGAAGACAAATGATACCGAGAAAAGCTGGACATTCAAAGATTTTGTAGAAAAATATGAGCCGAGAGCAATTTTTGAGGAGATCGAGGAAAAATTAAATGGGGGTCGCAACCTCAGTAACTTGCAAGCATTACTTTCAATAGTAAGCCGCCTCGACCCGACGGACGAGCTGCTCAGCCTGCACGTGCCGCCCGTGAGCGGCCGCCGATGGAGATTCGACAGCTTCTCTCGACCTCCGCCGTACCAAAAAATGATAGCAACAGGAAAAGATGCAGACGACGTTAATAATCTCCTCTTAATGATAAAACAAGCCATTTATGAAGCACGGAACCGAATGGAACTTATGCAAGTTTTGCGAGATGAGCACAAGACGACAGCGTTGTACAAAATGGGATTTATGTTTGCGAAAACCGACTACACATGCAAAATCTTCTCTTCGCTGGCGTTCAAGTCCTTCAGGTCGTGCTCGAATATACGACAGAAGTTATATGGTAAATGGGCTCTTTACTACCATTACATGGATATAGCCTATAATATAGAAAGGCTGGAGGCCAGGTGGTTCGACGTGGACATACTGAAGGATATGCTGAACTCCAACGACATCATCGGCCGGAATGTGATCCTGGGAGACAGGAACCTGACGACCCCCGACATGGTTGTTGCAGCCTTCAACCAACTGTTTATTGACTAGAATGATTTGTTCTGACTTGCATAAACTAATATACTAGCACTGTTTTTCGAGGATGTCTATCATTTTATCGAAATTTCTTACTATTATTGCAGCGCGTTTAGAAAAAATATTCCGGTCAGTCGTAAATAATACACAACTACCTCCAAAATATTTTACTGTTCACCACTTTGCCTCCGCGTGACAATAACACTCTAGGGTGCGCTGTGTCGGCACGCGTCCTAACCAGCGAGAGCCCTAGATGTGGACCAATGTGGACTTTCGCAGCCTAATATACAGTATGCCAAATATGGCGTCATGAACGTACCTGGCGTTGAAGCATAGTATCGAGTGAAGTAACACTGGTTAAACGAGTTTCTATGTTAAAAGAATTTAAACTTACGTAATACCAAAATCATAGTAAATACCTAAAGGCAATTCGATGAACGAGTACGTCGATAAAATAGCGAAGTAAAATTCGATGAGTTGATTTTTATGTAAAAGGTCATTCGAGCAAATGCATAAGCAATATAAAGAAGTTCGAATAGTGTTATAGGAATGAAATAATACTTAATCGATGAAAGGATTTTCTGTAAAATGACGGATTCTCATTTTTCGGCAATGATTATGATTATTACAAATGCAATGTATAATAGTGTTTTAAAATTGTGATAAATAATAAAATCAAATACCTGTCTAATAGTGTTTAAATATTTTTTATAGAATCTTTTTTATCGATTCTATTTATTATGTGGAAATACCACATTTTTATTTTTATAAATAATGACACAAAGGTAAATTAAGAAAAAAAAATGATGCGATTTTTGAAAAAAGCCGGCCAGAGATAAAAACGGGGTTTTTAAAATTCTGTGATATGCGTACTAGGCGACGATATATACATAATATATAAATACATGTCGTCGGCCTAAATCGCATACCTCGTAACTCAATCTGACCAAATTTTACAGGAGGCACAAAAAACTTGATTACCAAAAATTTTGCATGAAGACTTGCTGAGGATTTTTTTTACATAATGTTAAGTTAAATTTAGCCGTCAGATTGCTAAAACCTTTTTTTTTTGTAATCACCTGAACCTGGACAATTTGTAGTTACGAGTTTTTCTTGAAAATTTTAGAAAGCTAATCGGGAGTTAAGAGCTTTTATATAAAAATCCGTAAAAATAGAGGATAGTCTTTTGATCAGAACAAGGTAATTGTGGATAAAAAAAATAAAAAAATTGCAAATTAAAAAATATTTATTAAACTTTAAACAGAAAAGCCTCTTCTGGTTTCAAAAATGTGGGTAGCAAAATTATAATTATACATTTTTTTTTCAACGATTCTATAATAATCATGCTCACGAGGTGACCGCCATGTGGGATGTCGACTCGACGATCATCGTCCCGATAGTCGTTTCGGCGAACGGTCTTGTAGCGATGAGTCTCGACAAACATCTTAAGAGACTCTCGCTAGATGGCTGGATCAAGGGCCAGATACAGAAGGCGGTACTCCTCACTGGACACGGCGCGCATCGTCAGGAGGTTCCTCTCTGCAGCCCTAACCACCGTAGCCTGGCCCCCCCCGGCGGCACCCTTAGGTTAGGTTTTTTTATAATGTGTTTATATACTTTTTAATTTCTAGAGAACAGTTTGTATAAGGTCGATAGTTGTTTATATCGGAAGGATCTCCCTTTTTGTACAATAAAATTATTTGAGACTCCCCAGCTCCTTGGAGTTTTATTGGACCTATTAGTATTTTCTGCCCAATTTTTAGAGCTAAGTTTCGAGTATTGTCATGGCCCGGGCTTTTATCCTTCTTCAATTTTTTAATTTTTTCTATGATTTCTCTGTAGTCAAAATGTATAATAGGTGTATTAGGTAAGCTGTGTTTCGTGGTTTCGTAATACATTTTCTTTTTTGTGTCCATCGTGGTAAAGATTCCGGTAGAAGTCTGTTGCAATGCTTATTAGCTATTTTCGTGTTTGTATCTTGCCTGTTTCTTTTTGCGCTTTCAATGAGGTTATCCATGTTTTCTCTGTATTTAGTTGTTTATATGCTTTCTTTTGGCTTCCGGTGTTGACGAGGTTTTTTTCGATCACTTCCATTCTGTAGTTTCCATAGTCCCTTTTTAACATTTGTTAGTAGTTTATAGAGATTCGCTAGTTCTTTTTTCTCTTCTTTAGTTTTTGATGGTTTCGACTGTAGTAGAGTCCGCCTTTTAAGGTGTTGTTTAGTTTCGTCAGTTAGTATTTCTTTATTACTTTTTTTCGAGGTGGCAGCCTTAAGACTTTGTTTCACGGCTGTCTCTAACTTAAAATAGAAGGTCTCTATGTCGTCGCTATTTTCCCACTGCATCTTTTCTATTTTTTCCTTTAATGTCCTGAGGTATTCTTGTTGATTTTTGTCGCACGATAGATCGACTATGTTCGCTGAATGTCGCTCGACTTCTTCTAGTTTTTTGTAGTTGAACGGTGCCTCTCACTAATCTATGGTCGCTGGGGAATATTCTGTTATTCAAAATATCTATGTTTGTGAAGAGCTGTGAGCAGTTTTGCTCAGTACATAGTCAATCTGATTTTTGTGTTGTTTATCCGGCGTGGTCCAAGTCCAAAGGTTTTTGATGTTTTTCTTAAATATTATTTTTATTACTTTGAATTTATTGGATAATGCGTATTAACGTTCTCGTCCTATATCCGGCTTACATTACGGACATAACTTCGTATTAGAAACGTCGGGATTTATAAATTAATTATTTAAAAACGAGATAAAGTCTCGACCAAAGTCACAGAAAGATTAAATAATTTGCGTAGAAGACCACGTAACTAATCTTCATGCGTAAAGATCCACGCGAAGCAAACCTCGTATGTCCATGGCACGCAACCAAACGACATTTTCAATAGTCTAATGTGTTTAAATATGGTAAATATCTATCAAGAATACACAATCAGTAAAATCGTAGAACCTTATAACACATACCTGTTATTCAGCACCCGTTTTCTTCCTAAATATTTACGCAAAACTGACGTGCAGTCACAACGCCATCGCAAACTGTACTGAAGGGAGTGGCGGGGGGGGGAGATACGAGGTATTCCTTTTACAAAATGGCGGTCGGTAGTTGCGAGGTTTTCTATTTTGCTTTTTAAAAGTAAACGGTTTATTTTTGGTATTTAAGAGTTTTGCCGTTAGATGCGTTCAGAATAGTAGTATCTAAAAGTGTCAAAACATGATTTTCAAAAAAAATGGAGTTACGAGGTATGCGATTTAGGCCGACGATGTATAGATAACATTCATGACCCAGGAACAAATATTCGAGTTCATCACACAAATATTTTCCCTGGCCGGATTCGACCCCATGACCGCCGGCTCAATAAGCAGGTGCACTACACACTGCGCCAACCACGTCATTCAAATAAACATCTCGGTGAAGGTCGTTCTATATCGGGATCTTAGACTATTACGAGTATATAGGTCCACAAAAAAGTCTTACTGTGCACAATTTAACTTTTGAAAAATATACACATATGGTATGTTCATTAAGCTCAATTAAAGGGATATAGTTTTTACCATTTATCAAATCAAATACGTTAGTTACGAGTACCTTAAGCATTTCATAGACATCATAGTAGCCCTACACTATACTATTTATATGAATGTCTCAGAATTTATTGTAAACTAGCTTTTGCCCGCGACTACGTCCGCGTGGAACTTGGAAGTATGGAAGCAACCTCGTACAACACGATAGATATCCACCTAATCACCTTAATTAATAAAAGGGATTATTAAAAGCGCCTAAGCAAATGTAAAAGCAATTGTGCTTTTGGTCTAATCATTACTTTTCCTACAGGGTCATCAATGTCATCATGAATTACTTACTCACTTTTCAATCTTTTTAGGGATAATTTCCAGGACGAAAACTATCCTATGTCCTTCCTCGGATCTTAAACTATTTCCTTGCCAAATTTCATCAAAATCGATTAAGCGGTTTAAGCGTGAAGAGGTAACAGACAGACAGACACACTTTCGCATTTATAATATTAGTATGGAAGTATGGATACGCGCCATATAAACTCAGCGGGCAGTATCCCTCGTACCATGAGTTTACAGTGACCGTACTCTTTTAGCGAATGCCGAAAGGATTTGTATGGAGAATTCTAGTTCTACAAAGTAACCGCTAGGGGCTCCATGCAATTCTTTTACGCAGTCGCCGGCGAGTACGGTCATGTTAACTCATATTAAGGGTATGTATGTATGTAAACACTTTATTGTACACAACAACTGGTTATAAATAGAGTATACGGGAACCTAACGAAACGCGCTCCCGACGCGGCCGCTAGTTAAAAATATAACAATATTATTTACAGCACACCAGTTACACAACCTTAGTTATTCGATACTTAAATATGTATTATTAATAAAATAACACGTCTTAATAGTATTTTATGCAACCGTTGTATAAGAGGGGGCAAAAAACGCGAGTGGCATGGGTTTCGCTACGCTCACATCGTAAGAAAGATACCACGAGCGTTTTTTGACCTACTTATACAACGTTGCATACAATACTTTTTCACCTCACCAGCTCAAACATGGCGATTTTGCTGTCATATAACAGTGAACAAAATGCGATTTTGTTTCGAGCGTGAGTAGAAAGTAGCTTTTTAATTTTTTCAATATTTGACCACGAATTGTCATTCTTCAGCCAAAGGTTAATTATAAAAATCAAATCATTTGAATCTCGATGCACTCTGTTTCTTTCATATGTATATAAAAGAGAGGGATAGAAACTTATCAATTTGAAATTCGGTTTTCGAATCCGACCTCGATTGAGAACAGTTCGGATACGCGTTATATACCAAAAAATTCATTAAAAACACCCGAAAAAGTTTTAATTGCAACGTATTTTTTTTTCCGACCGAATATTAAAATTATTGTGCCTATTATATAAAACAATAGATCATTGCTCAAATAAAATAAGATTTTTTAACTTATTACTTATTGTAAATATAATAATAATTTATAATTTCATAATTTATCATAGATGCATATCCGAAACATACCTTAAAAAATATCGAGTTCATATTGTAATTGTTATTTTCTTTTGCATTAATGTTGTTTGGTGTTTTAGGAGTAAAAATATTAATCAATTTATAAACAAAATCTCGTAATATAACATGTATTTATAAATAAACACGTCATGTATCTGCTAAATCTTCCAATTTGATCAAATAATGACAATAACCGTGTTGGTTGGTTGATTATAATTTCAATTAAATTATATTGTTATTCCTTTTTAAGCATCACTTATCTATTTTCTGATTAATAATATTATTGAAATCAGCAACAAAGACTATAAACATACGTTGGAAGGAAAAGCACAAAATGTCGAATATGTTCTCGCTGATGAGGTGAAAAGTTGTGTGTGCTACACGAGAGCAAAGTTTTTTGCATCTCGTGCTGTTGAGTCCCTCGCTACACTCAGGATTCTAACATAGAATCACTCGCTACGCTCGTGATTCAAACGTAGAATCCTTCGCTTGCTCGGGACTCAAAATCAGCACTCGCAACAAAAAACAACTTTGCTCTCTTGTTGCACAAATAACTATTTCTACGACTCGACATTTCATAAATGTTTTTATACTAACAAATAATATGAGTCACCAATGTTACTCGAAATAAACGATTTCATGCATTCATTCATTCATTCATAAATAAATGCAAATAAACAACAAAGAAAATAATTACATGTTCTCGCTCAAAATCAACAAAATTTAAAAAAAATTGTCTGATATTTTTTTTTTTTATTGACGTCCATCTGTCAAAAAAAATAAACTTATACACAAAGGTATACGTTCACTATACTAAACATCTGTCAAAAAAATATAAACTTATACATAACATAAAGGTATACGTTCACTATACTAAACATCCATACACTGAAGATAAAACTTTTTTTTGTTGGCAGCAATGCCTTTGTACAATAATATTTTTTTTTATTTGCAAATTGTGTGAATGCAGCTGTTTATCTTGTAATCTGTGGTACTAAGTGATGCTTTTTGGCGACATTATAACATCGTTTAGCAGTGTTTTTTTGGCCAGAAGAGTATAGACTTTTATAGACTTTCATAATTTATGTCTTTACATTAGAGTTAGTAACTATATTAATGACAGAAAAAAGTACTGGAGTAGAAAAAGTTACTTTCACTTCTCCCGCTCAAAAAGTTCGTCATTTTAGCTTCGTGAAGCGAGGCTTTCATATTGTGAATACTTGTACGAACACGCCCACTAGAGCACAAAACAGATAGGTACAGAAATCAATCTACATACAAGCGCTCTCGAGCAAACGCACACATAGAAATTGCTCACGGACACGACATCTCGGACCAGTTCAGACCAGTGCCAGCGCGAGTGCCATCCGCTTGACGTCTCAAGTATTCGGCCCTGACCGGCCAGCCGACCCTCCCTGTTATTATTTTTATTTCCCCACAAACGAAGTAAACAGCAGAGTGATATAATTAACACGTGGCTGATATAATTGTCCTCGGTTACTCGGTTTGCTTTTTCAAATAATCACTTCGTGTCATAATGGCTGATTTTGGCCCCCTGTCAAACAATCTACTAATTATTAATAAAAATCCTCAATCCATTGTTGGTTTATAGTATAAGGGCATGTAAATTTATATTGACATTTTATATTATGAAATAAATAAATTTAAATCTATTGCCGATGCTGGACAAGATGAAATACAATATCATCGAATGAAATACAGAAAAGTTGTACAGTACTTATATTTAACAGCCAGCAGTAAACTCGGTTTTCTAATTCAAGACCAAAAAACTACGACAGCAACGTCACTGTCAAAGTTGTCAAAATTTAAATGACATCTGACCATGTAAATTATTGCACCAAATGTTTTGAATACCTCAAGTGTTACAAGTACATTACCCAGATTTTGTACCAAAAATCTCCGATGTTTAAGTTTTTATTATCTCCTCTCGTATTTATGTAATAATAAATACATCTAATTATTTTGTTAAAACATAGTTAAAGTTATCAATTAATAAATTATCTTAGTGTCTAATAAAGAATAAGGATTTTACTAATAATTTATTGTAGTGGTAACATTGTGGTAGTTTTTTTGGTCTTCAATTTGAAATCGTAGTATAGACGTTTACAGACAGATACTTTTACTGTCAGTGTAGCAATAATGGGTATTGAAATAATAAGAAACTTCACATTGTCTAAAGTTAATGTGAGTCAAACTTAACCGAACGTGACCGAACAAAATAAATATTTAACTCAGTGTGTGTGTGTGTGTGTGTGTGTGTGTATGAGTAAATAGTTACAATATCTTACGTTGTAATAGATTGACGGCCTAAATTCAATACTACTGATTATTCTAATCTGCCGAAGAAATATTTGTCCTCAAATCAAATCATGTTTTTCTTATTCAAAATACAATAATATCCATCATGCATTCTTTCCAGTTATTGTTCTGCTTGCTACTACCGTTCAGACCCTCCCCGCTGGCCGAGCGGCATTCCGAGCTGACGGGCAGAACCCCAGACGTCAATTAAAGACTTTAAAAGGTGACCAGAAAACGGATGACCAATATCCATCAAAGAAGTTTTATGCTGCAATGACTCAGACAAGAACTGAGGACAAAGAACACTACGATATAACTGGGCTTCTTAAAGCTAAGATTGACTGGTTATCTGATGAAGAACCAATTGAAGAAGATATCGAAGTGTTATCTGGCAGTATATCCAAGGTGACTCACAAAACTTTCCAAAAGAAATACGGGATAAATCCATTTCCCAAAACACCAACTATAAATAAAAAGACAGCTAACACTAAGTACCAATTCAAAGATTTCATAAAAAAGTATGAACCGTCGACAGTTTGGGAGCAACTAGACAAGGAAGAAATTGTAACAGGCATCAATATGACGCTGCCAATTAAAACTGTGGCGTTATATAAAGGTATCGACAGTACAGACGAGCTGTTGAGTCTACCAGTAGAAAACGGTAACGCCAAGTTGCCAGTTCAGGTAAACGGTCGGAGATTCAGGGAAGGCCTCCAAAACGGAGAACTGTTCGGCTTCAACTACATGCACATACATCAGTACATCATCGAGCTGATGAAGCAGGCCATATACCAAGCGAGGAACAGGATAACCTTCATGCAGGATCTCAGGAAAGTCCATAGGCGTTCAGGCTTGTACAAAATGGGATACCTTTTTGCAAAAACTGATTTTGCCGGTAAAACCTTTACTCAAGTCTGTCAGAAAGCGTATCGAATGTGTTCAATGCTGCGACAGGGTATTCGTGGAGTGTACCGCCCCTTCCTGCACTTGTTGGACATCGTTTACGCTCTCGAACGTATAGAGGTTAAGTTGTTCGAATTTGATATACTGTCGGATTTGTTATTTCAAAATGATGACCTTGTAAGGAAAGTCATTTTTCAAAACGAAACATTGCAAACTCCCAGGGATTTGGCGACAGCCCTCGATAACATGTTTATTGAATAAATGTTACATTTGAATTACCTACTCTCTGTGTTCTTTCTTTACAGTATAAATCCGATTAACAGCTGCAGACCAATTTATAAAATATTAGCTAAGCAAAATGATGGTCTGACAGGAAGACGTACTCTTTTATAATATCCATAACTTTATAAGGTGAGCTATGAAACCGCAGGCTTACTACATATTAGAATTCTCCTCTGTGACTACCAAGTGATCTGATTCCGACAATTAGATTGAGGGCGAAATTTATACGGCATCACACCGAGATAATCTAGAGATCCGCTGATATTTATTATATCCGCTGAAAAATAATGGAGCGGTTGAAATTACGTCTGTCTCGATCTGTGAAGGAGTGGCAACAACATCAGGTGGAAAGTGAGCATGTTGAGAATGTAAGTCATGAGGTTAGATTCTGGGTGAATTTAAAAAGCGCGGTGAGGTCTACCCTGACATTTTCATAGTATCGCAGACGGGTTACTTCTCTCTGTGACTTGTAAGTACACATCTTACTACAAAGGTACCAGGTACCTAATATATTCGGTATGTAGCCAGAATATGCTCTCCGCTGCCGCTGGCAAGACAGGCTCACTACGCGCCGCGATAACAGCCTACGCACCATTGCTTGACTCCCCTTCTGTGTTTATTTAGACAATTGTACAGCATACTGTAGTTATATGAATAAAATTAGCTCAATATGTCAAGAAAATAAAGAAAAAAGTTATATTTATTTTAATGTGTAATGTGACTTTGGAAATTACGCAAATTTTATGACGTTTTTTTTATTCAAAAGAAATTTTATAAATGTATGCAGAATCTTCACAATTTGCCGAAATCAGTGCGGTACCGCACGGCTGGGCCCAAACACCTGCTGCGTCCCGCCCTGCCGACGACGCAATTGTATGTGTCCCGTCTACATTACTCTACGAAGGCCGAGGAGATCGTAGAGTACGTACGTGTGAAGACCGAATTATCCTGAGGGTCGTGAAGTTGGAGTCTCGCCACAAAGTGAATTTTAATTCTTATGTCTTGAGGGTTCCAACTGACCAGCTAGCGATCTTCATCAAGGAAGAGTTTTAGCCGAAAACACATCGTAGAATAAAAAACCGGCCAAGAGCATGGCGGGCCACGCTCAGTGAAGGGTTCCGTAGTTGCCCATCCTTCACAATAGACGAAAATTACGAGAAAGATTTCAGCTCTATAAAAAGGTCGTAAACGCCAAAGTAACAGTAATTACTTATTACCTTCTGGAAGTCATCGATTATACGCGCCAGATTGAGTGAAATGTTTTAATACAGTATGAAACTTAACTAATATGTGTAACGTTCGAAGTATAAGGACACCGCGAAGCACTTACGTCATTTTAAAGAAAATTATGAAATTTTGCGATAACTCAAAAACTGCTCGATTCAATATAGTTTTTATTGAAAGTACTTATAAGGCTTCATTCTCAAGAATTTTTTTATAATTTTTTGACCCGTTGTTGAAAAGTTAGAGGGGGGAGGACACTACTTTTTTTTATTTTCGGAGCGAATATTTACAAAACTGCGTACCCGAAAAAAAGTTTTTGTTTTGTTTTTCTTGAACCGTTTTGTCGGCGTGATACATACACATACTCATACTCATACCTAATTTCAGCTTTCTAGTACTAATGATCACGTAGCTAAGCTACGGACAGACAGACAGACGGACAGACGGACATGGCGAAACTATAAGGGTTCCTAGTTGACTACGGAACCCTAAAAAGAATGTGACCTAGTTGTTTAGTATTTTAATATTTAATATGTTAATATGTAAGGCATTTATCTATGGGCCTTTGATGCTTGAAATAAATGAATTATTATAATTATTATTCTCCTTTATTAATTTGAAATCTTAAGTTAGGTTATTTACAATAAAGTTACTATTATTATTTCCTTTATTTCTCTTGTATTCTGGCTAGGTTTTTTACAATAAATTTATAAAAAAAGTAAAATACAATAAAAAATTACAAAATATGTAAACACATTATAAAAAACCTAACCTAGGGTGCCGCCGGCAGCGGGGCAGGGCCCGGGCTACTAATACGGTGAATAGAGACTAAAGTACTATGTGTGACCTTACAAACGGTCCGGTAGTTTTGAATTTTTGATATGTTGTTTAGGATGGTTAGTCAGTGTTTAAAATGGGATCACCTCTAGTGGAATAAAAATTCTTGTCATAAATTTGATTGTCATAACTCATTTCGCATAATGGCTTTCCTCATACATGTTATTTGTCATAAATTATTATTTGCATAACATTTTATATGTCATAATTGTTGTTTGGCAGGCTTTTCATAAGCATAATTTAGTATGGCACAAAATTTCAAGTAATTTTATTGAATGTCATAATAATTGATAGTACGAAGAAGAGCAACGCATAAATTATGGTTTTCATAATTAATGGCAATAGAAATTATATGGTATAAGTTATATCACATGTACGAATCATAATACTTTATAACATTTGAAATAATGATACAAAAGTTACATGAGCACAAAAATAAAAAGGGGGGACGGGGGGGCAAAGCCCCCCCACAAGGGGGGCTCGGGGGGCAAAGCCCCCCGCATTAAGAAATCCTTCTCCACACTGACCTCTTTGTTGTAGGTTAGGTTAGGTTAGAATTGTGAACCTACAAATACGAACATCAGCCAGAAAAGTAGGTTAGGTTAGGTTTGAAAGAACTGCGACCCCCTCAGAAATGAACTGTTACCAGAAAACCAGGCTGATGTTGAAATAAAAAATTAAGAGCTTGATATAATTATGTTCTTCAGTATTATTCGCCAATGCACGATATGCATAAGAACATTATGACGATTAATGATTATGATTCAGGTTGATATGCTCCAAAATTATATGACATTCCTTACTTATGCGTAAAAACATTATGGTCATAAAATGTATGCGGATCAATTAATGACTATACACCTTATGCGCAAGGACTATTATGACAAAAGTGGTTATGCGCGGCGACATTATGGCTTTAAAATTTATGCAACCCAATATGGAACCGTTTAAAATGCAAAATGCACAATTCCCCCCCCTCCGCGCCCGCCACCATATTGAAAAAACCGGCACTTTCGTCATATTTTTGCTCATATCTTCCTTTAGGAGCATTTTAGCTAGAAGAAAGCTTCGACAATGTTATAGAGAGTTAAATTTACTACATTCTCCATTTTATATTTTTTTTCTAGGACAGATAGTTACGGAGATATCCACATTTAAAAAAACGTAAAAATCGCAATTTCCTACTGAAAAACAAACTTCTCGATTATATCTTCGTTTAGGAGCATTTTAGCTACAACAAAGCTTTGGCAATGTTGTAGAGAATTAAATTTACTATAATTTACACTTCAAATTTTGTTTTAAGGACGGTTAGTTACGGAGATATGCACATTTAAAAAACAGGATAAGTCGAATTTTCCGAAAATTTCTCAAAATTCTTGGTTTAGAACGCTGTCATTCAGTTATGGACTAGTCTAGGACAAATTAAAACATGTAGGAAATATAATTGCTTATAAAACGCATGTCCATTTTTACATACATTTTCGGAAAATGTGACTTTATTTTTTACATATCTCCGTAATTATCTGACCTAGAAACAAAATTTGAAATGTAAATTATAGTAAATTTAATTCTCTACAAAATTGCCCATGCATTGTTCTAGCTAAAATGCTCCTCAAAATCAAAAAAATCAAAAATGTTTATTGGTATCATATGTAAGGTTACAATTCTGCACTGGTGCCTCTTTTTAAGTATTCGAGATACTTGTGCTAAGAGAACACCGCTCTCCCTCAAGTTGTGAGTATACCATTACTACTAGTTAGTTCGGTTATTAATTTATCTTATCAAAATAAGATATTAAAGGTGAGACAATTTTCAACAATTCATCTTTAAATTTAAACAATGTTTATAAACAATTTTAAACAGTTTTAAACAATCTTAAACAATTTTAAACAAATTTTATCTTTTCAAAATTAAAACATTTTATCTTTGTATTAAAGGCTTAAATTTTAAACAAGAATACAGAACTATACTGTGGGTACTTACAAAATTTAAAAGTCGTACAGCTTTAGCTATCTAGGTGTGTGAATATGTGTGTGTGTGTGTGTGTGTGTGTGTGTGTGTGTGTGTGTGTGTATGTGCGCGCATGCATCAGTATAATTATATTGGTTTCTGAATTAAATTTTCAATATCAGAGTAGCTTTTACTTTTTAGCCACTTTGTTAGTTTAGTTTTACACTCATATGTAGTGGAGGAATGTATATCTATGTGTTTATTTATGAGATTATACAGGTTGGCGGATTGTGCTGCCTGTTGTCTCCTTGCAAATGCGGATTTCACTGTAGGGGGTTGGATAACTTTGAATTTTTTCCTGCGTGTGAAAGTTGTATCTATTTTGTATGTGGTTGTTTTGTGTGTCTTTAAGATCAGATGTAATATATACAGTTTCCTTACAGTTAGTAGGTCACCTAATACGTAGAGTTCCTCTGTGGGGAATCTGTACGGCTTTAGATACATTACTTTTAGCAATGCTCTTTGAGCTCTTTCAAGCTCAAGGAACTTAGCCTTTGTAGCACCACCCCATACAGGAATACAGTATGTGAGGACTGACTGGGCCAGCGACACGTAAACTTGATTTAGCATTTCTTTCGTAGCTACATGCCTAAGATTTTTAAAGATCCATATTAATTTACGAATTCTACTCATAATACTTTCTGTATGCAAGTGCCACGTGAGACGCTGATCAACCACAACCCCCAGGTATTTGGTAGATTCTACCTTGTCAATTTTAGGACAGGAACAGGTGGTTTGAGCGTTGTTGCAGGTATGGATCCTAATTGAGAAAGCAGCATTCGGTTGTGTACGGTTGTAGTTCGTAAAGCAAACATAATTAGTTTTTGCTGTGTTTAAGGTAAGTAAATGTCTCTTGAGCCATCTAGCAATCCTTGCGAGGCCAAGTTCTGCGGAGTGCTGCACATCCTCCCAAGTGTCCCCAGTAAAAACCACCGCCGTGTCATCAGCATATGTGAATACAGTTCCCTCCGCAATAGGCATATTACATAGCTGATTTATGTAGATCAGGAAAAGGGTAGGGCCCAAGACACTGCCCTGGGGTACACCGTAAGATATAACGCACTCATCGCTCACATGATTTCCTATCTTGACCTTTTGTGTCCTGTTTTGGAGATAGCTACTGAGTAGACATAGAGGAGTACCTCTTATACCAATCTTTTCTAGGATATTAATAAGGATGGGAACAGAGACGGTGTCGAATGCTTTTTTAAGGTCTAGGAAGACAGACAGACATTTTTTGTTTTTATCTACTTTACTAATTATTAGAGAAGAGAGAGCAGTTATGGCATCTTCTGTAGAGATACCCTTTCTGAAACCAAATTGGGCCCTTGATAGAATATCAAATTTATTTAAATAGTTCATTAACCTATTGTTTATCAGTTTCTCTAAAATGTTTGAATTTTTGGTTCCTAAACGAAGATATAATCCAGATGTTTGTTTTTGAGTTGGAAATTGCAATTTCTTAAGGTTTTTTAAATGTGCATATCTCCGTAACTATCTGTCTTAAAAACAAAATATGAAATGGAAAATGTAGTAAATTTAACTCTCTAGATAACATTGTCGAAGCTTTCTTCTAGCTAAAATGCTCATAAAGGAAGATATGAGCAAAAATATGAAGAGAGTGCCGGTTTTTTCAATATGGCGGCGGGCGCGGAGGGGGGGGAATTGTGCATTTTGGATTTTAAACACTGACTAACCATCCTAGACAACATATCAAAAATTCAAAACTACCGGACCGTTTGTAAGGTCAAAATCCTTTATTCACTGAATTATACTGGTGGTTAGGGCTGCAGAGAGAGGAATCTCCTGACGATGCGCGCCGTGTCCAGGAGTACCGCCTTCTGTATCTGGCCCTTGATCCAGCCATTATAGCACAAAAAAAAAAAACTGCTATAGTTGATTGCAACAGTGCCCTATAGGCCGTCTGTTGTAACCAAACACGTAGAATTTTGAGGAATTGAGAATTAAAACTGTTTACGGATTTTTGTGACGTATATTATAATTTTATAACCAAAATTAAACAGATGTCCTAACCAAATTTATAATTGAATCGAAGAATAGGCCGGCTAACAGGCTTTTAGAATTTTGAAAACATAATTGGATACAAAATTGACAACGGACTTAAAAATACTATGAAATGGATATCTAACCTATCACGCACAATATGATAGTCGTAAAAGATAATGCACAGCTATAAATAACAGTCTATAGGAGTAAGTCTTGATACAGTTGGTAATCACTTCCTTGATGGTTGATTTAATGGGGAACTTTCCTCCAACGAAAGAAAGGGTAGAGAATACCTCGCTATAAATCCAGTTGTTATTTAAATCTGCAGGCGCTCCTTGGTCCACAAATCAGCCGAAATTAACCTTTCCGCATATGTCATTTAGGAGAATATTCATAGCGTATGTGGCACTTCACTTGTGGATATGGAAAACGTTAATATTCCTCAATAATAAAACTGTCTGGATCTTAAGAAATTTGTTGGTCTCGTAAAATAATCATTTAAAAATCTTTTTCAGTTCACTGACGTTCCCTTCCAAAAATCCCATTTCTTCTTTTCTTTTTTTAACCATCAATCTTTAATCTTCGATTTGTCAATTTCGTTTCATCAAATTTCGATGGCCTGATACCAACTGATTCACAAAAAGTGTATACCTGGTATTAAAACTTATGGTAAAAATTACAGTTAAAAATGAACACAAAAATTTAAAAATAAACATTGCAGTTTTACTGCACCATCTAGCAAGAGTCTCTTAAGATGTTTGTCGAGACTCTTCGCTATAAGACCGTTCGCCGATACGACTATCGGGACAACGATCGTCGAGTCAACATCCCACATGGCGGTCACCTCGTGAGCCAAGTCAAGGTACATGCTGAGTTTGTCCTTCTCAGCCTTCACGAGGTTCTCGTCATGCGGTATGGTGATGTCGACGAGCACTGCCTGGCGCTTGGATCGATCTACCAACACGATATCAGGCTTGTTGGCTACAATAGTCCTGTCCGTGATGATAGATCGATCCCAATAGAGTGCCACGGCACGACCATTCTCGAGAACTGGCATCGGTGCGTACTTATAGTACGGCATCTCAGACCCCACAAGACCGTATCGAAGAGCAAGTTGCTGGTGAATGATCCTGGCTGATGTCTGTGCAAGGGTTCCATATTGGGTTGCATAAATTTTTAAGCCATAATGTCGGTGTGCATAACCACTTTTGTCATAAAAATCTTTCCGCATAAGTGTGTTAGGCATTAATTGATCCGCATACATTTTATGACCATAATGTCTGTACGCATAAGTAAGGAATGCCATATACTTTTGGAGCATATGAACCTAAATCATAATCTTTTAACGCCATAATGTTTTTATGCATATCATATTTTGGCGCATAATACTGAACAACATACATACCAATCTCCATACTAGATATATTTTGTTAATTTGAAATTAGTGTAATAAGTACCTACTAATTATAACATTTTACATGTGAGTAGTGTTATCACTTCTATTTTACGATGCGTATGTATATGTCATTTATAAATAAAGCATGTTAATTTTTTTTTTTTTCCCTGATCAACCTACATATCATGCGCTTTTTTAACCTAACCTAACCTAACCTACTTTTCTGGCCGATGTTCGTATTCATAGGTTCACAGTTCTAACCTAACCTAACCTACAACTAACCTAACCTAACCTACTTTTCTGGCCGATGTTCGTATTTATAGGTTCACAATTCTAACCTAACCTAACCTACAACTAAGAGGTCAGTGTGGAGAAGGATTTCTTAATGCGGGGGGCTTTGCCCCCCGAGCCCCACTTGTGGGGGGCTTCGCCCCCCCGTCCCCCCTTTGTTTTTCTGCTTATGTAAGTTTTGTATCATTATTTCAAATGTTATATTTTTGGTACATGTGATATAACTTTATACTATATAATGTCTATTGCCATTAATAATTATGAAAGCCATAATTTATGCGTTGCTCTTCTTCGTACTATCAATTATTATGACATTCAATAATATGATTTGAAATTTTGTGCCATACTAAATTATGCTTATGAACAGCCTGCCGAACAACAATTATGACGTAAAAATTTTATGCAAATAACAATTTATGACAAATAACATGTATGAGGAAAGCCATTATGCGAAATGAGTTATGACAATCAAATTTATGACAAGAATTTTTATTCCACTAGAGGTGATCCCCTGTGCAAGTACTCGCCGTTAGCAAGATTAGAACAACCAGAGATGATATGCCTGAGTGACTCACCGGGACGGCAGCAACCCGACATAAGTCGACCGTATCGTCCTTCAGGATATATATCCGGTAATTGTTCGTCATCATTACTTCGTCCGTAATTGCACAGGCAAAACCTTTGGTTTCCCCGAAGAGATCCCCGAAGCGTAGCCAGTTCACCGACGCGAGCAGATCTACATCGGGCCCCGTAAGGGCCTTGTAGAACCACCCAGGTAGCTCCTTGCTCTTCCATACGGCCCTGCGGTCATCGGTGCTAAGCACCTTTGGTCTGCGCCAGTTCTCATTTGCTAAGGAAAGAGAGGTGAGGCCTTTGTCAACTGCTACTACATCGCGATGAATCCCACACTCGTTGTTTAGGAAATACTCCCTGAGACTGCACACCTCGCGGTTATGCACACTTACACTTACGCGGGGTACAGTCTCATAACTGACGAGCGTGGGTGCCTCACGCGGTGTGTAATGAGCAGCTGACGGACCTTCGTACCCAGGGCATCCAGCTCAGTCTGAGTCCACCTTAGTATGCCAAAGGAGTAAGTAAGCAGAGTCATCACCCAAGCGTTGAAAGCGCGGGCCTTGTTGCCACCCGACAAAAGACTGATAAGTACTTTTGTCAAGCGGGAAAACAAACGCTCCTTCAACGCCTGCCTAATGTCCCCGTCCGCAATACCCAATGAATGTGACAAGGTATTATTATTATTATTATCATGTATGTCGCACCCGCTCACGGCACAAATAGTGTCCCGGACCTTTGGGAGGTATGCGCGGAGCCGAAGCCAACGCGTAGAGCCCCTTTCAACAATTTAATGGAATGTGTGTACATCGAGCGGATGCTATCCCTTCACTTGTCCGTGCCATGGGACACACACAGAGACAGCGCCCGCTAGGTGCAAGAACTATTGATGGATATATGGAAATTGGGCTATGGGCTGTGCTATGGGGATGAAATGTAGGACTTCCTAATTGGGCTATGGATTGAGACAATCGGGCGTCTACCAGGAAAAAAGTCTCATGTGAAACGGCACTGGTAGACGATGACTCGCCTCCCGCAAGATTGGCCCCTATAAATAGCGACACATGGAGTGGCCTAAGGGCAACATCGGTGCGGAAGGCTAAGGGCGGAGATGTGTAATACTAGACTTTAAACCGAAGCCAACGAACCCCTTACGTTTATACATCCGCCCCCTAGCCGCAACTCTCGCGACTCCACTCTGGCCGGCCGGTTAACACGTTCACTGCGGTACGGGGGCCTCCGAGCCCCGTACGACGTCGTCGTTCAGTGCGGGGGACAAAAAACAGTGTTTACTCGCTGGTGCGGAGCCTGTAACTTTGGTATTTTTTTGTCTACAATAGACACAAATATATAATTATGATCCTTTTTTTAAGTCTAATCAGGTGATATATAAAATATAAACGGGGTCCCACGAACCCCGTACCGACCACAGAACAAAAATTGTCTTCCAGTGCGATACGGGGTACTGAGAACCCCGTATAGATATTAGCTGACCCGTACGGGCTAATGAGCTCAGTGTCACTAGTGCAGTTATTATCGCAAGTCTTGTTATCGGTATCGGTAAATTGTATCGCAGATAAGATCATACGAAGAAAACTATGTGTACGTAAGTTCCAAAAACCACTGTGTTGAAATTGTTATAATTTAGAACATTAAATACAGCTCAAATGTAGGTATATGCAATATTTTGCATGTTAGTCAAGTTACTTAAGACTGTTCCACTTGTTTAATTTTTTACATCCAGTTTAAATCACGTTTAAAACATAATAATGATTAAAATTTATCGTTTGTTTTTATTCCCATCACTATCAACTTATCGACACACACAAAGTCTGTGCGGTCTGGGGTCCGCTAAACCCCGTTGCGATACGGGGATAATAGAACCCCGTACTTTCTTTTCCTTTTAATTTAATAACCTTTCATTGTGTCTACGTGCGGACGCAGGGTCACATAGGTCATATTATTCTCTTTGAATTGATGTAAACAAATTTGTAAAAAGATATGATTTCACGATTTTAGAGCAGTTTTAACTGACGGGGGAGTACGGGGCACTTTTATACCCGTAACGCATCACGGCGAAAACCACTACGGGGTCAATCAGGCCCCGTAACGCACTGAAATTCAGGACAGAGTTTTAGATTGCCGCAGTGAACGTGTTAAGGACCAAATTCACGCAGAAAGCTGTTTTTTTTAACTTATTTTCGACTGCTCGCAATGAAACCATGAAATAGCTATGTTATTTTCTAGAACTCAGGGAAAAGTATTATTCATTTCAAAAAGTTGGTTGAAATTATCAATATAATTTGTCATAATATATCAAAAAAAAGGAATAAGGCCTCTTAACAGCATCGGTTGAGTTTGCTACTCTACCACACTGACACGTGTATTTTATAATCATTAAACAATTTTCTCAATTATTGTAAGGTAATAAACTTGTTTTATTAAAAACGTAATAAGAAAACAGTAGGTAATCTAACGATAAAACTCAATTTTACAAGCATTCAAACTATTATTTGATATTAATTATTAAATATTGGATTTAAACCTATAAATCCTAAAAATTTAATTGTTAGAAACACTTGCATTTGATTAGTAACAAAAGATTACCTATTCAAAACATTGTCGTAATTCAAGTCCTATAAATATATTGCTCACACGAACAATAATGAAGAACTAGGTAACTATAATATAACTACACTGCGGGCTTTTCTCACGTAAATAAATGTTGCAGGACCTATTCGTCTCTCTCGCACTCACATGCTCGTCAGGAAGTGACGGGAGCTATGTCATTTATTTATTTATTTTTCGAATCACATAAAATGTCACATGACAGTTTATACACCAAAGCGTTACACGGATTCTTAAACTTAATACTTAAGAGGCCTTATTCCTTTTAATATATTTTTTTATATTATGACAAATATATTGATATAATTACAACTAACTTTTTAAAGTGAATAATAATTTTCCCTGAATTCTACATAGTAACATAGCTATTTCATGCTTTCATTGCGTGCAATCGAAAATAAGTTGAAAAAAACAGTTTTCTGCGTGAATTTTGTCAATTTCGAGTAAGTAGTTTTTGAAACAAAAATTATGAATCAAAAATTCAAACTGGTTTCAAATATATACCAATAAATCGCAACGGCCCTGTTCTGAGTAGTAACATTGATAATATGTTAAGAAACAAGTTTGATCATAGAGGGAAATGTCTAGAACAATCAGCATTTTTGAACAGATATGGAGCCTTAACCCTTTAGTGGTTCATCCTCCTCCTCCTCCTAGCCTTGTCCCATTTTTTTGAGAATGAATTCTCAATCGGGGTCGGCTACCTAAATCCCAAGATGTGGCGTAGGCACTAGTTTTTACGAAAGCGACTGCCATCTGACCTTCCAACCCAGAGGGGAAACTAGGCCTTATTGGGCTTAGGTGGTTTCCTCACGATGTTTTCCTTCACCGAAAAGCGAGTGGTAAATATCAAATGACATTCCGTACATAAGTTCTGAAAAACTCATTGGTACGGGCCGGGTTCGAACCCGCGACCTCCGGATTGAAAGTCGCATGCCCTAACCACTAGGCTACCACCGCTTTTATACTTAACAGACCAGAAAATATAAACATACGAATCCATTAAAACATCCACAGCTCGTAAAACGTATTCTTTTCATTCATAACAGGGTTCTTCTTTGACAAAATTTGCAGGATATCTTAATTGATGAACAAAATAAATACATGATCGCTATGTCCCTATAGATATGGCTGACCTACGATTTTTCACTTACTTTACGGACAGTGGCAAATATATTGCCATCTTGTATCTGAAAAAAATCTCTGGAAAATGAAAAAATTATCTCTCCGTTAAAAAAAAACTAACTAACGAACTGATTTGGCACAGCAACCCAAAATGAGTTTTGGCCTCCAACACGAGAGCACGCCATTTAAAAAATCAATTGAACCGTACATACTGCCAGAATTTGAACTACCACCGTAGAAAAAAAAACGGTTTAAGGGTTCAGTGCGCCAAGCGACATAGACGCATTGATGAGTAATAAAAAATAAATATTAATTGGACATTAGCGCGGCCCGGCCGCTGCTTGCGAATCGACGCGATGAGTGCCTCCAATCAGAGTCAACCCGTCGCCAACGATTTCCTCGCCTTTCTGCAGCAAAAGGAGAAGCTGCAGCTGGAAGGCAAGATGGATGCGGTGACCGCTGTCCAGTTCAGTTCGCGGGCATCGAGTTTCATCGTCAAGGACATCTGTGAAGCGGAGCAGGTGTTGTGCCAGTCCCTTGGGATCGTCGGCACAAGGGAGAACCAAGATCGGATTCCGGAGTTTGTGGCGACGGGTGCCCCTATCCTGCCGTCTCATGTTCCGGATAGTATCGATGTTAGCTGCTTGTATAAGGATATCGTGGCCCTATAAACAAGTTTAGCCGAAATAATTTTGAAATTCGTCACTATTACCACATTATAATAAAGAGTACTAACGTACAGTATGGACACTCCCTGCCTCCCCCCGAAAGTGCCGCCCACCCGCGCTCGGTTACCTCGCAGTTACCGGCTGGCAAGGACGCGACGACGCGGTGCGCAGAGCGGAGGCCACGTATAATATTCAAATATTAAACAAATACTTTTGTAATGGGCGTGTATTGTGCTGTGTACGGTTGTTTAAGCTCTATAAACAACAAAAATAAAAGAAAGTTCTACAGATTGCCATTGGATGAATCAAGGCAAGTACATACCCAGTTATTTTCAAAGTGTTTTATGTTTTAGTATAAAACCAACTTACAATAGGTACTTATGTTTAGTATTTGTTTTGCCCTATCCGTTTTCGACCTAAACCTATCAGATCACACTGAAAACAACACAATATATATATGAACAAAAAATCATGTTTTGAACTTACGTAATATTTTGGTGGCCTGAATTTCCTTACAAAATTTAGTTACTTCTTTTTACTGATTCAAAATAGGAAACTATTTGTATAAATCGAGCTTAGATACCCACCTTACAGCGTAATATGATTCTTATTTCTTCCTAATTCGCGCAATGAGTTTTTAGTCATTGAGGTCGAATTTGAACGCGGGCGGAATTAGAAATCGTAGTTTAACATTAGTTTAATTGTATTATAAGCACACAAAATTAATTCGACGCCGCTATTACAAGGTCATCTCATATCCATATCCATATCCATATCCATATCCATTTATTCAGTATTAGTCATACATTGTCAACAAGTATAATACAATCAGCAATTATATTAAAGTAACTTAATTTATATTTATATTAATTTATATTGAAGTTAGGGATTAGGTACATTATAATATGAAATACAAGTTACTGAGTAGGGTCAATTGCGTCTAAAAATTCATTAACTGAATAATAGGCCTTTTGAAGTAGCATCAATTTTAATTTGGAGTTAAAACCCGTAGTGGTTTTTATACCTTTAATGTGACATGGGAGTTTATAAAAAAATTTAACTCCAATAACATGCATACAATTGCTAGTCCTCGTTAACCGATGAGTGGGCAGTTCTAAGTCATACTGACGGCTGTCAAAATGCCTGCTACTTTTCCAGCGTTTTTTGGAAAATAATGCCAGGTTAGCCCGGACATACTTTGCTACATCAAATATAAATAGGGAGGGGAGTGTCAGTATCCGGAAATCAATGAACAGTTGACGGGCAGGAGTATCCGGTGGGACTTTTGCCATAATTCTGATAATCTTTTTCTGAATTATAAACGGTTGATCCCTACCCGCAGCCAAGCCCCATAGATCCAGACCGTACGATAGGACTGGGTGGACGTACCCATAGTAGGCCTTGACAATGTTCGGACCTGACAAGTTGGGTGAAAGGCGCGAGATGATATAATGTGCGGAATTCAATTTGGCGCATACTTTATCAATGTGGCTTTGCCATTGTAATCCGCAGTCGAAGGTGAAGCCTACAAAACAGGTATTTTTAGTAGTCGACAGAGACACGCTATCTACTTCCACAACCATTGGTTGTACGCTGGTGGCCTCAGATTTTTTGAGTTCAAATTCCAGTAATTTGGTCTTGTCTATATTTAGTAGCATACCGTTAGCACGGAACCACTTCGAGAGTCTGCATATGACAGTTTGGACATTCAGGCATAGTTGCACTCTATTTTCTGCGTTCACTATCGCACAAATGTCGTCAGCGTACATTACAAAATCTACCATTGTTGAGTCGTAAGGCAGGTCGTTCATTAGCAATACAAACAAATTGTTGCCAACGTTAGACCCTTGAGGTACCGATCTGTCCCCAACAGGCCTGGCTTCGGATCGTTCACTATTCACTTCGGTAGTTTGATAGCGATCCGACAAGAAGGAAGTGATGAGCGCCAGCGGTATACCGCGGACGCCGTAGTGCTCTAGTTTATTCACGATGAGAGAATGATCTACCAGGTCGAAGGCACGAGATAAGTCAAAGAAAACCGCAGCTACCCGTCTCCGGCATTCTAAATGGTCTAGCACGGTCCGCAGCAGGAGCCGGGCGGCTACCGTTGTTGACCGTCCGGCCTGGTAAGCATATTGCTGTCTACAAAGAGAGTAATTTTTTCTTAAAAATTGCATAAGTCGATCACAGATTCCCATCTCAAAGACTTTTGATACCGCAGGCAACAGTGAAATAGGCCTGTAGCTTTTTAGTTCTGTTCTACTTCCTTTACCCTTATAGACCGGTGTAACCTTAATTTTTTTGAGGGAATCAGGATAAATGCCGTGGCATATAGAATCATTAAATTGGCAGCAAAGTGCTTGTAATATAAAGCTCGGTAGGTTTCGCAGGATTTGGGTAGGGAGACCATATACGTCTTTTGTACCTTTTGGTTTAATTGATCTTATTAATTTTAAAAGTTCTTCAACCGTGAACGGTACAAGAAACATACTTTTTGTCACTAACGGTATACTAGACCGTAGGAGACGCATCGCCTCTGTGATATCAGGTCTCTGAGGAGTGTCGCGGACCACAGACAGATAGTAATTATTGAGCGCTTCGGCGAGTTGTGCGTCGCCGCCGGTCTCCCCGCACACGGCGTGCCGCAATACAGCGAGCGGATCCCCACCGTGCATGTTTTTATTAGTCTGTGATTGTATCATACGCCATAAAGACCTCGATGTGTTTGTTCCCTGTGAGATTGAGTCATTGAGGAATTCCCTTTTCGTTTTTCTAAGCAAACCATTATGCTGGCATTTATAAGCTAAAATGAAGTTGCCTAACTCATTATTTTCCGGATAGAATTTCTGTAGCATGAGTAGTAGTTGCAAAAGATCATTGCTGTCGTTTACTTCATTATTTGACCAAGACTTATTTTCATGCAGTATTCTAACTTTCTTGATGGGACAATGACCATTAATTTTTTCTATAATGCAATGTAACAAAGTGTCAAAATTAGCATTATTACTATTTGTAAAAATTGACCAATCGTATTGCTGTAGCTCATTTAAGAATTTATCGATTCTTGGCTGCGAGGTCAGCCTTTTTTTAGCGTGCCGGGTGGTGTGCCTATAGTCTTGAATAGATATCTCGACACACACAGCGCGATGGTCGCTTAAGGCGAGGTCTAGCGGTGACGATTTGATCGAGTCTTTCATCAAATCAGTATAAGCATGGTCTAGACACGTTTTTGAGGTACCCTGAATTCTCGTAGGGAAACTGACAACCGAGCGAATATCAAATAACTTCAAAAGACCTATTAATTGACGTTTCTGTTTAGATTTTTTTAACAAATCGATGTTTATGTCACCCATTATCAATATATAAGCGTCTTCAGTAACTACTTTCTTTAGTAACAATTCAAGTTGTCTTAGAAATATTTCAAGGTCTCCCTCAGTATTCGATCGATAGATACATAGTACAATCAAATTCATTTCAATAAGTTGCACCGCAGCTATTTCAATATGCATTTCTATTGAGAAACCACATAAGTCACTTCTTTCAAGTAAAGTTACACTATTATGCGCATATACACACACTCCGCCATGGCGTCGATCAGTACGTGAGAAATAGGAGATTAAATTGTAATTCATGATATTTGTCACCCTAATTTCATCAGCCACTAACCAGTGTTCTGTCATTAAAAGAAGTTCACACTTTAATTGGGATTTTAGTAAAGATTCAATGTTGCAGATTTTGTTTCGTAAACATTGTACATTTTGCTGAATAATTCGCAGTTGTTTACATCGGTCCTGTGTCGAACGGCCGGCGTCAGCTGTTTTAGACGTTGGCAGAAGCGGGGTGGTTGACAATACTGTCCCTTTCGCACTCGTTGACATCTCCCCGCTGCTCTTGGCGGAGTCTCGCAAGAAACCAGTTGCTGTATCGCACGCCCTTGGGCCATAACAATGGCGAGTCAAAAGAATCGAAGAGTGTTTCCGGTATCCCTATGATGAAAGACGCATGCCTGTCCGTTTTTATGTTACGTTTTTCAACATAGTATTTTTCTGATGTCATTATACCATTCAGGAACTTTAAAATATCTTCTCTAGTTGTGCTGGGTGTAAACAACCAGGCTTGAATATATTTAATTTGTTCAACTGCCTTTAGCTCACTCGATATTCCGGAGCCTACAGATACCTTTTGTTGTGTACTTCTTTTCCTTTTGTAACGTACGTCCATCCAGGGGTTTGTGTTCAGGTCCACTTTTAGGTTATCATCGTTGTCCGAGACTACTAGTGACATTGATTGTTGTGGCTCTTTAATTGCGCTGTTAGAGTGAGCTCCAGTCGGTTTTGTGGCCACACATGTAGGTGCAGCGCTCGGCGTTTGACGGCCGTGGTCGGGTGTTATCGGCTGCGCACTCATTGGTGATATGTTTGTATCTCGACGGACAGCGGAGTCAGCGCTGCGCTTTTTGTTCCCGCATTGGTTTGCGGTCGCTTCAGCCCCCTTCAGTCGAGCTTGCCGTTGCGGTCTTTGCAGCGCTTTTGGTGCTGCCGGGGCAGCGGTGCCCACTTGGATTATCTTCGCCTTGGGGGTAGATTCTCGTGCATTAGACCCATCTTTTAACTGTTCAATGAGTTGACTTTGATTCACTATTAGTATGTTTTGGTCACTTATTTTGCGTTCTAGTTCATTAACTTTAGTCACAAGTGCACTCACGGACTCCGAGAGATCCCGGACTAAGTTTTCTATAGCTTTTGCGGACATTTTACACTACTTGCGAATAAAAAGCACAGAGCGAGTTTTCAGTGGCACATACCGCGAGGGGCGCGCATATTGCTGTACATTGTGTTCCCGACTAGTGCGTTCAAAATGGCGGCAACCCTAGCATGTCTTATCTCACTCACACAAGCATGGTACTCGTTCACCTACACGAGCTTAGACTGTGTGCGAAGCAACGCGTTTCTTTCATACATTTGATCGCCATTGTCCGAGGTGTGCTATTACTGAGTTACGCAACGAAGTTACTAGTTTGCGAAATAGTGCTCCAGCTCAGTCGGTATTAGCATCAAATTTCAAGAGCGACGACCGGCCCGCTTCTACTATTAACGCCGAGTCTGTTAATTTGCGTGTTGCTGACACTGTAAAAGGTGCCGCTCCCGCCGCTCCACCGCCCGCGCGCCCCCCGCACGTGCAGCCGCCTCAAGTTTCTACGTCACGCCAGCGTTCTTATGCTGACGTCGCCGGTCAGCCTGTCGCAGCTAACCGGGCCTCCTTGCCTTCTAAGGCATGTACAGTACGGGTTCTCTATAAAGAAAAGTCCTCCCGCACCAATGTGGATAAGGAGGGATTCACACTGGTGGAAAGGAAGAGCAAGGCGCGCAGGGCGCCCGGCAAGACTCTGAGTGGCACTGCCGAGCCGGTTGGTTCTGGTCTTCGGATTGCCACACCGAGTAAGGCGCTCTATGTGTCGCGCTTGCATCACTCCGCCGTGGCTGATGATGTGGTGGAGTACGTCCGCCGGAAGACTGGCTTCTCGCTGAGGGTGCACCAGCTGCAGTCCCGGCACTACGTGCACTTCTGCTCATTTGTGGTGCGCGTGCCGCGGCCGCTGCAGGGCACCATCGCAAGTGCAGACTTCTGGCCGAAGGGTGTTGTGTTTCTGCGGTTTCG
The DNA here is from genome assembly GCA_932273695.1 of Apotomis betuletana. Classification (NCBI taxonomy): domain Eukaryota; kingdom Metazoa; phylum Arthropoda; class Insecta; order Lepidoptera; family Tortricidae; genus Apotomis; species Apotomis betuletana. Next base: position 538,745 of record OW026308.1, on the reverse strand, counting down.
GGGCAATCTGCCGAATCCTGCGCCAGATCAGACGACGCAACGGAGCCACGCAGTTACGACGCCTACATCAAACTAGATTTAAGCTTTTCTAAAATGTAATTTTGTAGTTCACAGTGCCTTGGTTTATACTGTAATACTGTGTATCTAATTTGAATAAATAAATAAATAAAGGGTTAACTAAAACCTAAGTAACTTACAACTACAAACAAGATCATTATCTTGCTCTTTCTCTAGCACTCTGTTCCATTCAGCCATCAGTCTCGCTATCCCATTCGCAAACAAATTATGCTCACGCATTCAGATTGTGCTAAGACTAAGTATAGGGAGTTAATTGTTGGTGTCGAGCGCGGAACGGACGAGTGCAGGCGCAGCGCAGACGCGTGCGCGGGGGCTCCGCGGCCAGCGGGTGGCGGCGCAGCTGGTCTGATGATGGAGCAGAAAGGTGGTAGGAACGCTGTAATCAGACGATACAATCCCACCAAGTTTGGGCTCTTTAGAATCATCTCGGTGCGTAGTTGGCGGATGTTTAGAAAAAAATAAAGTCGGCTATAAATGCTTGTCACAAAGTTAGTGAACTGGCAACCCTAGCCATGTAAACATTAGCTCATAGATTGTCCGTCGATTTAATTAAATATTAATAGATAACTCATACTAATACTAGTGAAAGTGCAACAAAAATTATAACCTAGAAACTTACATCCATATACTACGTCAAATTCATGCAATTGAAGGATATACCGAACACATAGCGAAGAGGTGAGAAATAATTTTGTCGTTACACTTTGAATTCACTTCAGATTTGAAAACAAACGGGAATTAACAGTTTGCTTTTCAAGGAAGATAACTGTATCACCGGCATTCACTCGAAAACTAATTGGCCATTACACTGACAGTTGACACTCCTATCTGCTTACCAACAAAGAGGAAAAATACCTGTGTTGCCACTGCACTAAATTATTGACAGAGGCATATTTCTAAGCGCAACTAGGAAAAAGCGCCATCTATTGATCACTTTCATCAACCACAACGACAACACACATCTATTGTTATTGTTTCGTTTGTTTATTGTTTGCACTGAAATAGAATTCAACGAAATGACTCCATTACCTTCGAATAAATCGATTGCATGCTTTAAGTGTAAGTTGACGATAAGAACTAAGGAATTTCTACAATGTTCAAACTGTCGCAAATTCTTCGACCTGAATTGTACAGGGAGCATTACATTAAACAGATATCGCTTGATGACACACGAAAACAGGAAAGAGTGGACATGTAATATATGCTGTGATAAATCACGTACAAAGGTAGCAAAGACAAGCACAACGAAAATTGACGGCAGTAATAATACACAGGACAATATTACCCGTAGGAAACGTATTGTGAATGCAAAGTCTAACTCTTGTGAAGACGCATCCCAGACCTTATCTGATGCGAATATTATGAGTTCGACACTTAAAGATTTAAGTACATATGAAAGTCCTCGGAGCCTTCCAAATGTGTCCATAATGGAATGTTCTCAAATACGAGTATTAGCCCTTAAGTTACAATTAGAAGATCTGACGATAGAACTGTCAAGCGCCCATGACGAAATTGCGAACTTAAATACAGAAAATAGTGACTTACACCAACAAATTGACGATTACAAGAAAAAAATTGTTGTTTATACGACTCTACTCAAAGATCGACCTCAAAGCAAATGCACTCCCTCAAAAAATATTCGGAACAGTCCAATTTCGCTTTCATCTGGCACTATGAATTCGTTAGAATCTGAAAATAAAATAAAGGAACTAGAAAGTGAGATAAGCAAATTAAACAAAAAAATAAGTACTCTTCAAAATAAATTGAGCAAGGTCTTATCAACAAACAAAGAAATAACACGCAAATCAGATACATTAATAAATAAGGACATAACACTCTCACGCATACAACAGTCGACTAAAACACTACAAAAAACGGTTAAACAGCTAGAACAAAAAATCAGCAATACCTCGGTTTTCGAAAAGTGTTCAGATAAAAACCAGAGTACATCTGAGCAAAAGCCACATTATTGTCAACATAAAACAGTGGACATCAATAATGTAACACCCAAACCGAAGCTTCTACTTTTGTCAGATTTCCGTGGAGCTGACTTACTACTGCCTCTCTCTAAGATAAGAAGAAACGACTACGATTTTTCTGCAGACATACTACACTATGGTACAACAGAAAGAGTGCTACAAAATGTACAACAAAAAATCCTTAACTTTAGGAAAAGCGATTGTCTAGTCATAATGTGCGGAGGCAGTGACTATAACGTCACGCCGTTAAAAAATATTCTAGATTTCTTAGAAGTTACTGTTAAAAATTCTGAACATACTAATGTAATCATCTGTGACATTCCATACTCAATAATTGAACATTCCGACCATTACAATAACTTTATCAGTAAATTAAATACTGCAATTCATAAAAAAATTGCTAATTTGCCCCATGTGTGGCTACAACCTAGCAGTACTTATCTAGGAATGACGGATTATCAAAATGATGGCAATCGCCTAAATCACAGAGGAAAATATAAATTAGCACAATGTATAAACAATTTACTATAATATGTAAATGAGGCATTTTATAACAGCAGCATTTTTTTAGAAATAATAAAACATTAAATAATGTATCCATAGATAGTATCAATAATGGTCTCATCGTTTATAACAACATATATGTTCTGCATCAAAACATTAATGGCATAATTAATAAGGCAGATATATTATGTGTTCATTTACAGGCGCTAATGGAATCCGGGAAACCCGTTGATGTTGTTTGTATTACAGAGCACAATATGAAGAAAGGCGATGAGACACAGTTAATCGTGCCTAACTATACACTAGCTACATTCTTTTCACCTCACCAGCTCAAACATGGCGATTTTGCTGTCAGATAACAGTGAACAAAATGCGATTTTGTTTCGAGCGTGAGTAGAAAGTAGCTTTTTAATTTTTTCAATATCTGACCACGAATTGTCATTCTTCAGCCAAAGGTTAATTATATAATTCTAATGATTTGAATCTCGATGCACTCTGTTTCTTTCATATGCATATAAAAGAGAGGGATAGAAATTTATCAATTTGAAATTCGATTTTCGAATCCGACCTCGATTGAGAACAGTTCGGATACGCGTTATACCAAAAAATTCATTAAAAACACCCGAAAAAGTTTTAATTGCAACGTTTTTTCTTTTTCTTTATTATATTTTTATTTAACGACCGAATATTAAAATTATTGTGCCTATTATATAAAACATCATTGCTCAAATAAAATAAGATTTTTCAACTTATTACTTATTGTAAATATAATAATAATTTATAATTTCACCATTTATGCATATTCGAAACATACCTTACAAAATATCGAGTTCATAATAATATATTATTATAATTGTTACTTTCTTTTGCATTTATTTTGTTTGGTGTTAGGAGTAAAAATATTAATCAATTTATAAACAAAATCTCGTAATATAACATGTATTTATAAATAAACACGTCATGTATGTATCTGCTAAATCTTCCAATTTGATCAAATAATGACAATAACCGTGTTGGTTGGTTGATTATAATTTCAATTAAATTATATTGTTATTCCTTTTTAAACAGCACTTATCTATTTTCTGATTAATAATATTATTGAAATCAGCAACAAAGACTATATAAACATACGTTGGAAGGAAAAGCACAAAATGTCGAATATGTTCTCGCTGATGAGGTGAAAAGTTGTGTGTGCTACACGAGAGCAAAGTTTTTTGCATCTCGTGCTGTTGAGTCCCTCGCTACACTCAGGATTCTAACATAGAATCACTCGCTACGCTCGTGATTCAAACGTAGACTCCTTCGCTTGCTCGGGACTCAAAATCAGCACTCGCAACAAAAAACAACTTTGCTCTCTTGTTGCACAAATAACTATTTGCAAGAGATAACAGAAATGGAGGTTCTTGTATTCTGGTACGAAATTGTCACAAGTTAAAGATACTACACGAAGTCACCAACGTTTCTATACCAAATATTGTCGAATGTACAGCTGTAGAATTAACTGAGCATAATTTAATTATTATTTGTATGTATAGAATTCCTAAAAATTATTCAGCTTACGTAATACTGTTTCTAAATAAACTCAATGAAATTTTAGCTCAAACTTGTTACAATAATAAAAAAATTATATTGTGTGGTGACTTCAATATTGATACCCTCAAAACTACTGCACATTCGACTGATTTCAAAAATCTTCTATATGGACACAATCTTAAATTAGGAATATCTCAACCGACAAGACTGAGCAGTGGTACTTGTATCGATAACATTATTCATAATGTACGCGGTGGTAAGACTGAGGTACTAGAACTTGCCCTTTCTGATCACACTGCACAGTTATTAAAATGTCCTGTGAAGAAAACACTGGTACATAAATAAAATTGATCTGTGTGAAGAAAACATTGTAAAATTTATAGACTGTCTCCAAAGTGTTAGTTTTAATGATGTATTTTGTGCCAATAGTCCAAATGAAGCCTTTAATATTTTTTGTGAAACTTTTAACCTTTTCTACACATTATGCTTTCCCAGAAAACGTATTCGTATTAACACCATTAGCAAACCAAAATGGATATCTAAAGGAATTAAAATTGGTTGTAAGCGGAAACGAGACCTTTTGTGGCAATATAGGCTCTCCTCGGATCCAGGCATTAAAAATAAGTTCAAATGTTATTCAAAAAGACTTAAGAAAATTATAAATCTGACACGTAAATCCCAAAATGATTATTTTATAAAACATTCCACAAATAAAAGTAAAGCTACATGGAACATTATAAACAACTCTAAATCTAGATATCCTACAGAAAACATTGACCAACTAGTATCGAACGGCAAAACCATAACACATCCTAAACGTATTGCTGAAGAATTTAATAACTTTTTTATTGATCAAGTCTATTCGATATCTGACGGCAATAAATCAACAGACGTAATTACAAATTATAAAAATACACTGACATTTAATTCTAACTCCCTATTCATGAATCCGACAAGCCCAAGTGACATTAAATTAATACATAATACTTTCTTTAAAAAACACTAATAGTACTGGGATTGATGGTGTACATACAAAAGTCTTGAAAAGGGTATCTGATATTATTTCTCCTATACTTAGCTACATTATAAACATGTGCATTGAGCATGGAGTATTTCCCGCTAAACTTAAAATATCTGTAGTGAGACCTCTTTTTAAGAAAGATGATAAGCATAACATGAGCAACTATAGACCTATTACGTTAATTTCTGTTTTCTCTAAGATAATCGAAAAAGTGATATATAATAGTTTGTACAGTTATTTTGAAAATAAAAATTTAGTCGCGCCTGAACAAAAAGGGTTCCGTAAGAAAAAATCGATTAACTTAGCCATATTTGATTTACTTCAAAAAGTTATGACGAGCATGGATAAAAAAGAATCAGTATGTGCCTTATATATGGATATGTCAAAGGCATTTGATTTTGTAGATCATAATATCCTCTTTGGCAAACTTTTTGCTTACGGAATACGTGGAAACGTTCTTAATCTGTTAAAATCCTATATGACTAATCGTAATCAAATAACACAAATTAAAAAGCTATCACTCAAAACAAAAACTGAAGAAATATATTCATCCAATTTCAGAGAGATTAGGTATGGTGTGCCACAAGGAAGTGTATTAGGCTCATTACTCTTTCTTATCTACATTAATGATATTCCTAAAGCCATAGAGCACCCAATGGTTTTGTTTGCTGATGACAGTACAGTCATATTCACTGGACGGAACAAAGAAACATATGAATCAGACATTAACAACACATTAGAATCAATAATAGCATGGTTAACGAATAACAACTTAAAAATAAATTTAGATAAAACTAATATTATGACATTTAGACAAAGGCTCAAACCTATTAATTTAAGTATAGCTTTTAAGGGACATAATATAACTGAAACCGACATAACAAAATTTTTAGGGCTTAATTTAGATAACAAATTGACATGGAACAACCAGATTGACCTTATATGTAAGAAGTAAAGTAAATTCTCATATGCTCTGTACAATTTAAGAAAGATTGTTAATCAGTCAACTGTATTAACTGCATATCATGCCTATGTTACGTCCACTTTAAGGTATGGAATCATGTTCTGGGGAAATTCACCAAGAAGAGATAACGCATTTATAGCCCAAAAGAAGTGCGTTAGGTCAGTATGTGGTCTTAAACCAACTGATTCATGCAAACCACATTTTATAGAATTAAAAATACTAACACTATCTAGTTTATATATATATGAAATAGCTATTTTTGTAATTACCAACCATACTCTATTTAATAAGTTTAGAAGTCAACGGCTTCAAAATAAAATCAAGGCGCAACCGAGTAACACAGCACTATTGCAATAAAGTGTACAGGAATGGCGCAAAAGATATTTAACAAACTGCCACAATCAATAGTAGCTAAAAAGGAAAATGTTATTGACTTTAAAAGGAATTTGAAATTATTTCTTATAGACAAAGCGTATTACTCTGTAACGGAATTTTTGACTGACATCATGGACTAATAATTAATTTGACATAAGTACTAAATTTTTCTTGTTATTATATTTTTATTGTCTTCTATTAATTCAGTGAATAAAGGATTTTGACCTTACAAACGGTCCGGTAGTTTTGAATTTTTGATATGTTGTCTAGGATGGTTAGGCAGTGTTTAAAATGCAAAATGCACAATTCCCCCCCCTCCGCGCCCGCCGCCATATTGAAAAAACTGGCACTCTCTTCATATTTTTGCTCATATCTTCCTTTAGGAGCATTTCAGCTAGAAGAAAGCTTCGACAATGTTATAGAGAGTTAAATTTACTACATTTTCCATTTTATATTTTGTGTCTAGGGCAGATAGTTACGGAGATATGCACATTTAAAAAAACTTAAGAATTTGCAATTTCCAACTCAAAAACAAACTTCTGGATTATATCTTCGTTTAGGAGCATTTTAGCTAGAACAGTGCTTAGGCAATTTTGTAGACAATTAAATTTACTATAATTTACATTTAAAATTTTGTTTCTAGTACAGATAATTACGGAGATATCTAAAAAATAAAGTCACATTTTCCGAAAATGTATGTAAAAATGGACATGAGTTTTATAAGCAATTATATTTCCTACATGTTTTAATTTATCCTAGACTAGTCCGTAACTAAATGACAACGTTCTAAACCAAGAATTTTGAGAAATTTTCGGAAAATTCGACTTTTCCTGTTTTTTTAATGTGCATATCTCCGTAACTAACCGTCCTTGAAACAAAATTTGAAGTGTAAATTATAGTAAATTTAATTCTCTACAACATTGCCCATGCCCAAGCTTTGTTGTAGCTAAAATGCTCCTAAACGAAGACATAATCCAGAAGTTTGTTTTTCAGTAGGAAATTGCATTTTTTTACGTTTTTTTAAATGTGGATATCTCCGTAACTACCTGTCCTAGAAAAATAAAATAAAATGGAGAATGTAGTAAATTTAACTCTCTATAACATTGTTGAAGCTTTCTTCTAGCTAAAATGCTCCTAAAGGAAGATATGAGCAAAAATATGAAAAAAGTGCCGGTTTTTTCAATATGGCGGCGGGCGCGGAGGGGGGGGAATTGTGCATTTTGCATTTTAAACACTGCCTAACCATCCTAGACAACATATCAAAAATTCAAAACTACCGGACCGTTTGTAAGGTCACACATAGTACTTTAGTCTCTATTCACCGTATTATATCATGATTTCTATATATTAAGTTAATGATTGATTATGACCTAGATAATGTAAACTTTTTATATAATGCACGCTGCATGTACGCCAGGCATGTACCTACATTATATTTTAATTTGTATGCCCAATGGCACCACATAGTAGTACAATATATCCTGTAACATCAAATTTTACCTATGTTGGACGATAAATATTTTGATTTTGATTTGATTTTGATTTTGACAAAAAATACAATTTTGTCGAAAATCAAGTCTTTAAATATGATCTGTAGGTACCTACAATTATTGTCAACTAGCACTGCATAATCTTTCACTTTTCGAAAGGAAACTTTGTAGCTTTACATTATTTGACAAACATGTATTACATTTTAACATTGTTGGCTGATTTACAGAGTCATTGGACACAAGTGCACATGAACCATGAAGATTTACATTATTATAATTTCACGTAAGCTATTTTTCATACATATGACTTGACTCGAAGAAAATGTAATGGGTTCTGTTTTTGCCATTGTTGCTGCGTAAAATTGCGATTGGAAATGAAAACTTCACTTATTTTTTTAAAGAAAGTGTAACTTAATTATTTTGTATGGTCTGATCTGTACTTAAGTATTGAATGATGTGACAGTCGGGCTGGCGTCAGCTCGGTTCCTGGTGAGCGAGCAAGTGCTGCACGTCATCTACGGCAACGTGGGGCGCATGCGCGACCTGATCGTGCCGCCGCAGCACTCGCGGCGCAGCATGGCCGACAACAGCGCATACGACAACCTGGCCAGCATTCCAGACTTCCACGCGTTCCTGCAAGAGCTAGAGGAGACCCCTACACGTAAGACTATCATCTACGGCAACGTAGGCCGCATGCGGGACCTGGCCGTAGCCGCACCACACGCGGCGCAGCATACCCTGCTGCAGCGACCAGACCTAGCTGCTAGACTTCCACGAGCTCCTGCACTAGCTGGAGGAGACTCCTACACGTAAACTATTTGTTGTGCGATTTACGGCGACGTGGGTCACCTACGCGAGCTGACCGTGGAGCATGCCCGACCACAGCGCTGACTGCGCCCAGGCCCGGCTGCCAGAGTTCCGCCAGTTCCTACGACAGCTAGAGGAGGCCTCTACATGCAGGAGACTCCCCACAATAGCGTTTTTCCAACGATAACGCCTACCAAACTGCGCAGCGTCAACGTAACGTTCGGGCCCTAAACTTATTTTTATTAAGTAACTTAGGCTAGTTAACGCACACAAGCAGCCCGACTTTTACAATTTATTGGAGAAACTGAAAAGACAAAATAAGTAATGATGCTATTAAAAGTATTCGTGGATCCTGCTCGATATCCTAGAGTCCGTAAGTAGAAGTTATTTACCATTTTTAAACGTAATTTGACGTGACTTAATGCTTCTCCCGTTTCAGACGTTAGACTCAACAATTCTGAAGACTTCGATATAAAAGACTTAAATGACGCAATGAAGAAGTTGATTGATGTGAAGAAGAACCTAAAGGGAGTCATGAGAGAGGAGATGACGAGGAGGCAAAGCGATCGGATGAAACTGCCGCCGTCAGAGATCCAGGCGCTGTACGGGGAGCCCCTGGCACTGAGGCAGTGGTACTACGCCAAGCTGAGCCTGACGTACATCATACATATAAGGTTCCAAGTGGATGCGGCCATACGGTACAAAATGTAAGTACAGAGGCGATCTAGAGCTACATTAACATAATATTTTACATACGTGATACATTCAGTTTACATTGTTTTTAAAATGAATGGTTTTCCACAGGGCATCTGTGCCCTTCCGGGGATATAAAATGGGGTACCTGTTCTACCGACTGAAGAACCTGAAGATCATGATGAGCAAGATAATCGACGATGCAACGGTTTTGTTTAGGTACGTCTTAGAAACGTAATTTTTAATGCCATTTTACTTAGAAACGGTAACGATTAAACACGTGAAAAAAATATATGTTGCTTTTGAAACCTTTCTGTAGGCACCTCGGGTACTCGTTACATAATTGGACAAACTTCGCTCGATAGAAATAAATCCAAACATACCTCTTTTTTGTACCTTAAAACTCATTTTATTTCAATAATATGCTACTTTATGTATAAACCCTCTTGTTACACTATTGGAGGAGAGCAACTTGAAAAAGTAGATACAATCCGTGACCTGGGAGTAACAATAGATTGTATGTTAAATTTCAATGCCCATTACAACAACATTATCAAAAAAGCGTCTCGTATGTTAGGATTTTTGTTAAGAAACGCTGGGCAGTTTAGATGTGCTCGTACTAAGGTGTTGCTCTATAATACATTAGTAAGAAGCAACCTTGAATATTGCTCTCAAGTTTGGACACCTTATTACGAGGTACATAAGCATCGAATTGAGAGGGTACAGAGACGCTTTTTAACACATTTAGGATTTTCCTCTTCCAAAGGCCGTAAACTCACATCATACAGTAAACGATTGAAATTCTTTCGATTGACTTCACTAAGTAACAGGAGAAAAGTACTAGATTTAATGTTCCTTTATAAATTAGTAAATAGTAATGGACTGGATTGCCCAGAATTGTTAAGCAAAATAAAAATAACTACTCCTGCTAAGTTACCCCGTCCAGGTCTGTACAAGCTATTCAGCATTCCGTTTGGAAAAACAAACTTAGGTCGTAATTCTGCCATTTTAAGAATGGCAAAATCATACAATCACATCCCGGACTCCGTGGGAGTCGACATTTTTAATGATAGACTTAAACAGTTTAAAAAAAAGCTAGTGACATATTTTGGCTCATTGGATTTCTCAAAGTAGGGTAGTATGATGTATATATGTATGTATGTGTATGTGTGTGTGTATGTATATATTTGTTTATATATGTACAACTATTTAATAGCAGTAGTAAATGCACTGATATTATATTAAACTAATTAAGTTAAGTACAAGTTTATTGCATGTTCTTTAACCTATATAATAGAAACTTATATAAGCTGTGGTTACCTATAATTAGATAAGCATCAGCCATGATTGTTACACCTAGATATAAGAGCATGTAAGATGTATTATCTGTTGGTAATCCTGAATAAATAAATAAATAAAAAATTACATCAAAATAAACGTCTGTAATGATGTTAATGCCTTTCGGGTTTAACATTGCCAATATCGTAAATCATATATAATCATTAACTCAAAATTAACGAAATCGCGGCATAATTTACTCGCGCCCCGCGGCCATCTCGCCGCTCAGTCCCGAGCGGAACGCGTTGGAGGTCAGACGCTTTTTTGAAGCGCTCCGTAATATTACGATCGAGGATTGACTAAAGATGGAAAATAAAATAACGACATAAAAAGAAGTTGAGGTCACTGGCATTCCGGAGGTTAAATAAAAAGAAAAGATAAGTATCTAAAATTTAAAATCGAATATTTTTTTATTTATCTATGTACTTATGTGAAACATTACGAATCAATGTCCTTGACTTGAGTAGTAACATTGCTAAATATCCTTGATGTGGGTAGTAGTAACATCATTTAGTTCTATTATTTACCACCATTCAATGTAACAGCCTCTCACAACAGCCACTCTGGGCCATATTATTGGGAAAGCCGGACGTGAGATATACGAAGAATTGGACTTTGAACAGGGCGAACAAAATGACTATAAAGTGCTGTGTCAGAAGTTTGATAAGAGGTGTGATCCAACAAAAAATATAAATTTCGAGAGACATCTATTTTTTGAGTGTGCCCAGGGGACGGATACATTTGAAAAATCGGCGGTTTGTGTTCTTTTAAAGATAGACAATTAGACTCTGCTCGCAGAAATTAATAATTTATTTAATATGGATAGTGTCACTCTATGTAAATTTATTAGTTATAATTGTAAATCGGTTACACGATCTGTTGATTATGTAAAAACTTTATGTCAAAAAGCCCACATTTTGGCCCTCTCGGAAACTTGGCTTTTTAGTCATAATTTGGCGTTCTTGGGTGGTATTGATAGTGAGTTTGGGTACACGGACAAATCAGCTATCGATGACACAGCAGGAATTTTACGTGGCAGACCATTTGGTGGGGTAGCCTTATTATGGAAAAAAAGTGCATTTGATTCGGTTTCAGTAATCAATTGTTAGTAACCGGCTCGCGGTTATTACTGTTAACACTCAAGACCGGTCTTTTCTGGTGTTCTCAGTGTACATGGCCGGATGCAGACAATTTAGCCGCGTTCACTGAGTGTCTTAGTGAGATGTGTGCCATTATTGAGAATGTCCAGATGTCATCAGGTTTTATGATGGGGGATTTCAATGCTCACCCTGATAGCTTATTTGGCCGGGAAATGTTGAAATTTTGTGATGAACAGTCTTGGTTGTGTGCGGATATTGTTAAGTTGGGCGTAAACTCAGATACTTTTACGTTTGTGAGCGACGCTCATGGCTGTTCGCGTTGGCTCGATCATTGTCTGGTAACCGAGGCAGCGATGCAGTCAGTGGTGGGTGCGAGAGTGAATTATGGGTCAAACTGGTCTGACCATTTGGCCCTGGAGATCAGCTGTAACATGGAAGTGTTAAAACCTATGCATACACAACTGAGTAAAGCTCATAATAATGTATTTTGGGGGCATAGGGACGCTGCACAGACTGAAAAGTACCATGAGTTGTGTAATGAAAGACTTAGGGTTATAGATTTTCCAAAGGATCTATCTCAATGTTGTGATGGGTTGTGTAGTATCTCTGAGGATAGGACGGTTCTTGATAACCTTTATAGTGACATTGTTAATGTACTGAAGTGTGCGGCTGAGGAAAGTTCATGTGAGTCTCGGCGTAATAATAATAAGAAAGCCAAGTATGTGCCTGGCTGGAACAAACATGTTTACCATGCACAGAAGGAGGCTAGGTACCATGTACCATTTTCAGATCTGGCGCTCTCACGGCAGGCCCTCTAGTGGGCATATTTATAACCGTATATCTGAGACGAGGAGAATCTTTAAGTCAAGATTAAAATAGTGCCTGGATAACGCTGACCAGATAAAGATGGATGTTTTGGCCACGCATCATGCGAGAAAAGACTTTCGTTACTTTTGGAAGGAAACTAATAAGCTTAATCCGAGGCCGTGCACCCCTCTCAACGTGAATGGCTTAAGTGAGTCCACTGAAATAGCTAACATGTTTAAAGATAGTTTTTTAGTTGAGCCACTTCCCAGTAGCTCTATAATTGCGGGCCGGGCGGGTGAAGTGACGCGCGAGACCGGGACTCCCATAAGAATAAGAATAAGAATGATTTATTGCAAAACTGTGTACATAGTTAGGTCGACAAAAAAATATACATTTGTTCCAACAGTTACCTGTTTCAGGCATGCAATACTAGTTATTTATAAATTAGTACAGCTACAATCGAAGAATTCTTTTAAGCTATAAAATGCCTTATCAATGAGCCAATTTTTAAGATTCCTTTTAAACCTGTTTCCTTCCAGAGCTTTCATGTCTGACGGGGGGTGATTGTACACTCGGATTGCCATTACAAAAGTGCTATTCTTATAAATAGAGGTATTAATTTTCGGTAGCTGGATATTAAATTTATACTGTGCTCTGAGGTTACATTTTGTAGATGACAGTCGTGTAAAATAATTAGGTTGATTTCTTACAAACAAGCTAACCTCCAATATGTATATACCAGTCAGTGTAAGAAATCGCTTTTCTCGAAAAGCTTGACGAAAAGAATCCCTGACGTTCATACGATAAATAGTTTTGATACATCGTTTCTGAAGTACGAATGTTTTATTTATATCTACAGAATTACCCCAGAAAATAACTCCATAAATCAACAAAGGATACACATTTCCGTAATAGCCGTTAATAACTATGCTTTCAGAGCAAGTTTCAGATAGTATTGACAAAGCGTAACAATTGCTAGAGATTCTCTTGTTTAATTCATTTATGTGAGCCTTCCAGTTTAGATGGGAGTCTACTTGAACTCCTAAAAATTTTACACTACTTACTTCTTCTATAGTAGTTCCAGCTTCCGACACACTCAAGGAGATAGGAGCCGTTCTATAATTTCTGAACTGAATGAGCTGAGTTTTGTTTAGGTTCAATTTAAGATTTAATATACAAAGCCAATTGGATATCTTATTAAGAACACTGCATATATGTATTTTAAGATCAGGAGCCTTGGAACGATCACATGAAAATAGTATTGTAGCGTCGTCAGCAAACAAAACGCACAATTCATTAGCAACACTAGGAAATTCATTTAAGTAAATCAGGAATAGTAGCGGACCAAGCACGCTACCTTGCGGCACCCCAACTACTACTTCTTCGTAGCATGACAACACATGCTCAATAGTTTTATTTTAATTATTATAACTATCTATTTGTACAGCCTGTTTTCTGTTTCGTAAATAAGTTTCAAACAATTTTAAAGCATTTCCCCTTATCCCGATATGCTCTAACTGTTTCAGCATTATGTCATGCACAACACAGTCAAATGCTTTTGACATATCGAGCATAAGGGCAACGCAGATGTTACCGGAATTAATCTTATCCCATATTTTTTTTTTAATTGAAAATATTGCTCATGAGGTGGATTTTCCTTTCTGGAAACCAAACTGCGACTTATCTAATAGATCATTTTTCAATAAAAAACCTGTTAACCTTTCATGTATGACTTTCTCAAATACCTTACTGAATGTTGGTAATAACGCTATTGGCCTAAAATTGCCCATATCATTTTTTGAACCCTTCTTGTATAATGGTTTTATTATACCTTTTTTTAAATCATTTGGGAAGCACCCAGTCTCTAAAGTAAGATTAATTATATACACGAGAGGTTTCACAATGTGATTAATGCAACTTTTTATAATTTGTGTTGGTATATTGTCATACCCCGCGCTTTTTTTGATTTTAAGGTGGCTTACAATTTTTTCAATTTCTAATTCATCAACAGGTTTTAAAAATATACTATTACAAGTCCGCGTGTATGTTGATTTGTAGTTTATAGATTGCGAAGTATTGTCCTTGTTAAGATTTATGAAGTACTTATTAAATACATCTACTATTTCGGAAGGCTTGGTATAGGTCCTATCAATTGAGTTGGGAATGGAATTGTAAAGACTCGTGTTCCGCTTAATTAAACCCCAGGTAGCTTTTGATTTATTCGTGCTATTTTTATATACTGGTCGTTTGATATTATTTTAGATGTTCTTATGACTTTTTTTAAAAGCCTGCAATATCGTGAATACGTGTAAGAATGCTTCGCACACCTTTTCTTTTTTTGTGATGATAGATGCATTTGACGTTTAATTTTGCAGGATTTCAAAATGCCCCTAGATTTCCAATTAGGCCTTTTTTTGAGTGAAATTTTAACTCTTTCCAGTGGAATACAAAGCTCATAGACCATGCTGAAAATATCAATGAAAACTTTGTAGGCTTCATCCGCATTTGTATTCATATAAACGTCGGCAAAACTAACTTGAACTATGTACTTCATAAAAACATCTAAATAGTATAATCTACTTTACGTTTTTTGACAAACCAATATTTCTCCCTAAAGTTAATGTTTGTAGGTATTTTAATCATTTGACCCGTGTGGTCAGATATGCCCAAATTCATGACATTTGAAGTGTATTTATCGGTATTTGTTAAAATGTTATCAATGCACGTTTTTGATTCCGGGGTTATTCTAGTTGGTTCATTTATTGTACAAGTAATTTTGAACTTTGCTAGCGACGTTAAAAATGCTTGTTTTGACTTATCGTTGCCAATAATATTTATGTTAAAATCGCCTGCAATAAATAATTTTCTTTTTACTACTCGAGATCGAAGCGTCAATTTTCCTAAAAGTAATTCAAGTTTTTAAATAAAAATGTCATAGTCACCATCCGGTGTTCGATATATGCAGAGGACTACGGAGTTAAGTTCAGGAATTAAGATGCCACAAGCTTAAACTCTAGCGCAGCAGAGGTTGCCTCCGTCATTCGTGGTATGAGTAAAGGCAAATCTCCTGGACACGACGGCATTAGTATTGAACACCTAAAGCATGCTGGTGTTCACTTGCCGCGCGTACTGTCTATGCTCTTTACACTGTGTGTTCGACACTCTTATCTGCCCGGGGAATGTATGAGAACTGTGGTTGTTCCAATAATCAAAAATAAAACTGGTGATCCGTCAGACGTAACCAACTACAGACCCATATCATTGGCAACGACAGTAGCGAAGGTATTGGACAGTCTGCTTGATCGGCTATTGAGTAAGTACATTAAGCTTCACGACGCTCAGTTCGGTTTCCAGGCTGGGCTGTCGACTGAAGCAGCAATGCAGCAGTCTGTGTCTCAAGCACACTGTCCGATACTATACAGAGAGGAAAAAACCTGTATATGCCTGTTTTCTCGATTTGTCGAAGGCTTTTGATATGGTGTCCTACGACCTGCTCTGGCAGAAGTTGAGAACAGAAACGGACGTGCCGGAGGAGATAGTGGGTGTGTTTGATTATTGGTACAAACACCAAGTAAATGTTGTCAAATGGGCTGACGCTTTTTCTGACGAGTACAGGTTGAGGTGTGGGGTAAGACAGGGGGGTTTAACGTCACCGCGCCTCTTTAGCCTGTACTTGAATGCCCTTATAGAGGATCTCAGTGGAACCAGGGTTGGCTGTGCCATTGCAGGGGAGATGGTTAATAACATCAGCTACGCAGATGACATGGTTCTGCTGGGGCCCTCTGTTTGTGCAATCAGAACGTTACTTAAAAAGTGTGAAGGGTGTACGGTCCACATACCGCACATTGCCATCTCAGCGAAATAACCAACAATCGCGTAAAGCATTGACATACGCGTCAGTACACGTTCGCATTAGACAACAACCACGCGTGTCCTCATTAGCATTATCATTCATAATATCGCGCTTTTATAGTTTACTTTGACATTATAATTAAAGTGTGTATTTTCGACTATATTAGTGAGTTATTATTACATCCAGCAAAGAACATTTCATAATTGGTGTATGTGACACTAGCAGCCCGTACAAAGGGTATGCAGTGACTCACGGGCTTAAGTATAATACGGTTAAGAGTGAGTTTCTTGTTTTCCAGCCGCGGGAACATAAGGTAGATAGGGTTCCAGATATATCGCTCTATGGGGTTCCTCTGAATAGAGCCACAAAATTCAAATACTTGGGCCATTGGGTCACTGAGCCCCTCTCTGATGATTTAGATATTGAAAGGGAGCGTAGGGCGTTGGCTGTCCGGGGAAATATGTTGGCACGCAGGTTCGCACGATGTTCAGGTGAGGTTAAAGTTACTTTGTTTAAGGCCTACTGTCAGTCCTTTTACTCGTGCAGCCTGTGGGTACAATATACACGTGGGGCAGTTAACGCCTTACGTGTACAGTACAATAACATACTAAGGATGTTGCTGGGTCTTCCTAGATACTGTAGTGCGTCGGAGATGTTCGCGGAAACTTGTGTTTTCATGTCATCCTGAGGAAGCGAACCGCATCCATAAAACGCCGTGTACGGGACAGTACCAACAGTATCCTTGGTTTGATAGTGAGCAGACTGGATTGCCCTATGGCAAGGTACTGGGACAGCCTGCACGCTCGCCATAGTCAGCCGCCAGCGTAATAACTATTATGGGCTTTTAATATTAGTATTTCTTGTCTTTTGCCACCAAGTTTGTATTGTTATTTTATTATTATTGTAGTTTTTACCTAATTTTGAAATTATTTTACTTTTGACTTAATCCTGGATAATTAATTATTGAGCTAATATTCTTGTTACCATGTATCGTGTGTTTTATTATTACTTTATTAATATCTTACCCATTATTATTTCATTATTTACATTTAATGATTGTTGTGTTCATTTTATGCTTAGTATTTTTACAATTATTACGATGATTAATTTGCGCTGCTGCTGACATTTATTTTATTTTGTAATATTTTTCTTGGACATACGTCGTTATTTTACTAATATAGATTACTATTAAGTTAAAATGTTTACTAACACTTTGTATGGATCTCGTTACCTGAAATAAATGCCCTATTATTATTATTATTATTAAATACTTAGCAACGCTGAAGGTGAAAAGTAAATCGTGTGACTTTGGAAATATACGGGAAAGTTTGATACTGACTCAGATAATAAGAGGCATACGGGACGGTAAGAGAGAAAGGATGCTGAGAAAGGCCGATTTAGGATTACAAGAAGCGGCATCGTGGTGCAGGGCGGCCGAGGTGGCGAGTAAGCAGGCCGGGGCCGTGCGAGGCGGGGCAGCGGGCGAGGTGTCCCCGCAGAGCGGCCCCGTGGAGCCTGTCCTGGCGCGCCAGCGGCCGCGCCCACCACCACACCAGGCAGCGCGAGGCGCGCGCCCCGGCGCAGTCGCCAGGCAATCGGGTCGGTGTAGAAATTGCAACTACGCACATGATATCAACAAATGTCCGGCGTTTCAAATTACGTGTTTTAAGTGTAACAAAAAAGGTCATTTTGCGAGATGTCGGTCTCCGGTGTTTGTAAATCGTGCGTTGCGCGAGTTATCCTGCCAATCCGCAGAGGAGGGGAGCGAAGAGGAAGAGGAGTTCACGATAAGAGGAATTGACATCGGTAGCATTGACGTTAAAGGATGGCGCGAGTTAATAAGTGTGAACGGCGTTCAGGTGCAATTTAAACTGGATAGCGGCGCGGACGCATCGGTCATGTCGATGGATAGTTATGTGGATGCCGGGTTTTGTAAACAATCGTTACGTAAGACTGATACGGTTCTAAAGGAGGTTAGTAAACATGCATTACCAGTTGCGGGCTACTTTGAAGCTACGTTAAGTTATAATAACATAACAATTAAACAAAAAATATATGTAAGTATTTATTTATTTATTTTATTTATTTGGGGCATCAACAGCAATACAATTTGTAATAATTAACAATATAGTACAACAACAAAAGCCAATAAAAGATGTCCACAAAAATACAATAAGTAGAACTAGTTACAAGAAAAATTAAACAAACATGGTATGCTCGATCAGGTTAGTGCGCATGTGTGTGTGCGTGGGTGTGTGTGTGTGTGTGTGTGTGTGTGTGTGTGTGTGTGTGGAAATGGAAAGGGATATTGAATTAACTATCATCTGAGCTTAACATTAAAGAGTGAATACGCTTCTTCAATGTCGATTTGGTGCAGTCAAATAAGTCAATACTGCTAAACAGTTTATTATATTGTCTAAGGAACCGAATTAATGGGGAATTCTGTGCATAATTGGTGTTGACCGTTGGAAGGCTAAACAGGGCACGATTGGCGTGACGGGTTCTTATTTTTGGCACAGAGAAGTTAATCTCTGCAAGCAGCGCGGAGCTATCGATGCGGCCAGAGAGAATGTCGTATAAAACACACGTGTCAAGCATGAGACGCCGATTCTCAAGGCTCAGGAGGTGATGGCGACAACACATAGAAAAATAGCTGGTATCCCATTTCTTGGATCGAAAATTAAGGTGACGCAGAAAGCGATACTGAATTTTCTCAACTTTCTCCTTGTAAATCGTATACTGAGGCGACCAGACACAGCTTGCGTATTCAAGGATGCTTCTAACATATGCATAATAAACTACTTTAATACATGCGGTATCCTTAAACTCTCCACAAACACGATACACAAAGCCCAGGTTCTTGTTCGCACGGTTTACTATGTCATCTATGTGTAAGTCATATGTAAGTTTCGCATCGAGAGTTACACCTAGGTCCCGTATTGAACTTACGCGCTCAATAGCCTCACCTCCGATTTGGTACTGATACAACAAAGGGTAGGGACTTCGCGTGAAAGAGATCTGGGCACATTTTTTTACATTTACATTAATGCGATTAGTATAATAATAATCAGACAGGCGGTCCAAATCACTTTGCAAATCATTGCAATCATTAATGCCGCGAATGCTTGCAAAAATTTTTTTGTCGTCGGCATACATAAGAAACTTTGAAAATTTAAAAACGTTATATATATCATATAAATATGCATTATAGAGCAAAGGACCTAAGTGCGATCCCTGGGGGACACCTGAGGGAACGTCTACAAAGTCTGATCTGCAACCTCCTAGTACAACCGCTTGCCGGCGGTTGCAGACGTATGAGGAAACCCACCTGAAGACATCGCCACGAATACCGAAGTATTGAATATAAAATGTGGTAATTTATTATCAAGGGATGCTTGTACTCAATTAAAATTAATTTTACGCATAAATAAAGTAGCTAGCAAACATAATAGTGATATTCTGAAATCATATCAGCATATTTTTGAGGGAATTGGCAAATTTCCGGGGATCCATAAGTTAGTCATAGATGAATCTATTCCACCAGTTGTTAGATGCGCCCTAAACTAAAAGAGGAATTGAAAAGGCTTCAAACTTTAAATATCATAGCTCCGGTTAATGAACCTACCGACTGGGTGTCCAATATAGTTTTAGTAGAAAAATCAGACGGTTCTATACGCCTATGTCTGGATCCGCAATATTTAAATCGAGCAACTATATTTGTAATGTGACATGCAATAAAGAATTTTGAATTTTTGAATTTGAATTTGCAATAAAGCGAAGCCATTTCCAACTCCCTACCCTTGAAGAAATAATAGCGAATATTTCAGGTGCCACGTATTTTTCAGTACTAGATGCTAGTAAGGGTTTTTATATGTGCGTACTAGATGAACCGAGTTCTAAATTATGTACTTTTGCGACCCCATTTGGAAGATTTCGGTTCCTTCGGTTACCGTTCGGAATTTGCAGTGCAACAATTTGCAGTAAACCGGGTTTATCGACGGAAAGTGCGATTTTGGGTTTAAAGCATACTATCAAATACTACACAGATCGACAAACAAATGTGTACGCATGCTACTTGGATTTATCAAGGGCATTCTATTTGGTAAGTTATGACATCCTCTGGCAAAAACTTAATGACATTCACGTGCCACCTGAATTAAATAATATCTTTAAATTCTGGTACAAAAACCAATCCAATGTTGTCAAATGGGCAGGCGCTGTCTCGGACGCATACAGGCTGGAGTGCGGAGTGAGGCAGGGGGATTAACCTCGCCCAAGCTCTTCAACCTGTATGTAAACGGACTGATAGAGGAGCTCAGCAGCACCTATGTCGGGTGTCATATAGATGGGGTATGCGTAAATAATCTTAGCTACGCGGACGATATGGTGCTGCTGAGCGCCTCTCCGTGTGGCATAGCGAAATTGATCGGCATCTGTGAACGATATGCTGGTAGCCACGGTTTGCTTTACAATGTAAAAAAAGGGAGTGTATGGTCTTTAAGGTCAGAAATAAATGCACGCCAGATGTCCCGCCCATAAAGCTAAATGGCAAGGTGCTTAAAGTAGTGTCACAATTTAAATATCTGGGACATATTATCACTTCTGACCTTAAAGACGATACCGACATTGAGCGGGAACGAAGAGCGCTGTCTGTGAGAGCCAACATGATCGCCCGTCGGTTCGCTAAATGTTCCAAAGAAGCGAAGATTACTATGTTCCGAGCCTATTGTACATCCCTGTATACAAGTGGACTGTGGGCGAATTACACGCTAAGACAGTACAGTGCTCTTAGAGTGCAATTTAACAATGCGTTCAGGGTCCTGATGGGGCTGCCACGATACTGCAGTGCATCGGGAATGTTCGCAGAAGCGCAAGTGGATTGTTTTCACACGACTATGCGCAAGCGATGTACATCCCTGGTGCGCAGGATTCGGGCCAGCGCCAACAGCGTCCTGAAGATGATTGCCGAGCGCTTATATAGACTGTGTCTATATAAACCATTGTTGTATGATGCACATAAACACAGCTGTTATATATAATTATAATTAAATATGTTACTAACAGTAGTTTATAAGTACTTATTTCATTTCATTACTAACAAAACTGATCCATGTTGGTCGAGAAATAAATGATTTAATTTAAGAAATTTAATAAAAAAATAAATATTAGTAGTCTTTAAACAATCTATGTACGTAACTTTGCTCCGAAATATGACTAAGATTAAAATACATAAACGACACATCAGTTTGTATTTCCTTAAACTATGAAATGATCACATAAATCCCAAACGCAGCTCTGGAATGGACACAAGGAGAACAAGGTACGTTAGTAAAATATTGACCGAAATATGCACATAAGTGATATCAGTCCGTATCCAATTCCATCCTCACAACTAAACATAGAAATTAAACAATAAATTCCGATACAAATATTATCAATTAGCAGTCTGTTTTTACTTATTCTTTGTGACGAACTCAGAATTAAAACACAGTCCCGATATGAACACATAGCACAGATCAAAAGGAATTTTTGCATTAATAACAGTTCGCAAAGCATGACAAGGCAATGGGAATTTAATCTCCGGTTTTTAATTGATTTGGAAACTATGTCCAGACTAACATATTTTCTTTTGCAAGAATTATGTTCGTCTAACTGCAATGATTCTAAGTCCAGACTGATAGACATCAACTTTGAGGTTTAGTTTACCAGCCGACAGAGTTAAAGTTGCCTTTTTAGAAGATAGAATCGGTCTTTGTCACCAGTTGGGTTAAAGATTCTACCTCCTAAATATTCTAAGTAAATAAGGTAAATTTAAGCTTTCGTTATCACCGCAAGGATCAGGCTTAAACTTATTAGAAGAGAATAGTAGAGAAAAGAGGAGAATAAGCTTTTGTTAACACCGCAAGGATCAGGCTTATTCCCTTTAGAAGAGAAAGGTAGAGTTTAGGCTTTCGTTAACACCGCTTGGATCAGGCCTAAACTCTTAGATGACTTACCCGGGGTTCCTGGAGAGGTCCTGTACTGTTCGCTGCTGAAGACTGAATGAATCCCCCATCCCAATGTATGGGCTTTTATACCCGTTCTTAACTTTTTAATAATTCCATCTACGTGGCTATTTTTCGATTTCCGCGCGAATTTGGTTCCACGTCAACAAATCAGTCTCCAAGCCAATTTTAAAACCGCTGACTTAATATATTCCAATTTGATTGACTAGAACTTTAAATTATAAATTTTATACCCTTATGGGTATCATAAAATATACCCTGATTTAAGCTTTATTTATATAAAGCTTAAATCAGGGTATATTTTATGATTAATATTACATTTTAAATATAATCTTTCATATTTTCCACTGAAATAAAATGTTTGAGATACTTTTTATAACATTGACATTTTGTATTCCATAGACTATCTTAGATATTGTTTATGTGTGCTAATCTCTGCTTTGCTTTATAATTATTGCCCAATGTTTCCCCTCAATATTTGCAGTCAATTCTCCATACTTTAAGAAATATTTCTTATTCTCAATCCTCGAATAATTATTAGCATTAATTGTACTCTCTAATATAATTATTTACGTAATTTATTTTTACTTAATTCTGTCAGTACGTCAATCGTATTGTTCAATATATATATAGACTTATTCCTGGCTACCCCAAATGATCCAAAAATTATAGAATATTAAAAGATACAAAGGTAAACATTGTTGTCTATACTTCTTTATAATTGTAAAGAAATCTGAGTTATTTTTAATAGAATTTCAATATAGTAATCTTGTTTGAATAAAGATTTGCCTGGTAAGTAATCACTATCCTTTCTATGGCATAGCCTAACCAATTTTTGATAATTGTATTGGATAACCTAATAACATTGGTTGTCCTATATTAATTTCTGCTTTTATAAGTATTTACCAAATGTTTCCTTGTTACATATTTATATGATTATAATTGATACTTTAATAGACAAATCCTAATCCATACCTTGTTCACATTTCAGTATGAAGCAGTGATTACAATGAATGCAACGATTACATGTTTACAACGAGTTGTCAACAAGGAAATTATCCAAAACCCATTCATAAGAGTTACAACTGCAGAACAATGAAGTCAAGAAAACTCCCCATATGCACTGAAAAAAATATTTTTCTACAATACTACAAGAACGTGTGGTTGTGAAATATGTAGTTATGGCAACTGAAATGTAGTTGTGTTAATCAAAAATATTTTAACGTGTATTATGTGGATTGTAATCATCACTGCATGAATCTAGTTAAACGCAGTTTGGTACTATTTACAATTGCATTGTATAAATAAAGATCCAAGCGTAATAAATACAATATGGTTTGTAATGCGAACATTTACAATGTATAAATAAAGATAGATAATGTAATAGAAACAGAATTTTTGTTATTTTTACAATGCGCATTGTTCTACAATTTTTTCTTACAATTGCATTGTATCAATAAAAATTCAAGCGTAATAAATACAAAATGGTTTGTAATGCGAACATTTACAATGTATAAATAAAGATAGATAATGTAATAGAAACAGAATTTTTGTTATTTTTACAATGCACATTTTTCTACAATTTTTTCTTACAATTGCATTGTATTAAATAAAAATTCAAGCGTAATAAATACAAAATGGTTTGTAATGCGAACATTTACTATGTATAAATAAAGATAGATAATGTAATAGAAACAGGATTTTTGTTATTTTTACAATGCGCATTTTTCTACAATTTTTTCTTTCAATTGCATTGTATAAATAAAGATTCAAGCGTAATAAATACAAAATGGTTTTGTTATGTATAATAAGCATTGTAATGCGAACATTTACAATGTATAAATTAGAAACAGAATTTTTGTTATTTTTACAAGGCGCATTTTTCTACAATTTTTTCTTACAATTGCATGGTATAAATAAAGATTCAAGCGTAATAAATACAAAATGGTTTTGTTATGTGTAATAAGCATTGTAATGCGAACATTTACAATGTATAAATAAAGATAGATATGTAATAGAAACAAAATGTTTGGTATTTTTACAATGTGCATTGTAATGTGAACGCATCAACTAGTTGCGTGGGCGGCGAGGGAGGGGTAGGGGACGCTTAGACGCTTAACTTATTGCGTCATACGTCAACCGACCGGCACTCGGTAGTCTGTACTCTGTATAATATTGATAACAGGATTAATAATTGTGCAAGTGCTTATTTAAATGTGTCTACAATCATGGATGAGGAAGTAGCAAACCTACTGAAAACGTGGAATTTGGAAGAATACACGGAAGTCTTTGCAAGTAAGTGAATCTACTTCTTAAAATTAAGTCGAGTTTAAATCTAATAAAAGCATGGACGAAGCAATGAAATCAATGAAAGATAAATCTCAAGGTAACCATATTTCTTTGTATTGTTTCTATTTTCTCTTCACTGATTATTAGGGTTCCGTACCCAAGGGTAAAAAACGAGACTCCGCTGTACGTCTGTCTATCTGTCTGTAATTTCACAGGTGATATATTTCTGTTGCCGCTTTAATAACAAATACTAAAAACAAAATAAAATAAATATTTAAGTGGGGCTCCCATACAACAAACGTGATCGGTTGCGTTACCTTTGCACCTCAATTGTATGCGGCGCCATACATACCAGGTGCGAACGTAACTTAACCCGGCCAATTAAGATAGGAAGTGTTTGTACGGAACCCTCACCTCTCCCTGCGCGAGTCCGACGGCACTTGGCCGGTTTTTGATTAATCCATACTAATATTATAAATGCGAAAGTGTCTGTATGTCTGTCTGTCTGTCTGTTACCTCTTCACGCTTAAACCGCTGAACCGATTTAGATGAAATTTGGTATGGAGATAGTTTGAGACCCGGGAAAGGACATAGGATACTTTTCATCCCGAATAAATTTAGTGTTCCCGTGGGATGAGCGGGTAACACCGCGGGGCACAGCTAGTCACCTATAAATCCGTCGTAGTAATCAGAGGCTAACCAAACTGCCTGCAGTGGGTAGATTGTAATGAAATGAAATCGTGCATTCATCACAACATCAAAGCAAGCCGTTTGCATGTTTGATAATGTGTTTATTTGGTTTTCAGGAGGCAATGCAGAAGAGGCTGAAAATATCGACGCCTTTTTTATGTTGTCATTACTAGTCGGTCAACCTTTGCTGAAGAAACCCAAGAAAAGATGCTGGAGGCCTTCAGAGCAAGAAAGAGGGCGAGTCGCGTAGCAGCACGAACAGCTGCCCCTCCCACTTCCTCATCCACGATTGTAGGTAGACACATTTAAATAAGCATGTGCACGTGCACAATTATTAATCCTGTTATCGTATAGAGAGTACAGACTGCCGATGCCGGTCGGTTGACGCAAATAAGTTATGCCCCAGTTTGTCTAAAATTACTTTGCATATTTATTCAGTTTGCCTAATATTCGTTTAGTCTAAAGTCATTTCGCTTAATAAATATTTTGCACAATCTTGTTTTGGCGAATTTTCATATTGCCTAATTTTTGTATATATAATTTCATTTTATCTATTATTCAACTTATATAATTACATTTCCTAAAAACACTAGTTTGCCTACTACAATTTTTGTATCATTTCAGTTTGCCTACTTTGCACAGTATTTATATTATTCTACGTATACTTACTTTTCAATATCCACGCAGTAGAGAAGTTAAATTTGGGTCGCAGTTCAACCTAACACTCCTCCTCGCTTCGCTCGTCGTCGTACCTAACCTAAGCCAAGTCGGACCTGCCTTAAGGTTAAATGTTAGTGTTAATGTTACGTCCATAAAATGTTTTTTGTAGTTAAAATAACATGGCAATATAAGAATTAGTTAAACTAATATTAAACAAAACAAACTTTATCAAAAGTGATGATTAGACTAAACGAGTTTCGATAAAGTGATCATGTATTGAAACAATAATTATGAAAACTGAAATTAGGCAAACCGTTGGTTATACTAAAAGTTGTTAGGCAAATAATTTTTAGCAAATGGGACTTTACCGGTAACGGCACAACACTCCTACCGCTACTTGAAGCTAGATGGCGGCTATTTAATATTATATCGCTCCTATAATAATATCATTTTGTTGTTTAGTAGTTTAAGACTAATACCTACATTGCACCTTTGTAACTGAATTAGGCTGTGTTTACGGTGAATAAAATGTTCCTTTTGTGTACTATTTACCTACCTACCTGGTTGGAAATTAATTGTACCATTGTAGTTTGCAAGTTAGGGGCATTTTTTTCATATATGAATCTGGTTTATATGAATAAAATGTACCTACTATACAATGAAAAAGTACTTATTTTATAAGGATTCATGTGAAAAGATGTACCTAAAGAAAAATACATACCTATCGCCTCGCCATTGAAAAAATGTACACATCATATTTTTCCGCCGGGTCCGTCAGGCAGTATGCTCTTTACCAATAGAATTAGTCTTCTTCTTTCCAGTTTTAATATAAAATAAATAGAGCATATTCCCTGGCAGGCCCGGCTGTAAAAATTATGTGTACATTTTGTAATGACGATAGGAATGTACTTTTCTGTCATGTAATTAGGTACATCTTTTCACATGAATCCTTATAAGAAAAAAGAAACGCTTAATGTCCTTAAGAGGCCTTATTCCTTTTTAAATGTATTTTTTTCATATTATGACAAATATATTGATAATTTCAACCAACTTTTTGAAGTGAATAATACTTTTCCCTGCGTTCTAGGTAGTAACATAGCTATTTCATGCTTTCATTGCGTATAGTCGAAAATAAGTTGAAAAAACTAATGTTCCGCGTGAATTTTGTCAATTTCGAGTAGTTTTTGAAACAAAAATTATCAATGAAAAATGTAAACTGTAGGTTTCAAATATATACCAATAAATCACAATAGCCCTGTTCTAGGTAGTAACATCAATAATATCTTAAGAAACATGTTTGTTCATATAGAAAAATGTCTAAACAATCAGCATTTAAAAAGGAATAAGGCCTCTTAACTGGCAAACTACAAAGGAATAATTAATTTTCAACTGGGTGCATAGCAGTACATAAAAGGTACATTTTATTCACTGTAATCAGTAATCACATCCTGGTTCAGAGATGTGACCCGGCCAGTAAGCATTGCACCCTTAATAATTTGTTTTATTTGTTAAGTAGGTACATTTATAATGATAATGAATGATGCAAAGAGCATTAACTTTAATTTAATTTTTTGAATACGTTTATACCAAGCGAAGGTGTGTTAAATAAAGTGTTTAATTTTATTTTTTGAGTGTTATTTATTTGTAAATTGTGTACCGTTTGTCAAGTATGAGTTTGAGAAACAAAGACTGTTCTCTATTTATGAAATTCGTGGTTCAGAAATACCCACAACATACCTTCATAAATAAATGTTTAGAGCTGCCTGAATCATGTATGTAATAAATTAATTATTTAGGTTATGTATGAGGGTCGGTATTTTTACATTATATATTTTTTTTCTTTTTTGTATATTATTAAGACCACGAAGGCATAAAAAGAGACAGACTTCAACCCCATTAATAAATAATTTAAAAAAATAATTAAAGATAGGTAACTACCTGATGGTTTGTTTGTAATACTGATTATTAATATTGTTCACGTATCTAACAACAATGGATTGTAATGGTTACTATACCCTGTTTTTTTTAAACTGTAAAGTATTATGCCATACTATTTATGTGCAAGAACCAAATTAATGTGCCGTTCTTTTTACTATCGCGCACTTTACAGTAAAAAAATACAGAGATACTTAGAACGAGTGCAGTAATTCTTATAACAGAGTTTTTTTTTTTACAGCTTGTAACGAAATATCTATGCTCATATATTTACCCAGGCATTCTATTTATGATAACTGTTTATGTTTTACAGAAAAAGTTTCGTACAGGAAGTTTAAAAAGTATCAAAGTGAAAATTCCTCGAAAACAAGGTGTGGCCCGCCGCAGAGTTTTTGGTTTTGCCGCGCTTTTAGAGGTTCATGATTCGCTCGCCAGACTTACTTTTAAATTAAACTTCCTGTACGAAACTTGTTCTGTAAAACATAAATAGTTATCATATTAACAAATAGAATGACTGGGTAAAGTTATGAGCACAGATTTTTGTTACACGCTGTATAAAAAAATATCTGTTACAAGAATTAATGCTCTCATTACAATCCGTTCTTGTAACGTGAACAATATTAATCAGTATTACAAACAAACTAGGTAATTACCTATACTAAAAGCCTTGTACCCACTACGACACGATGGGTAAACAATACATTAAGATCTAGTTGCCATTACAATCCGTTCTTGTAACGTGAACAATATTAATCAGTATTACAAACAAATCAGGTAGTTACCTTTACTAAAAGCCTTGTACCCACTACGACACGATGGGTAAACAATACATTAAGATCTAGTTGCCATTACAATCTGTTCTTGTTACGTCAACAATATTAATCAGTAATACAAACAAATCAGGTAGTTACCTTTACTAAAACCCTTGTTCCCACTACGACACGATGGGTAAACAATACATTAAGATCTAGTTGCCATTACAATCTGTTCTTGTTACGTCAACAATATTAATCAGTAATACAAACAATCAGGTAGTAGTTACCTTTACTAAAAGCCTTGTTCCCACTATGGCCTGATGTGTAAACATAACAATAACATCAAGTAACTATAAACATTTTTGCATTGTAGTCGTTACAATGCGCTTTATAGTTTTTACAATTTTGATTTAACTAGAACAGTCTGGTTATGTTTACAAAGAGTTTTGTCGTCACATATACAGCAAAACAGTCCTGTATAGATAACAGGATTCTGGTTACCAGTACGAGACTTTTTTTTCAGTGTGATGTATCAGATGTATGTTCAAATCAAAAGAACCACAGGTAGCAGCAATGAGAAATTTGTCAAGAAATATAACATAGCTGAACAAGAAATGGAGTTTTAGAGTTTACTACAAAATAGAGTGTATCTCAAGCATTGAGTATTCCAATGAAGATATTTTATGAAGCAGCTTCAGGATAGAATGTCAATGATGTGCTGGGTTTGGTACACTGGCTCGATGATAAACAACGACGACCTGAAATGAAAACCCGACTTCAAAGGGACCTTAGCAAGTTAGACCTTTAGGTCAAAAGGGGAACCTAACTTTTTGTTATTTTTTTAAAAAGAACCGAGTCTCCCTTCTCGCCTATAACTCGGCCTCGCAAGTAAATCGTTAAAGCCTCACAGTCGGCCCGATTTCACCTGCCCAACGACCTTATTGTCCGCCTAACTAACTCATCAGACAATCAGACCGTCCCACTTATCATTCCCTCGACACCATCACATTTATCACAATCACTTTATACTTCTCTCTCAAAATTACGCATATTGCTATTAAAATTACGCTAAACAGTCATGCTAAGCATTTTACGCGCAGCTGAATTTACGCTTCCAACCCTACATCGACTCATGCATCTCGCGTGCAACGCGCAACATAGAGGGTGTATGAATTGTACAAGATGCTCTGAATATCATTTATATGCGATAACATCCACTGTACAGTAAAACCCATTAAAGATGCAATACCTTTACACACGACGCAGGTGTCAGGGGTTAGTGGGGTACATCCCAGGAGTTACTAAACGAATGTTACAAAACATACAAACGACTCCAGGCCTTGGATATGGTTAGTCTGGAACCATACCACAACACTATTAGGTACACACCTATAGTGTTGTGGTATGGTTCCAGACTTCTAAAACATTGACACGTCGCTGCTTTAGGCTAGAACCACGATTTGGCATTCGGATAAGCGCGACCTAGTGTCCGGCACTTTCCTATTCCAAGATTACCTAAGTGGAAAACTATCGTGAGTCTCAGACATATTAATATACTAAAACGGGTTTACGGGCCTGCACTGACCCGTGGCACTGACTCAGTGTTCGATTGGCCGCCGCCGCGACTGGTCGTCTCTCCTGATGATGAATCGCGTACCGATTCGAAACATGTCGAGCGTTATTCGACTTCTACGACGTGAGTAAACCCGTTTAAGTATATTAATTACCTAAGTGTGTGTGTGCAAATAGACTAATCGTGTGGTGTGTCAGCTAGTGCATGTATGTAAGTGTATATGTGTGTGTCAGTGAGTGTATGTTCTCTGTAGCCAGTGTAAAACACTGAGGACAAAGTGTGTGTGTGTATAGTTTTTTATTATAGATCCTCTATCTTGTCGCAAATATGTATACAAAAAGCGGTTAGACGTAAGACACTACAATAACAATGGAATATCAGGTAAGGCAATAGATGTTAGTATGTGAGATATAGTAGCCCTTCCTTTACCCATCGCGATCGCAGAATCGTACATACATTTTTGCATTGCAACATTAATTTACGCAAAATAGCTTAAATTACGCATAAAGCAAAATTACCTATATTCTAATCTAATTCATAACGAATCGACCTAACAACCCATAACATGAGGTGTCATTCCTAAAATCTTCTTCAGCAACTCGGGCAGCATCAGGTATTTGCAGAAGTGAATTTACAACAACTTATAATTACGTCGAATGTGACATAATAAGGAAGAATGCAGGAGAATAACCCGAGAAATGCCGAACACAGCAACTCGAAGCTCCGCACCTAGATATTAAATAAATAAATTGTACTCCCTGTTATACCAAATACATCATGAACATAAATATATACACTAGCACCTAAAGTATGTATAAATTGTCCATTGTCCGTAAGATATATATAAGATAGACGGCGTGAACGATTCCGAAACCTAAGCTAGCACTCGCGGTTCGTGTTTAATCACTTATTCGTCACTAATAAAACCTATTCTATTTAAAATATTTTAGAAATTGATTATAGTTAATTCAGTAATAGAGGCCCAAGTAGCACAACTGGGTCTAAATAGCTCGTATATTATATATAATTAGATGCTTAAGTGAAATTTACCACCATGACTAAGTGCTATATAGGTGGCAAGAACCCTTATGCCACCAGTATAGAACCAAAAGGAGAAAAATTGCAGCCTATTTTTGGTGCTAAATAGAATCCATAAGAGATCTCACAATAACCTTAAGTGGTAATGAGAACTAAGGGTAAAAGTTATGCGCAGTGAACGAATGAAAACATTTCAGTTCGGTCAATGAGTGATAAATGAGTCGCCAAAATTATCTTTGAGTGGCGAGGCAACTGTCAAATTGTGTTTTCACCTCACTCGCTCGGAAAACTTCCGTTTATAGGGCGAAATCTGCGTGCAAAAGTCTATTTTATCCGCTAGCGTGCAAAAGTCATTTGAATTTCGAACACGACGATTTTGATTCTCTGTGGCGCATGTAACTTTTTTATATTTAAGACTCCTTCAACGCGTGACTGATTTCATCAGTCGATAAATCTTCGAATAACCAATCAACGCACGCTAATAAAGGGCGATCTGTTCAGGCCGGCTAAAATCATATGAACGTTTAAATAATTCTTTAAAAAAAAAATCACCTACAATGAATGAATGAATGAATGAATGAATGAATGAAAATCTTTATTTCGGACATAATAAAATCCATAGCATATTAGTAGGGTCTTAAACTAAGGTTAGTATGTGCTTAAAATTAAACGAGATATTTACATATTTACTTTACAAATAAAGCTACGCCTTTAACCTGCTCTGTCCACCATCTTTGTATAGGGCAGTCACATCTCCCAGCAACTGCTTTTAGAATGCTGTTAGGACTTTGTCTCAGGTGGCTCCAAGTTGAGACTATCCGTTTCCTCAGGATGGCTTGGAAACTATCAGTGCGGGCTTCCACAAACATGCCTGAGGCACTACACCGACTAGGGAGTCCCATCAGCATTCTAAACGCATTGTTATATTGGACACGCAGAGCGCTGAAAGTCCGCTTCGTATACCTAATCCACAGACTGCTCGTGTAAAAAGATTGGCTATAAGCTTTAAAAAGCGTTATCTTAACTTCATATGTACATCGAGCAAATCTGCGGACAAGCATATTACAGCGGACTGCCAACGCTCTGCGCTCCCTCTCCATATCCATATCGTCTTTCAGATCCCTTGTGAGAATGTGGCCCAGATATTTAACTCTATCCACGACCTTCAGCGGAGTATTTTTAAGTAAAATAGGAGGTACATAGTAGGGCTTGATCTTTCCCGCATTAAATATCATGACCTCACTTTTAATCGGATTGTACTCTAGTCCGTGGGCTAAGGCATATTTCTCACAAGTCCCAAGCAGTATTTCCAACGCGCCGATCGACGGACTCAGCAGCACCATATCATCAGCATAGCTCAAGTTATTTATACAAGTGCTTCCCACATAGCATCCTGCATGCATGCTGCTGAGTTCGCAAATCAACTCGTTGATGTATAAGTTGAATAGCTTAGGAGAAGTGATCCCGCCCTGCCTTACCCCACATTCCAATTTATACTCGCCTGACAATATGTTAGCCCACCGGGTCTGATTGAGCTGATTGCTGTACCAGTGCCTAAAGAGAGCCACATATTCTCCCGGTATGCCCGTCCTACTCAGCTTTTGCCAAAGCAGATCATAGTCAACCCGATCAAATGCCTTGGACAGATCCAGGAAACAGGCATACACGGGAGTTTTCCTATCCGTATAATACCTGACCGTATGCTTTAGACATAAGATTGCACTGTCCGTGGACAGTCCGGCCCTAAAGCCAAACTGGGCGTCATGTATATTTATATGACTTTCCAGCACGGCGTCCAACATACGGTCAAGTACCTTGGCGGTAGTTGTGGCAAGTGAAATTGGCCGATAGTTTGCCTTAACAGACAGGTCTCCTGTTTTATTCTTAACCACCGGTACAACAATCGTCCTCATTAGTGCTTCAGGAAGATACGAGTGCCCAACACATAGGTTAAACAGCATGGAGAGAAGACGAGGCAAATGGAACCCCGCATACTTAAAGTGTTCTACACTTAACCCGTCATGCCCTGGAAACTTACCCTTCTGCATGTTGCTTATTACCGTTCTAATTTGTTTCGCTGTAAAGAAGGCAGTACGGCTATCTCCAGTAGTCACACAACCTCGCTCTCCCTCCACCGCAGATTCCCCGTTACGCAAAGACTTTACAGTAAAATGAGCCCTAAACAATTCTGCAATTTCTGTACAGTCAGACTTGCCCTCTACACTCACCGGGAGGCCAGGCTTTATATTTAACTGCCTAGTGCCTTTCCAGAAGTCTCTAAATTTCTTATTTTTGTGCGCAAGGGCCAGCTTATCCATTTTAATCTGTTCCTGCCGGTCCTGGCACCACTTTAATTTAGATTTAAACACTTTCTTGGAATGCTGCATTTGTTCAAATATTCTACCCTGCCACGGTTTACCCGCTAGGTCCCACAGCTGCAACTGTAACCTGGCCTCTCTGTGAGCTACAGCGACATACCTATTCCAACCAGCGATACATCGAAAACTTTTGCGCATTTTAGAGGTCGACGTCATTATGGAAGCGCTAGTGAGAGTGTTTATAATGTCCAGGTACAGATTATCAATTACCTTAAAATGATCTGAGTTACTACACATCGTATCACAACAGTCCCTGAGAGAGTCTGAAAAATCAATTTCCTTTAGCTTATTATTACAGATCTCATAATAAGCATTAATTTGATCTGTCTGTCTCTCCCCCCATATAACTTTGTTGCAGAAATTACCGCTATTTGTAACAGGTTTTAATAAATTTAAATTACACTCTACGAACACAGGTAGATGATCAGACCAAAACACATCTTGCATCACTGTAATATTGAGTATTGTGCTCCACGCGCAATTAGTTAAAATGCAATGGTCCAACCATCTCCTGCACCCATGCACATCACTTACATAAGTAAATGTATTAGAGTCACATTTCTCAATATCGGCACATATCCACTTCTGTTCAGTGCAAAAATCCATCATTTCCCGATAAAATGGCTCGTATAACGTAATCGCACAATAAATCACGTCCAGAAACCGGTTTTGTGGTTACAGTTTTTTAAGTTTTTATTTTTTCTACACTTTATTTTATGTTGAATATGTTTATATATATTGATAGTAAGTATTTCAGTTTCATTTACATATTTTGACTAGTAAATATATTAAATACAACACAAATTTTAATATTTATTTGTTATAAAAGTTGGAACATAAATAAGAGTGTAATTTCTGAACGCACCCGAGAAAAAAATAATAATTAAAAAGTTGGAAGTTTTCACAATTTACGTAAACAACGTAAATTTGTTCTGTGGAGAATAGGTACATATTGTTGTCTTACTTTATAGAAATATCGATTGCCCAATTTGGAGTATTTATTCAATGCTAAAAGCCTGCATTAAAACGAAAAAGGATTTGTTATAAATATTTGGAGACGATAAGTAATTTACCGAAACTATTGGCGTTTTTAAAGAAGATAAAGCCGAAATAATCTTGTTCGGATTCCATCGTCCAATAACTTCCAAAGCAAGTGTTATGGAAAATACTTCCGAGTGGCCAACTAATCCTTCCCAGAATGCCATTATCCCACATTCACAACGAATGTGTCAAGTAATTTCAAATACAAATATAATATAACAGTGCTTAAGAAAAACTCAACGATAAAATATACACGACGATAATACAAGTTACGGCCATATTACTTTTAATGTTTAATATGTGTGCTCCTCTCGTATTTGTTTGGTTTGGATTTGTTTGAGTGTGTTATGTTTTCAATTTGATGTGTTAAATAGAAGGCATAATTAAATATGATTATTTTTATGTTTTAATTGTTTTTCTTGAATCTTGCATTTTCCTCGCTGTAGTGAGGTGAAAAGTCGTGTGTTCCGCATGGCTGCAAAATTATTTAGCTTCTCGTGTCTTGAAAGCCTCGCTACGCTCAGGAATCTATCTTTGAACCATTCGCTGCGCTCATGGTTCAATCTTAGATTCCTTCGCTCGCTCAGCTTTAAATTTCAACACTCGCGCCAAATAACAACTTTGCAGCCTTGCATAACAAATAACTATTTATTAAAAGTAATACGTGATCTGCCATATTCATTTTGGATTTATACGTCTGTTTGGTGCGTGATTAAAACTTTACGTTATAGTACAAGCATTGAAATAAGCACGAAATTCTTGCGAATTTTTTTTTACTGTGTAACTATAGTATGTTTTCTTTGTAAATTTCGACGCGCCTTTCATTTGATCAGGAATATTAAAAAAAGAGTGCTAAATTAAATAAGGAATAGATACTGATAATGATAAGAAATAAAACTGTTAAAAACCTGACTTAATGATTGTAGGTTACGTACAATGTTAAAGTAACATCGTCACAACTATCAAAAATCTGTGATTATGCGTGAGTGTGATAAAATTCTGGTTAAAATAATCAATTTTCATAGGCTTCCATTTGTAAACATGGCGAAACAAAAAAGATCCTACAGTGTTTATTTTCACTTATTTGTTCCTTATTTGGAACTATCAAGTCTAATAATCACTTATTTGTATCTTGCGAGTGGCAAAGCAGTGAATGATATTACCAATAGTAATTATTTGCTCTTTTGTAGACTATTAAACAAGCAAGACTATTAAATATATTTTGACAAGGCGCAAATAGGAACAATAATAGAACTTTTAGTTCGTTAGTGGTTTGAAATAAGTGAAAATAAATGCTTTTGGTTCCAAGAACCTCCTATTGAGACCTATTTGTGCGTTGGAGTGGCAATAAGGTACTTCTTAGGCCTTAAAGTTGCAATATTTTTTGGTTCCAAAAGAGCCGTAAAATTATCCCTTTAGCCACTATTGGTGATATAATTCGCTATTGTACTAGTCATTTGGAACTTTTAGTTCCAAATAAGGGTATGTTCCCACTTATATGTAAAAGTTGCTTATAAGTGATTTTAAGGCCTTATAATAGCACTATTGCTTCTTATTGAGTGACTATTTGAACCTGCATGCAACTTTAAGTAGCAAAATCGACTTTATCCCACCATAAGTAATAAAGTAGAAACAAAAAACGTTCCTATGCAACTACAAGTGATAGGATGAACTCATATACAGTTTTGAGTTGTGTTTAAAGCTATAAGTTGTATCAAACACTGTTAAACCACTCATTTAGAACTTAGAGCTATAAGATAAGCTGCAAAATTCACTAATGTGCTGCTTGGGGGGTGCTAAGTTTATGCGCGCGCGTCCCGGACCAGCTCCCAAGCCCAACTCTCAATCCCGACTCTCAGTATTTTTTCAAAACGATATTTCACACATAACAATATATGCGAAACTAAATGACCTAACACCTGTAAAATACTTTTTTCTACTCCAGTCCTTTTTTCTGTCATTTACCTCGAGAGCAAAAGTTTCGGGTCACTAGCATTTACTTCAATATCTTGAAAACGAATAAAGCTATCGTATTGAAATAAATTGAACCTTATTGACAATTTAATTATACTAAAATAAAATGCATTACATTTACTACTGACCATTTATTTTATTATGTTTAAAACGATAAATAAAAAATGGCGTCATTTTGCTTGCAAAACCAAAACTGAAAATATTGAACTTTTTATATTTACAAGTAGTTTTTACACAGTTTAGTACTTGGTATTACCCCCACGTGCTGTTTGGACTGCTGCAATGCGATTCGGCATGCTGTACACCAAGTTTCTGAAACACTGTTGGGGAATGTTCTCCCATTCCTCTACCAATGCATGTTTCAAGTCACGAAGCGTAATTAAAGGAGGATCTCGTTGTCTTACACGTCGTCCGAGCTCGTCCCAGGCGTGCTCGATCGGGTTGAGGTCGGGGCTACGTGCTGGCCACACCATAGGACGAATATTCACCTCATCAAAGTAGTATTGCACTACATGAGCAGTGTGGGGACGGGCGTTATCGTGCATAAAGATGGCATTCTCACCAAGTCTTGCCATAAATGGACCGACGTGCTCGTTGAGGATTTCATCGACGTATCTTACGCCATTAAGAGTACCGTTTTCGATCAGTACAAGCTCTGTTCGGCTTTCCGCAGAAATTCCAGCCCACACGAGTACCGAACCACCACCGTATGCCACCTTTTCTTCAATACAGGCTTGCATAAATCTTTCTCCTGGTCTTTTGTACACCTTTGCCCTTCCGTCGTGTGTATACAGAATAAATTTTGATTCGTCCGAGAACACGACATTTGACCAATTTTCAATCGTCCAATGCGAGTGTTCGCGTGCATAAATTCGTCTTGCTATACGATGGTGCCTCTCGAGTTTCGGACCATTTGCGGGTCTAAATGGTTTCAAATTACCTTCAGCAAGTCGCCGTCTTACAGTCCAAGCAGAAGGGTTGCTTCCATCAAGCCCTAAAAAATGATGAGTCAGTGCTGTTCCCGTAAGAAACCGATTTCGCAGTATAGAGTTGACTAGATATCGATCTTCCCGTGCCGTCGTACACCTGGGTCTGCCTATTGTTGGTCTGCGTAGGTTCGAACCAGTTTCTAGAAACCGCTGGCGAACACGCTGAACTGTAGACAACGATACACCGACTATTCTTGCTGTTTCTCGCTGACTGCTCCCATTTTCCAGGATCGTGACGATTCTCGTACATTCCTCAGGTGTGAGTGACATAATTACTACTTTAATAATGATTATTGGATACCTGGAAGACTTCTTATAAATACATTTTATGACAGAACAAAACCAAAAGCAAAAACAGTTGCGAAAATTA
The DNA here is from genome assembly GCA_932273695.1 of Apotomis betuletana. Taxonomy (NCBI): domain Eukaryota; kingdom Metazoa; phylum Arthropoda; class Insecta; order Lepidoptera; family Tortricidae; genus Apotomis; species Apotomis betuletana. Next base: position 500,506 of record OW026308.1, on the reverse strand, counting down.
GAAGTTCTGATTTGAAAAAAAAGAGATCATTATGTTTATAACTTTTTTAATGCCATTACTTCCCGCCAACCAATAAGTTTTTATACGTGTAATGAAGGATTATTAAATTGTCAATAAGGTTCAATTTATTTCAATACGATAGCTTTATTCGTTTTCAAGATATTGAAGTAAATGCTAGTGACCCGAAACTTTTGCTCTCGAGTATATAGTTACTAACTCTAATATAAAGACATAAATTATGAAAGTCTGTAAAAGTCTATACTCTATTGCCCAAAAAAACACTGGTAAACGATGTTATAATGTCGCCAAAAAAGCATCACTTAGTACCCCAAATTACAAGATAAACAGCTGCATTCACACAATTTGCAATTTAAAAAAAACTTATTGTACTGAGGCATTGCTGCCAACTTAAAAAAAAAGTTTTATCTTCAGTGCATGGATGTTTAGTATAGTGAATGTATATCTTTATGTATAAGTTCATATTTTTTTGACAGATGTTTAGTATAGTGCAAGTATACCTTTATGTATAAGTTCATATTTTTTTGACAGATGGACGTCAATAAAAAAAAAGTTTATCAGAGACCATTATTATTTTTAAATTTTGTTGATTCCGAGCGGGAACATGTAATTATTTTCTTTGTTGTTTATTTGCATTTTATTTATGAAATGTCGAGTCGTAGAAAAAGTATTGTATGCAACGTTGTATAAGTAGGTCAAAAAAACGCTCGTGGCATCTTTCTTACGATGTTCGCTACGCTCACATCGTAACCCATGCCACTCGCGTTTTTTGCCCCCTCTTATAAAACGGTTGCATAAAATACTATTCATATACGCCCTTTTGTTTTAAATGACAACGCATACAAAAGAAAATAGGTTTAACGCGTATGTCAATTCAATGTTCATAAGACCTTTTTCCTAGTAGGTGTAAACGAGCTAAGCACTTGAAATCATATCAACTCTAAGAAATGTCAGGGATGACCAACTTGTCCCCAAATTATTATGACGTGAACGATTTAATTAATTGTTAGCATTGTAGAAACTGAAAACTGGTACTACTAACGGGAATGAATGATAATAACCCCAACGAGGTATTTGCAAACCTATACTATGCTATTGAGAACTCCAACAATACAAACATCTTGATATCCGAAGTCCCTCAATCGAAACATTTAAATGAACGTCCTTTAAATAATATGTTAAGATTACTGGCTAAGCAATTTCATCATAGTGAATTTATGCACTGCAATTACGAAAATTGGGTACATACATATAAAAACAAATTTTTGGATGCTCTAGCAAAGACAATATTTCATCAAATTGCATGCAAATTATACAACTTTTGGCTACAGGATCAATTACAGCAGTATAAGAAAAATTGTAAAAGAACTGAATCGTCATTGGTCTCTGATAAACCAACCATACCATTACCTTTAGTGCATTCATCAGAAGAAAATAAGTTTTTTCGTCGCTACTCAATGTGAAATTTCCTTATATATATTGCATCAAAACATCCCCGGAGCACTAAACAAACAAATATTACTGACCTTCGCAATTAGTGATCTTAGTAAATCAGGAACATACATCGACATCGTATGCCTGAGTGAAACAAACATGTGAAGGGAACAGAGTGTAACTTAAAAATGAGGAACTACCAAGTAGTAGCGGCCTTTTCTCGGAAAAATTGCAGAAGGGGTGGAGTAGCAATTCTTCTTCGAGATGGCATGGATTTCACTCCAATAAATGAAGCCGAAACGTTATCTCAGACGCTTGTATTTGAATGTTGTGCAGTTACTGTGACACAATATAATTTAATCATCATATGCGTTTATATAGGACACCATCATCACAATCGTCGGTTTTCTTTCAGAAATTAAATGACCTTCTACGCTTAATGAGTCAACGTCATAAGAGGAAGATCGTTTTATGTGGCGACTTTAATATAGACACCATGAAAACATCGAGCATATCAAAAGAGCTCAAACGCATTCTGGAGATTTACGGAATTCATTTAGTAAATAAGGAGCCCACTAGACTCACAACGCATACTCAAACCTGTATCGATCATATCGCTACTAATGCAGAAGGCGGTGGAGCAAGAGTACTCGATCTGAGTCTGTCTGATCATACCGCCCAGTCATACGCAATCAACATCAAGAGACGCTACCCAGCTCCCGTGAATTGGTGGTACGAATACAGAAGAGATTTTTGCGAAGATAATCGACGCAAATTTTTGCAGTGTTTGTCAGGTCTTTCTTTTTCTGATATCCTTAATGAAAATGATGCGACTGCGGCTTTCAAAATGTTCTATGATTTATTTTTACTATTTTATGATTTGTGTTTTCCAAAAATTAAAATGAAGCTATCAAAAAAAGCGTGTAACTTAACCAGTGGAATTCGGAATTGTTGTCGTAAAAAAAGAGAACTTTACTTGATGAGCCGGAAAAGACCACATTATAAAACACTTTATAAGAAATATTCTCACTCATTGAAACGTTGTGTACACCTGCATCAAAGATCAGAAAATCTGAAATATATAAAAAAGACTAAAAATAAATGTAAGGCGGTATGGCGTTTAATTAAACAGTGCAATAGTAATGTTGATTTAAAATCTATAAACAACTTAGTCATAGATAATAAAAGTATTAGCGATCCTCAGCAAATTGCCGAGTGTTTCAATGAGTATTTCATTGAAATAGTAAAAACCAATTCGACAAAAATCACGACCGATGATATTGACATTGAAAACCACCCTACTAGCATCTTTCTGAATCCGGTAAGTGAAAATGAAATCGTAAAAGTCATTAATTCACTCAATAACTCGAATTCTGTCGGCTACGATGATATTCGTACGGATGTCTTCAAGAAGTGTAGGTTTATTTTAGCACGCCCTATTGCACATGTCTTGAATCTCTCTTTGATGCAGGGAAGTTTTCCTGATTTGCTAAAAATGTCAGTGGTAAAGCCGCTTCACAAAAAGGGGGAAAAGGACAATCTTGGTAACTACCGACCAGTAACTCTCATACCTATATTTTCAAAAATATATGAAAGAGCAATGTACTCTAGACTGATTAGCTTCTTTGAAAGCAACAATATTATAAATGAAGAACAACATGGCTTTAGAAAGTCTCGTAGCACTTCATTAGCAATGTTTAAGCTAATAAAAGGTGTGATAGAGTGCATTGAAAACAAAGACCCCGTGACTGTGCTTTTCATGGATATCAGTAAGGCCTTCGATTTTGTCTGCCATAAACGTCTTATTGTTAAGCTGTCACGATACGGTATAAGAGGTCCAGCACTAGATTGGATAAAAACATATCTCTATAACCGAACACAATGTGTAGATACCGTGAGATACTGCAGTATCGTACAGTATCGTACCTTTCAAAATTATTAAAAACTTATAGATCACCCTATGCCATGCCATAAACTGTTTCGGCGTACCTCAAGGCAGCATTTTGGGCCCACTGATGTTTCTAATGTACGTGAACGATTTACCTAATAGCCTTGATCATCAGTGTATTTTATTTGCCGATGACACTTCTATTATTATTAAAGGTCATGACTTAACAACTTACAATAAGGAAATAAACGAAGCATTGGCAAAAACAATACAATGGTTAGAGATGAATAACTTGAAGGTAAATGTGGAAAAAACCAAGTATGTACAGTTCTATTCTATACATGTAAGGGTAACGCGCAATCGTTGACTGTAAGTTTTAATAATAAACTAGTGGAAGAAATGCGTCAAATACACTTTTTGGGAGTGACGATTAATTGTCATCTTAACTGGAAGAGTCAAGTAGATATTGTCTGCTCTAAAATAAACCGATTTGTATAAGGAAAATCAATCAGACAGTATCTATTCAGGCCGCCTTAATCGCTTATAACGGGTATGTTGATTCTGTGCTTCGCTATGGTATAGTTATCTGGGGAAACAGCACAGACTGCTGAAAAGCGCTGCATTCGAGCCATATTCAATATAAAGCAGTATGAATCCTGCCGCCCATATTTCCTAGAACACTAAATTCTTACTGTGACATGCTTGTACATTCTGGAGGTTGGTGCTTTTGTACACAAATATAAATATCTTTTTGTACAGAAACAGGATGTATGCAATCACAGGGTTCGTTCACAATACAAACACAAATTATATAAGCCGCCTGTCAAACTTGCTCTGTATTCCAGGAATGCTTATATAATGTGTATAGAAATCTATAATAAGCTTCCTCATGCACTTAAAGACTATGATTTATGTATATTTAAAAAAAGAGCTAACAGAGAAAGGTTTTTATTCTTTAAATGATTATTTCAATGCTGATAATGAACAAATTGATATTTAAATATAGGTATGTTTCTGACGTCTAATTTGTATAATTATTCTGACATGTTATATCAATAGTTGGCGTTCCGGTTCGTGACTTAAGATGGCCGCATGCGTTTAAGTTTTGTTGTTCGTTATTTATTCATTTTTGTTATTCAATGTGTAGTATTGATAGCGTATTGTGCAGTGATCTAACGTATGAGTGAATAGCTAATGAAGAATTCAACTTGAAGCGTTCATAGCCCTTCCTGGGTCAAGGCCCGATAGTCCGCGTGGTTTTTTGTAAATCGCTATCACTTTACAAAAAGCAAAACCTCACCGAACAACGGCATGCTCTACGAGCAAACTCTAAATTGGCGAAATCATCATTAACTTTGATGGAAGCCATATTTTAAAATTAGAATATGAATAGTTACTGTATTATAAATTGCTAGAATAGATTGTAAGATTATGTATGTACACCTGAAAAGGTAGGATTTAATGGAACTATTACTAAGAACAAATTAATGATATACAATGCAAAACTACTAAACTGGTAGAAGAACAAGAAAAACTTAAAAAAGATGTAGTTGTTCTGAAAAAAAGTACTACGGATACAGCAACAAGAGTGTCGTCATTGGAATACGATGTACAAGCCTTAAAAGCTTCTGTCACTTCGACATCGACTGCACAGCCCCAGATTTTCATGATATGCGAAGATATGATTTCAGAAATAAACGAACGCTCCCAAAGAGACAAAAATATTGTGCTTGTCGGGATTCCTGAAATAGAGTCAACGGAGAAAGAACAAAGAATCACCAATGACAAAACAGAAGTTATAAAAATCATAAAAATGGCCGATCCAAACTGTGCAAATCCAATAAAAACTATTCGCCTGGGAAAATATGTGCCTAAAAGAAATCGACCTATCAAAGCTATATTTGATACAGCAGACACAGCCAAATCTATTTTACGCTACAAGTCTAAAATTCTCTCTGCGAAAATGTTAAAATCTATTCGGATCGGACACCATACCAAAAACAATACATTACACAATTAATGACACAAAGGTAAATTAAGAAAGAAAAATTGAATGCGATCTACTACAATCGAAGCGGGGGAATTTTTCTTTCTTAATTTACCTTTGTGTCATTAATTATAAAAATAAAAATGTGGTATTACCACATAAAAAATATGAATCGATAAAAAGATTCTATACAAATACATTACACACCTAAAGCAAGAACTTCAAACTCGGACCGAAAACGGAGAAGGTGATTTATGCATCAAATATGTTAAAGGCGTCCCTAAAATTGTCTCTGCTGAGTCAAAAAACTAGTCCCATCTATACAGCAACAAAATACAAGTGCAGATATAACATACGAGATAGTAAATAATTATGATAAACTCACAACATCCAAAAAATCTCTGGCATTCTTATACATGAATATTCGCAGCTTAGTAAAACAAGGGAAAATAGATGAAATAAGGTGCATTTTAAAAGCTATACGTAATGTCCACATCATTATTTTAACGGAAACCTGGATTAAAACTGAAATGGAAGCAATTAATCTACAAATACCCAATTATACTCATTATTACAACTATCGGATAAATAGCAGAGGTGGAGGCGTTTCAATCTACATACATGATGATTTAAAACACAATATCATAGAGGAAAAGTGTGAGGATGATAACCATTACCTTTGGATTCACGTGGAAAGATTTTGTCTAGAAGTAGGTGTAATATACAAACCGGGACGCACCAACACGGAAAATTTCTTGGGAACATTCTCTAAGCAGCTGCTAGAGAGAAAGAGAGCGATAGCCTTTGGAGATTTTAATTACGATCTGTTAGGTGACGCTGCCACTACCAAGGAATTCAAAACAGTGCTACGAGAAACTGGATTTAAAACTTTAACTCCCTTTTAAACATAGACTTGCAAAAACCGGAAAATTGACTCACGCGATGGGTCCTACTGTGTATAACAGGCTACCTCAATCTGTGACCTCGGCTTCATCCTTGCAGTCATTTAAAATAAGGTTAAAACATTGGCTTCTCGAGCACACATTTTATAGTTATGAAGAATTTCTAACTGTTAATCGTCAATGTAATACTAGCTAATTTATTTTATTATTTATTTTAATTATACAACAATTTTACATTATATACAGTTTATAAATTAATATTACTTCTAAAAAAAATTTATTGACATGTAATAATTAATTATTATGAATAAACGAATATGAATATGAATATAAATAAAATTGATGAAAAACACTCCACACGAGAAACAGAGAATACCTGAACAATCCTGGATCACGTATGTACCAATTTAAAAGGACACCCATTTCACATGGCTATAATAAACTCCAATGTATCTGACCACAAACAAATATATTTTGAAGTGAAGAGACTCGAAAAAATCTCTACACAGCGAATCGAGTATGATGCCGTAAATTACGAAAGCCTATTTAAAACCATAGAATCAATAAAGGATTACGATATAGAAAACGACTACAAAAGGCTAGAAGAGTTCTTAATTAAGAATATAAATAAAAACAAGCAAAAGAAGACGAAAATATTGAATCCACCTAACAAAGATTGGATTAATAAAACCGTTATTGAGGCAATCAATAAAAGAAATACACTTTGGCACAAGTCCCTACAAAATCCAAACGACATTACTGTTAAACAACAACTGAAAGATGAAAGAAATAGAGTTACTCAACTCATTCAATCAACCAAAAGTCAGTACTATCACAATGCTTTTAAAATATGCAAGGGGAAACCTTTGAAAATGTGGGACTTAATAAATGACTTGTACAACAACAAAAGAAAAACTAACACAATACCCTTAAAATTAAAAATTGGAGCAGAAGTAATTTCTAATGAACAAGCTATATGCGAATGTTTTAACGATTATTTTGCTAGTGTTGGTACATTATTAGCCAACCAGTTACCCGTAGCACATACCAACATTCAATTACTTCAAAATAGAACTGCAAATAAAGAAATCTCAACGTTTAGACCCATAACTACATGCGAAATATCCAAAATTATTGATCAGCTTAACTCAAATACATCCACGGGAATTGACGGAATCAGTACTAAAGTAATAAAATGTGTCAAAAGTACAATTTGTAGCGATCTAACAAGATGCTTCAATAAGTGTTTAGAGATGGGATTATTTCCAGATTCCCTGAAGGTAGCTAAAGTAAGTCCTATTTATAAATCTGGTGAAAAAACGGACCCTGGGAACTACCGTCCCATCTCTGTTCTTCCTATTATGTCAAAAATTTTCAAGAAGGTTCTACATCAACGGCTTACAGAATACCTTAGTAGTTTTAAATTTTTATTTGACAAACAGTACGGGTTCCGCCCAAAATCCAACACCCTCTCCGCAACAATTGATTTGCTAACTAACATAAAAGTAAATATCGATGAGAAAAAAATAGTGCTGGGAATTTTTGTTGATTTAAAGAAAGCGTTCGATACAGTCAGCCATTCGCTCCTTCTGTCTAAATTAAAAGATATAGGTATTACGGGAAAGGCTTTGGAAATATTAAAGTCTTATTTAACAAACAGAATGCAAGTAACCAAAATTGGAGAAAATAAAAGCAATGCTAAACTAGTCTCATGCGGAATACCACAAGGATCTATTTTAGGACCACTCCTGTTTCTAATTTATATCAATAGCATCCACGAAATAGGATTAAAAGGCCATGTAACACTCTATGCTGACGACACATGTTTGTTTTACTTCGGAAATAAAATTAACACCATAATTGAGCAAGCCCAAACCGACCTAAACATTATGCAAAGCTGGCTTTTATCTAATCTATTGACAATTAATGAGGTTAAAACCAGGTATATGATATTTGCAGCAAAAAACAAAAACATTGATGAGCACTTACCCTTAACTATAAACAACGTCAACCTACAAAAAACGGACAAAGAAAAGTACCTTGGTTTAATACTTGACAAACAGCTAACCTGGAGACCTCACATGGAAGAATTACGAAATAAACTTGCCACACTAACAGGTGCTTTGCGTGGAATTGTTCACTGTCTTCCAATAAACATTCGTTATACCATCTATAATTCTCTGATAAAGCCCCACATAGATTATTTAATAGAAATATGGGGCAATGCTGCCAAGTCTAATATAACCTCCCTCCAAATATCGCAAAATAAGTTAATTAAATTATTGTTAAACTATAAACATAGAACACCAACAAACCAAATATATAAAGAGACAAAATTACTGAACCTATCTCAAACATATAAATACAATACGTGCATACTTGTAAGAAAAATAATAAATAAGGACATACACTGTCATATTACATTTACTAAACTAAAAGAGCACAGGTACAAAAAAGGATTACACGTCAGGCAAACAATTTACTACTACGACCACCAAGAACAAATTATGGTAAAAAAAAGTATTGTTTACGAAGGGGCACAGTTATATAACAAATTACCGAACGATGTAAAGGACGCCAAATCTCTAATCATTTTTAAAAAGGCCCTTAAACAGCACATTTTGAAGGCTGCCTCTTCGCACTAAACAAACTAACGTAAGCGTCAGTTAACGACGCAGTTTAGCCGGCCCCGCAAATGCGCTTATTACTTGCAAAACTATCGTTGTATAAACAAGTAGAAGCTACCCACTTATTTAGTATAATCAAGTTAAAGTTGTTACTAACTCTATTGTAAAGTACCCTCTCCTTTTAGATATTAAGAATATAATGTATTACTCTGTAAGTGATTTGTAATCTTTTGAGAAATACATATCTTAAGCCTTAAACCTATTATGAAATTATATTTTACTCATCTTGTACTTGACCTGAATTCCTCACACAATAAATGATTATTACTGAAACCTTTATATGAATATTTTCATAATATAATTTGATTTTGAAACTGATTTTATTTAATCATTTTAACTAAGAACTATTTACGTTAGATTTGATGTTCTATAATAAATATTATTATTACCTAGTTAGTTAAATTATTATATTCATATGTCATAAATGACAAGTAATATTTCAAATATTTAGAAGAGGATTATTATTGTGTATATTTTATAAAATTATGATTTTTAATTATAATTAACTAGCGGACCGCACTGCCCAAAAGGTTGACTATCCCTGACTGTCATAAAATAGCCAAATTTATTGCGTGTTGAAATTTTAGGTCTTGAAACTCTAGAAGTTTAACTTTTTGACCAGTTATATGCTAATTTATTAGTTCCCATAGTAAACACTAGAAACTAGACTCCATAATGGAGTCTTTGTTGTAAAGTTAAATCGTATTAAATAAAAATTAGTATCTAATAATATTAAAATACATTTATTAATAAAGGTACTGTGAACCTTGCGTTTACAATGCGTGTTGTTATCAAACTCATCGAATTTAGTAAACCTATTCGTTCCTAGATGGCACTAGCTGCACCTGATTTCATAATGACTCCGCATAATTAGAGAAATTAGCCGAAAAAAAACTAAAAACCGGCCAAGGGCGACTCCGACTCCGGTACGAAGGGTTCGGTACCATTTAAAAAAAAATGGCAAAAAAATCACGTTGATGTATGGGACCCGCACTACAATATTTATTATTATTTATTATTGAGAAATAATAAATCCGGCCACAGATTTTTTTTTGGCCCATGGTCTAAGTGTCTAAGTTCTTATTTAATAACTAAGCATCGGGAAAATGAGATAGCCTCTAATAAACTAATTCATCTTCTTTACAACGCCAACTAAAAATGTCAAAGAAAGCGTCAAGCCAAAATCAACAATATTTTTTACATTTCCTTCTGATTTATACATTCCCAACTAATTTACTAACTCGGCCACGGAATTTGCAACTCATCATCATTTTACGTTTTACAGCTTCAATACAAGCTCCTCAAAAATTATATATTCGAGCTTTAATAGACAACATCATATATTATAAATTAACATGGAAAATAATACTTCATATTCTTTTATCGTGAAAATAGCCACTGTACGATTTGGCGCGAGTGCGCGACATGACAGCAACCGGCCATTTGCACCAATCAGAGAGCGCCATTCGATTCTTGTACCGGCCCGCCCGAGTTTGTCATTCGTGCCGTGCGTTCATATTGCAATAGGTTCAACTGTAATCAAATCACTAATAATAATGGCTTTAATATACTATTTGATGACAATTTTAGGTAAATTTTACGATCGATTAATGTAGGATGACTTACATTTCAAACATACTAAATTATAAAATTAGAAGCTTATAGAATTACTATTTTGGTGTCATATATTAATATTTTAGAAGTTTGCTATTTGAATGCATGACTCAAATTTAGATGCTAAAAAATAAACACCATGCTAAGTTACAATTACAGTGGCTTACAAAGAAGATAACTAGTGGCTGAGATATTATTATTCAGACGCGCGTTGGTTGTGGCCGACTTAGTAATTTAGAAGGTAACTTTTATTTTCTGAGGCGAATAATGCTATTAAAAAGAAGCTTGTTCAATTAGTACCCTTTATTATTTATTGAATTACAGCAATCAACATCAAAATCCACTTTGACTTAAATCTTATACAACTTGCAAAAAAGATAAGTAATTTCAACATTTATTTATTTATCGTATGGCGTAAAATTTACACTGCGTGCTTACTTATTTATAATTAGTTATAATTTAAATTTACAATTTGTGAGGAAATTAACAGCTTCGCTTGTTAGGTCTTTAAGATCTTCCACCACCTGGCCTGCGAATCTAGTTAGTGGGCATCCCAAGACAATATGGCGTACAGTCTGCTCTGGGCATCCGCATTCGCAGCTTTCGTCCTCAGTCCAGCCCCATCTTTTTCATAGTTGGTTGCAGTTACCAACTCCCGTTCTCAACATTGATTACATCTGAAAATAATAAAGATGTAAAAATGTTCAAGATAATCGACGCGACTTCGTGCGCAACACGTGGCTTCGTCTCAGCTAGTATATAATATAATATACATGTATTCACTTGTACTTAGACGCTCTCCGAACAATTAGCAATTCTTTCTTTCTTTCTAATTAATTTTATACTCTGCACCCACTTGAACAATATCTGCTTAGCCCTATAGTCGACTGGTAGAGAATGTCATTAAACATTATTAGGCATTAAGTTCGCCATTTGTACTGACTTTTGTTTTGTGCAATAAAATTTAAATAAATAATTAATATAATTTGTTATAATCAATTTAATTTTAATTTTATTTAACCAACGTAATACAAAAATGCAAGATATAACTATAAGAATGCCCCAAATCGCCGTCTTTTATTATTACATGGCATTTCATGGGCGGATTTACATAATATGAGAGTAGTTCCCTCATTATTATGTAATTCACGTACTATGTTTATTAATCGACGATTAACCTAATCGAGATTAAATTAATCGGAACTCGTACGATTAGATTAACTAATCGTCAAATCGAGATTAAAAAGTTAATCTTAATCGTTAATCGTTAATCGATTAACTTTTGCCCATCTCTGCTGCTATTATACCGGTTTCATAACAAAAAATGTACAAAAACAATGAATAAATGTCTTATTATTATTATTATTATGTTTTACAAAAAGAAACATTGACATGTTGTATGTTTGCATTCAGGACGGGTCGCAGCGTTCAGAACCGCGAGAACTGGAGAACGAAGAAGCACGGCCTCGCGCTGATCCTGCAGTGGTACGAGAAGTTGCTGAATGTGGATGTGGACATGAGGGACACGGTCGATCTGATCAGGATGCTCTACTACCGGAAACAAATGTTCCAGACAGAACTGTACACCCCGACAACGCCGATATTGCATAAAAAGTGAATCAAATGGCTTCCGTCCGTTCACTTTTGTCCAATGGCTATAAATTGTATTGGCCCTTCTAGTTAATAATAATACAGTAAATGAAATGAATTGTTTTACTACCAACTAGAGATGCGGAAATCATTTTCTGCCTACCCTGTCAAAAAACTCTGTGCACTCCTCTGATTAAAACAATACTTACACATTATAGTACATTTTGTGCCTTTAATAATCGTTTAATCCCGTCAATATTATAAATGTTTTTAAATAGAGCCAAGTTCAATATCGCGTGCAACGTTGTCAACTTCGCCGACAAAAGAATTGAGATCTATATGGGTGCCAAGTTCTTTGTCTTGAAAATTTTAGATAGAAGAACATGCATACTAAAATAATGTATGTAACAGTTTCTTGTTTCTCAATACGACTACAATGTTTGCTACTTAATAATAATAATAAAAATAATATAGCCTTTATTTCCATGACTTAAAAGACATAAAAAAAGAAAGTAAATAATTAATCATGATATTTTTCCTAAATAACATTTAAGACATGGCCCCTTCTCGGGTATAGGCCTCCTCCAACTGTCTCCAGCTTTTTCTATTTTTTGCTTCTTGTACCCATTCTTTTCCGGCAATTCTCTGGATATCGTCGACCCAGCGGTCCTTTTGGCTTTCCTGGTGTACAAGCAAGTTGTACATACCTATCAATATTTGTGATTACATAGCGAAACCGACCTTACATTGCTTACATACCTATAATTTGCACTGTTTAAATATTACGTTCTTTATAATATATTTTAGTGTTAATAAAACCACTCAACAGCTTACATCTTTTACTTTACTACAAACAACATTCATCCCACGGGCAAACAGCCCGTTCATTTTGGTCCTTCGAACCGGATCTGGGCCTTTGGTGCAGTGTTATAGTATTGGAGAAGTGGTTCATTGGTCTCCCAGGTAAAGACCACGAAGACAGTGGACAACAGTTACAACTTCAGGAAGTGCCGGTTACCCTACATACATACATCTGGTGTCGGCATCGACAGTCATGGAGGATTTAAAAGTTCGTCAAAGGGAACTCGCTGACAAGATCGACAATGCAGCCATTAACTTCAGCAAGGATTCCGCCAGCAGGAAGACTGAGGATTATATTGCAAAAAGGTTAGAGGCCTTAGACAACATCTGGAGAGAGTTCGCCGGAAACCATACGACGTTAGCCCAATCAGATTCCGCGTTCCTAGCCACTCAAGGGACAGCGATGTACGAGTCTGTCAAGCAACGTTATGAAAAACATCGACAAACATTGGAAACATACGTAACTACAGGCGCCAACAGGTTTGCTACACCGTCAAAGCCCGGAGCTTCAACAGAGGAGCGATCTACTTCGTCTAGGGCTGACGATATGAAATACCAACAGGCAACTAACTTTCGAGCTTTTTTACGTGTCATCAAAAGCATCGACGTTGACAAGTTGACGGAAAAATGGGAGCTCGAAGACAAACTTCACATGCTACAGCAGCGCTGGAAAACTGTCGATGACCTACATTGGCAGATTGACAATATATTAATGGGATCTAACGTATCATATGAGCAAGAATACACGAGCCATGAAGCGACATACGAAGCTACAAAAAAGCTGTTAAACAAGAGACTAAGCTCTACATCACACCAACAGCTATCAACCCCGAGGATTGAAATACCAACTTTCTCAGGCGTTTACACACAGTGGCCCACATTCATGGATCTCTTCACTGAGGCCATTCATAACAATCCCATGCTTACGAAAACACAGAAAATGCAGCACTTGAAGGGAAAGTTGAAGGGCGAAGCGGAACGCTTAGTGCAACATCTCTATATCACTGCCGACAACTACGACACTTGTTGGGAATTACTCTCCTACCGCTACAACAATATACAGCTATTATTCACAAAACATGTACAGCTATTAATGAACCAACCATCAGTGCAAAGGCAAACATCCTACGAGTTGAAGCGTCTTTATGATACTAGTATGGAAGCTGTTCATGCCATACAAAATCTCGGCGTAGACACCGCAACCTGGGACCCCATACTGGTACATATTATCACTGAAAAATTGGATTCTGAGACATACGCATCATACATGGAAGCCAGGAAGAGTCCGCGCGTCCTCCCAGTTTTTGACGAACTCATGACGTTCTTGGAGGGCAAGTTTGCAGCTTTGGAGCCCATGACAAATAAAACCAAAAGATCTACTATGGTGGCCCCCAACATTCAGAAGACGGTTGGAAATAAACAGGAATTTAAGTTTTCGCAACCCTACAATAACAAAGGAAAGCCACAGTACACATCATACCACGTGACGAACGACAGAAGATGTCCGCTCTGCAAAATCGACCACATACTTTTCCATTGCAAAACATTTCAAGGCATGACGCCCGAAGCTAAATTAAAAACAATTGAGCAATTACAAGTTTGCCCTAATTTTCTATACTGTCACAATGGCAAGCAATGCAACTCTAGAAAAAGATGCAAGGTTTGCAACGGGCAACATAACACAATACTGCACGACGTGTATAATCATCGTGACGCAATTCCTTCGTCGTCGGTGCAACAAAATAAAATGCGGTCACCGAACTTGAATTCATCATCAAATCACGTGTCAAATCCAGATAATGAAGTTCTTCTATCTACTGTACTGCTAAATATACAATCAAGAGATGGAACATACATACAAATGAGATGCCTTATCGACCAGGGGTCTCAAATCAGTTTGATAACGGAAAACGCCGCTCAGAGACTAGGCCTACAAAGACGTCATCACAGCGGAACTATTTCTGGCGTCGGCTCATCTACCAACCAGAGCAAGGGCATCGTAGAAATAAACTGCGCGTCCTTGTACGGCAACCATCAATTTACAACTGAGGCATTAATCATGACAAAGGTTCTCAACAAATTACCCAGCACCACCTTCCCGAAGCAACATTGGCCACATCTACAGAACATCCAGTTAGCGGATCCCGACTATAACGTATCGAGAGCAGTGGACATCTTGTTGGATGCCAGCGTATACTCGGACATTATCATGGATGGAATCCTTCGAGGCCCAAATCAAGCTCCTCTCGCTCAACAAACAAAAATCGGTTGGATTTTGTTTGGCAACATAAAAACATTCAACTGTCACGTCGTTTTGAACAATATACAAGATCTGTCACGCTTCTGGGAGATGGAAGAAATAAGCAGTAACTCTACGTCGACCTATACAGTCGAAGAGGAATATTGAGAACAACTCTATAAATCTACAACAACACGGTTACCAAATGGAAGATATCAGGTCAAGATTCCCATGAAACAAGACTTCGAGCATCACTTGGGGACGTCCAAAACACAAGCCGTAGCCCAGTTTCTCCAACTGGAAAGAAAAATGGCACGTGATCCATTATTCCGCACTCAATATACAGCATTCATCAACGAATATAAAGACTTAGAACACATGAAACTGTGCAACATTGCTAGGAATCCTAGCTATTATTTACCTCATCATGGAGTGCTCAAGCTGGACTCCACCACCACGAAACTCCGTGCTGTTTTCAATGCTTCAAGTCGCACCACCAGTGGGCAGAGTTTAAATGATTTGATGCTGTGTGGACCAAACTTACAGCAAGATCTTCAGGGATTGTTACTACGCTGGAGAAAATACAAATACGTCTACACTGCAGACATCGAAAAATTCTACAGACAAATCATGGTCCATGAGGAAGATCAGCATTTACAGAAAATAGTATGGCGAGATGCGAATAAGGAGCCATTGAAAGATTATCAACTTTCGACCTTAACGTATGGAACTAAAGCTGCCGCCTACCTATCTATGCGTACAATCAAACAGCTCGTAATAGATGAAGGGCATAAGTACCCGTTGGCGTGCGAAACATTGAACAATCAACTCTATGTCGATGATCTACTAGCCGGACAAGACGACATCGAATTGGCACAACAAACACAGCAACAGCTAATTCAAATCTTACAAGATGGCGGATTTAATCTACGAAAGTGGGCCAGTAATGAACCAAGACTACTTGAAAATTTATCAAAATCACAAGTTAGCGTGAGCATGCTTGACTTTAAACACACACAAACCAACAAGGCTCTCGGATTACGCTGGAACCCAGAATTGGATCAGTTTACATTCCAACAAAAAATGTGTCGCGAAAACGACATCAACGAAAACATTACAAAACGAACACTACTTTCCGACATATCAACCCTATATGACCCTTTGGGGTTTTTATCCCCACTGACGGTCAAGGCGAAGATGATTTTCCAGAATGTTTGGGAATCAGGGATCGGCTGGGACGACACACTGCCAGAAAGCATTCAAAGAGAATGGAAAATGTTCAGAAGCGACATGCCGAACATAGATAGAATCGCCATTCCACGATGGCTGGGAGATACCACCGACCGCATCGAATTGCACGGGTTCTCGGACTCTTCAGAGAAAGCATTTTCCTGCGTCATTTACTGCAAAACCATATCTAAAAGCGGCGGCACACATGTACAGCTCGTTACTGCAAAAACAAAATTAGCACCATATAAGAAACAAGTCAGCATCCCGAGATTAGAACTTTGTGGCGCGTTATTGCTGTCCCAACTAATGAACAAGGTGAAACAAAACTTCATTGGACATGACGTAACAGTATATGGATGGACCGATTCGATGGTAGTCTTGGGTTGGCTACAAGGCGACGCGGCAAGATGGAAGACATTTGTAGCTAACCGTGTGACAAAAATAGCCGAAGTCATGCCCTCGGCGTGCTGGAGACATGTTTCATCAGAACAGAACCCTGCTGATTCGGCGAGCCGCGGGATGACCGCATCACAGCTACTAAACTGCAAGATTTGGTGGGAAGCACCTACATGGCTGAAGTATGAAGCGATCCAGCAGGAACAAATCGTTAAAAGCCCGGAACTGGAAGTTAAAACTACAAAGCCCACATGTGCAGTACAAACATCCCAGGAAACAAACATTATAAAAGATCTCATAAATAAATACAGTTCAATAACTCAAATAATACGAATCATATGTTGGATATCACGTTTCATCAACAACGCTCGCAACAAAGCCAATGCCCTGCGCATGAACTACCTAACAACAGCAGAAATACAGAACGCACACACAGCAATCATGCAAACAGTGCAATTGGATTTTATTGAAGACATAGCACGATTGCGTAAACAAGGCACTGTAAGTTGTAAAAGCAACTTACTTAAATTAAATCCAATTTTAGACACACGCTCATTACTTTGCGTTGGTGGCCGACTTAAACATTCAGCACTACGAACAACTTCGAAGCATCCCATCATACTACCCAAGAGACACAGAGTCACCGAGATGCTGATTGAACAAGCTCATCAAGCAACGCTACATGCCGGGCCCAAATTGACGTTGGGCTATTTACGCAACAATTACTGGATTTTGGGCGGGTACGGGAGAGTCGCAGAGCAACTAAGAAAATGCGTTAAGTGTATACGCTTCAACTCCAGTAACAACAACCAGTTTATGGCCGATCTGCCCGAGCCGAGAGTAACACCATCTCGTTCGTTCACGCACTGTGGAGTGGATTTCACAGGACAAGTGGAAGTCAAGGCAAACAAGGGCCGGGGAATAAAAACTACAACGGGATACATCGCAGTCTTCGTCTGCTTTTCAACTAAGGCAGTACATCTCGAGCTAGTTTCAGACTTAAGTTCGAGCACATTCATTGCCGCATTTAAACGTATGTGTGGAAGGAGGGGAACCCCAAAACATATGTATTCGGACAACGGACGCAACTTTGTTGGAACTGCAAAGATGTTGACAAATGCACACAAAGAAGCCTGTAAACACTACATTGACACTGAGTTCATGGAACACATCGCCGCAGAACAAATTACATGGCACTTTAACGCGCCCGCTTGGCCCAGCGCTGGAGGCCTCTGGGAGTCAGCTGTAGCTCAAATGAAGCATCATCTAAAGCGTGTCATCGGGCAACAGAAGCTCACATTTGAAGAATTCACCACACTCTTAATCGACATCGAAGCTTGCCTTAATTCAAGGCCCTTGACAACACTCAAGGAAGACTGTGAAGATTTGGACTACTTAACACCCGGACATTTTTTGGTTGGTAGCTCCATACTATCAACCCCGACAGGCACAGATGTTCAATATTTGCGCACCAGGTGGCAACTCATTGAGAAGATGCGCAAAGACTTTTGGAATCAGTGGTCTTCCGAGTACCTACACACATTACAATCACGCAGCAAATGGAACACGAAAAAGAGGAATGTGGAGATCGACGAAGTTGTTTTGTTGAAAGAAGACAACGCTCCGCCCGCAAGGTGGCTACTCGGCAGAATCCAGGAATTACATCCAGGAAAGGATGGGCTGACTCGTGTCGTAACAGTGAAAACAAAAAACGGCATCTTCAAACGACCCATCGTCAAATTGGCACCATTGCACGTGAAAGAGGATCCTAAACCAGCCATCCAAGACAAGGCATCCAAGCCAGAAAGCAGGCCAAAAACCAGGAAAACATTGACACACTATGTCTTGGCCACACTTCTCTTTCTCGGGGCATTAATCTCGCCGTCTGTGCAACAGTTGTACAACATTACGACACTAGACGCAACAAAACCTGTTTACTTCGACAAGATTGGCAACGTAAACATTATTCAAGATGAGTGGAAGATAGTCGTGTATTACAATCTCAGCTCTTACAAGCAGAGTCTCAGCAACATCGAGAGTTACGTCAATCACTTGAACGACGTATGCACTGACGAAATCGCCTTCTTGGCAATAACTTCTCTTCTGAAACTCACTTCTAACTGAAACACGAAATCAATGAGCTGAAACATAATGACAAATTACTTCAACTTGATCACGATAACCGCCGAAAACGAGGGCTTATCGACGGCGTCGGATACCTCGCAAATTCTCTGTTTGGGGTGTTAGACGAACGATTCGCCGAACAATACAAGCATGATATCCAGCTAATACAGCAGAACGAAAACCACATGAAAACCCTATATCAAAAACAAACATCCGTTATTGAAGCTGAATACAACATATTAAAAAGAAGCGAAGACGTGATGAACAAACAGTATCAACTCATAAATAAACACTTATCAGACCTTAAGACAAAGACAGTTCAATTGAATAATCAGCAGCAACACTACGTGTACACTACGACCAGCACTCTAGCCGCAGCAATCATAATTTCTAACCTACATCGTATTCAAGACTCGATGATAGACATGGTGACAGATACACGCAACGGAAGAGTGGATATACATTTGCTGAGCCCGACGGAACTGCTGAAACAACTTGGCGTAATCAACAGTCAACTGCCTAGTGACATGTCCCTACCTAATTTCAGCAACGAACAAAGTCTGAGAAACATATATAAGGTACTACGTGTGCATTCAAGACTGACCGACGAATTTCTTATATTTGAGGTCAAGTTACCACTGCTCAACATCGATAAATACGAATTACATCGCATCATCCCAATACCACAACCGAGAAGCTCTAAATGCATAATTATAATACCCACGTCAGAATACGTGGCTATCGATCTCCGAAAAGACATGTACATCTCAATGCTTCCAGATCAACTACAAACATGCCTAACAATTAACGAAGCGCATTTATTATGCCCGTTAAAACAACCTATGTACAACTTAAAAGGTTCCGAAGCCACATGCGAGACTCAAATTATAAACAACAGTAATTTGACACAGTGTAAGACGGCGATAACGACCTGTAGCGACAAATGGATACAATTACACAGTGGCGGCGCATGGCTATTCTCGTGTTGCCAGGAATGCGCAGTGCGCATTTTCTGCCCAGGTGGTGTTACGTCGAGCAAGTTGAATGGCACAGGACTTATTACACTAGGTCAGGGATGCCTACTCAAACACGACGCATTCACTATACCGGCCCATCTCAGTCTTCAAAACACAATAATACAAACCAGCGAGAACGAGATGAAGATCAATGTGCCACCACCCCCAGAAATCAACAACCTCATAAATAACGCTTCAACACTCATCATGGGCACTGAAGACCACTCTGAAGCGCTAAACGAGCTCCACCAGAAGATAGACGAGTTGAAAAAACAACAAGATTCCGCTAACACCGAATCTGTCTCATTCCACGATATACATCAGTACACAACTATATACATACTGATGTCCATGGCTATCGCACTTCTCGTTTACAAGGGAGCACGCAAAATAATCATGACAAAGGGAAAACGTCCACAACACGCCGATAATGACCCATCATCAACAAACACGGCGAACCCCTGTTTTGAAATGCAAGCGGTAACGACGAGCAACACCGGCACCGTGCAGCATCGGGTTCCCGTGGATGTCGCCACATCACCCACGATGCCCAGAGAACTTCGCACATATTGAGTTTTCCCATTTTTTGATTGTATACGATTTTCTTTTCTTTTATTCTTTTTGTAGTTCGGCAGCATGTACAAGCAAGTTGTACATACCTATCAATATTTGTGATTACATAGCGAAACCGACCTTACATTGCTTACATACCTATAATTTGCACTGTTTAAATATTACGTTCTTTATAATATATTTTAGTGTTAATAAAACCACTCAACAGCTTACATCTTTTACTTTACTACAAACAACATTCATCCCACGGGCAAACAGCCCGTTCACCTGGCTTTCTTTTCCCGCATGGACCGCTCCACTTTGTTATGCGTTTTGTCCATCTATTATCGGCAGTCCTGGCGATATGTCCAGCCCATTTCCATTTCAACCTTTGTGTGTGCTGCACGGCGTCTATTATTTTAGTTTTTCTCCTTATATTCACGCTTTTTTGTTTATCCCTGAGCTTGATCCCTAAGACGCTTCTCTCCATTGCACGCTGGCAGGAACGTATTTTGTTTTTAATTTTATGGGTGTAGATCCAAGTTTGAGCACCATAGGAAAGGCATGGAAGCAAACAAGAGTCTATGACTTTTTTCTTCAACTTTAGTGAAAGTTTTGATTTTAGAATTTCTTTGAAGCTCCAATATTTTCTCCAGGTGATACTAATTCTGCGCTCTACTTCATCTTCGTGCCTTGTTTTCTTGAAGGAGATTTGCTTGCCTAGGTAAATATAGTCATCTACGTACTCTATGCGAGCCCCGTTTACCGTTACAGAGTGTCGGTAGCCATTTGTAGAGACTTTCGTTTTCGAGGTATTCAGTTGTAATCCTATAGTTTGGCTAGCCCTGTTTATTTCTTCCAGCATCATCTCTAGCTGTTCGGATGTATTTGCAAAGAGTATGATGTCATCCGCAAAGCGGAGGTTGCTTAGGAACTCTGTACCAATTAGTATTCCTTTCTTGCTCCAATCTAGGTCCTTAAGGATGTCTTGGAGTACCGCTATGAATATTTTGGGTGACAGCGGATCCCCTTGTTTCACTCCTCTTCGAATATAGATTGTAGGCCCAAGTCTGTCCAATTTTACTCTACTTATACTTTTCTCGTATATATCTTTGATAATATTAATAGGTATATATGGTTGGGACGTCTTGATGTACCAGAGCTTGCCAGATGCTATCGTGGGAAATAGAGTCGAACGCCTTCGCGTAGTCGATATATGCGAGGTAGAGCGGTTGGTTAAATTCTAAGTGTTTTTCCACTACTTGGTCTAGTGTGTAGATATGGTCCATAGTTGAATATCCAGGGCGGAAACCGGCTTGCTCCACTGGTTGGCTTGCCTCTATGGTTTTCGCTATCCTTTTTTCTAAACACATGGCGAACAATTTATACATGGTTGGCAACAGGCTAATAGGTCTAATTAATGTCTGAAGGATCTCCCTTTTTGTATAACAAAATAATTCGAGATTCTCCCAACTTTTTAGGTATTTCTTGGGTTTCCAAAATCTTGTTAAAAAGAGTTGTGATAGAACCTATTAGTATATCTTTTCCAATTTTTAGTGCCTCATTAGGAATGTTGTCGGGACCCGGGCTTTTTTCGTTCTTTAGTTTTTCAATTTTTTTCATAATTTCACTGCCCTCAAAAGGTTCTATGGTCGTGTTTGGTTGTATTTGATATTTTTTGTATTCGTTTCCATTGGTGTTCTCGCCCTGGTAGAGATTTCGATAAAAGTCTGAGGCAACGTTTATAAGGTTTTTTCGTGTTTGTACCTTTCCAGCCGTATTCTCGTTTTTCAGTGTAGGTATCCATTTTTTCTCAGTATTTAATTGTTTGTAAGCTTTTTTCTGACTTCCGGTGGTATTTAAGTATTTTTCAATAATTTTCATTCTATAGTTTTCGTAGTCCTTTTTCAACATTTTATTTGTAGTTTTGTATAGAGCTGAAAGTTCCTTTTTCTCTTCCTTATTTTTAGATGGTTTCGATTGCAGTGCTATACGTTTCTCTAGTTGGTGTTTTGTTTCGTCTGATAGTATGTCCTTGCATGGTTTTTTTTAAGTAGCGCAACTTAGGCTTTGTTTAATGGCCGTCTCTATCTTTAGATAGAACGACTCTACAACTTCTGTATTTTCCCACTTTATTAGTTTCGATTTCTCTTCTAAAGCCTTGAGGTAGGTATGTCGATTTAGGTCGGTTGATAAATCAGCTTTCGATTCCCTAAAAGTTGCTCTTCTTTTCCTTAGGTTTTGCAGTTGTAGTGTACCTCTTAATAGTCTATGGTCACTTGGAAAAGTAATATTTTTTAAGATTTCCATGTTCGTGAAAAGCTTGGGTTTGGTAGACAGAATGTAATCTATTTGGTTTCTATACTGTTTATCTGGTGTAGTCCAAGTCCAGAGAATCTTTACGTTTTTCTTAAATATTGTGTTAATAATGGTAAGTTTGTTAGTCAATGCGTACTGTAGCAGTTTGTCTCCTCTTTGGTTCCTTTCTCCATAGCAATATGGTCCCATAATTGCATTTTCTGACGATTTTCTTTGCCCTATTTTCGCATTAAAGTCTCCCATTAAAATAATTTTTCCACTTGCAAGTTTTTGGGCTTGTTCGATTTGATTATAAAACACATTAATTTCCTCTTCCGGAGCATCAGAGGTCGGGGCATAAACTTGGATCATGGAGATTTTTACTGCGTCTATTTTCATGTTTAGGAGGCAGACTCTATCTGAAACGCCTATGTAATTTTCCATATTGTTTTTATACTTATTTTTTATTAAAAAACCCACCCCATAGTGTCCTTGTAGCGTTCCTGTGTAACAGAAGATATGATCTTCGTCCTCGATAATTTCGTATCCTTTCCTTCTGATTTCTGATAATCCTATTATATCGTATTTAATATTCAACAGTAGTATCATTCGTTGTGGTGACATTAGTGATTTTACATTATATGTACAGATATATATATTTTGACGAGTTGGAGGATTGCAGTCGTTCTCTCCCGCGGTGACAGGCCGTATTGGGAGAGGAGTAGGGCCAGCTGTTAGTTGCTATTGCGATGTCGTTGGAGTTTTTGTTTTTGTGCGGATGTTTTTTCGGAGGTTAATTGCAGAATAGGTTGTCTTAAAATGTAGTTATCCATGCAGTTCGTTTTATTGATTTTCGTGGGTTTTTCTTTTCCAATTTCAAATTCGGGTCTCGAAGCTTCTGGTGATTCTGACAGAGCCCTTTTCTTTTTTTCGTAGGTATGCTTCTCAGTGTGCTGTTTTCGTTCTTTTAGAATTATGATTTTATCGTACTTTATAATCGCCGCTCTGCCTTGTTCTCTTTCTCTATTGACTTCTGCTTGGAGTACCTGACGCTTGCTTAGAATGTCGGGTGGGAAGTATTCTTTAATATAGTATGGAGTTGATTCTAACTTCTTTTTATTTTTTTGAATTTTAATTTTTAGCCCAAGTGTCGTTACCGTTATAATTATGGGTCTTACTTTATCTCCCTTTTTTCCGAGCCTTCTCGCGCTTTCGATGTTGCTGCCGTCGCATTTGATATTTAAATTATTATTTATTAGGTCGAGAACTTTTTTCTCCAGATCCCAATAGCTCTTTTCATTTTCAGCTACTCCAAATATAAGTAAATTTCTTTGGTTTAAAGTTCTCTCCATGTTATTTATTTTTGTAGTCTGCGCTTCCAGCTTTTGTTCCAACAGTGCATTTTTAGTTTCCAAGTTTACAAATTTTTCGTTAATGTTTTTATTGATTGCGTCTTTGATATCTTCCTTAATGTTGTGCATATCGACTTTTTGTTGTCTTATTTCCTGTTGCATTTCTTTTAACATATTTTTTATTTCGTCCATTTTACTCAACTATCTGTAATTTTATTATGAGTTCTGAGATGGAGTATTTTTATTTTGATGTTTACGCCCTCTTGTGGCCAGTAGTGGTACAATACAATACAATACAAGTACGCTTTATTGCACACCAAAAAAACATTTACACAAGAAATTACAAATAAACAAAATAAAAACGGTAGACAACAGGCGGTCTTATCGCTAAAGAGCTACTATGTGAATTATCAATACGAAGGATGTTGTAGTCAGGTGACTTGATCGTAAGTTTTGCCACTCGATGATAGATGGCGCTGTGTTTCGAGGGTATACGAATGACGTGATGATATGCAAGTTTAACGGTTAACCTAAAAAAGTTTAGTCTTTATTTCACTTTGTTTCCTCCCATTGTCACAAAAATAGGATAAAATGTTCTCAATTTTTTTAGTTTCTTGAATTCCTTGATCACAATCACTATGAAAAGTCACTAGGTCTTTATAATATCGCAACTGTCACAAGGCACAATTACGCGGTTTTCACAAGTTTTTCACTTTTATTCTATAAAACTTCATATTGTCCAGGTAATTTATAACACTCTTCAACGTTCTGCATGTCAAAGGGGGCAAACGAGCAAACGTATCGCCTGATGGAAAGCGATTACCGTCGCCCATAAACACCTGGGATGTAATTCAATATCAAGACGATGTTATGTTTTATAGGTTTTATTATTCACTTTTAGAGGTCCAGTTAAATATTTCTTACTTATTATATGCACTTTATTGATAGCATAAACTAGGTACATTGATGCTTCATTGCTACATGACATGAGAGAGAAAAACGGGGGAACTTAATTGTCAAAGTGACGTAGCGTTCAGAACGATTAATTTATATTCATAACCAGGCCTCGGACTTTCGTTCGCACGGTAAGACTAATGGAGAGCTATGGAGCCGATATTAACATTAAAATACTATTCATACTCATAGTCATACTCATGCTCATTCATTTATTTCATTCCAAACTGCCTTTATGGTTATTATGGTTAACATTCCCAAGCATTAAATGACTAAAATTTTTTTTTTTTTTTTTTTCAATATTTCAAACTCCTAATTTAACTCAATTTATTTTCAATATACACTTTCTAGTCATAAATGGATATTCGATCAATATAGAACCCAATTTACTTCAGAAAACATGGATAAAGTGGCAAATAAGTGATCAACTGCTGCAGGAAAGTTCTGATAATGAAGTAGAATTACAGAAAATCATCAACATCAACACATCACTGAAATCCCAGCTGGTGGATAATGATATTAAATTAGATGAAGCCGAGGGTGAGGTGTCGCGACTGCGTCTATTACTGGACTCATTCAACCAGTGCGCCTCTACACATGAAGTGGCATTGCAACGCATCAAACACCTTGAAGAGGAACTTGGTGCCAAAATAGACGAATTAAATTACTTAAGGAAAGAATATGTAAAGCATAATCCACCGTCCACTCAAAATATTTACCAAGAGATTATTGGCGTTGAAAATTCCAAGGATTGTAAAAAATATGTATTTTTTAATAGTAGTACTAAGTTGAAAAGATATGTTAAGATAAATAGATATATAAAGAGGACTCAAAAACTCATTCAAAGCCAGGCAGTAAAGAAAAATTACTTCAAACAGAAATTAGAATTGTCGGTCATGAAAGACAGAGTGAAGCAATGTAACATTCAACTAGAAAATTATGATTTAGACATACAAAAATTGCATGCTGAAATTAGTAAATTACAGAGTAAATTGGAAATGACATCATTCATGTATAGATCTTCAGAAAGAGAGATCAAGGAGCATGTCCTGGCTTTTGACCAGCTATTGAAGGAGAGTAAAAGTAACGAGGAGCGTTTTAATTCATTAATGAACAGTAATTATTGTAACTGTGGCCATATCCCACCAGCATCCTCAATAAACAGTCATCAAGCGGAGGAGGTGCCCCTTGGTATTTTTGAGTCCGCCCGTCCTGTGCTTAATGTGCAATCACCTAGTCATGTAAGTAGAACAGTTGTGTACTCAGACCAGATTGGCTCAGGAATGGGTTCAATGTTAGGTAACAAACTCAGTCAAAAAGTGTCAAATTTCTGTTATCCTAACATAAGTATGAGTAAATTTTGTCAATATCTTTCAAAGGGAAGCTTTGATGACAGGACTACATTAGTCATTATGGTAGGAAGTAGTCATAATGTAGATAAGTCTAGTATAGATAAATTAATATCAACAATAAATGATATTGAAATATCTGGCATAGGTAAAAT
Organism: Apotomis betuletana; assembly: GCA_932273695.1. NCBI lineage: Eukaryota > Metazoa > Arthropoda > Insecta > Lepidoptera > Tortricidae > Apotomis > Apotomis betuletana. The sequence goes on along the minus strand of OW026308.1, from coordinate 473,860 downwards.
CATACTGTGTGCACTACCATACTCACAGAATATGCCATATTACTATAACAATAGAATAGCACACCTTAACTCCATATTATACAATGCTATATGTTTCAATAAGAAGGTGCATTTCTTTGACATAAATAAATTTATCAAGCGCTTCAAAATCTTCAAATTGACCTCTGAAAAGATAACTATGCCTAAGAAATGTATTCTTACACTAGTGGATCTTTTAGCTTTTAACATAGAGCCAAATAGATTTTATACCTCAGTTAGTGGGCTCAAGCATGTCTGCAGTGGCAATACACCTTTGTCACATTTAAACTAGATTGTAAGACAGCGGAAACATCTCTGAATATTAACATTGTTCACCAGAATATTCAGGGTTTTTCCAGCAAGGAATTAGAAATAGGCTTATTTTTAGATAATAAGAATATTCAAGTTATGTGTATTACTGAGCATTGGCTGAGACAAGAACAGTTGATTTTTGATTTTGTTAATTTTAAATTAGTGAGCTGTTTTACTAGAAAATTTTCCATTCATGGTGGTTCTCTTATTATTGTTAAAAATTCCTTAAAATCCAAAGAACGAGAAGATATTGTTAATTTTTCAATAGAACGAGTCATAGAAATTGCTTGTGTAGAATTAGAGAATTATGTAATTATATGTGTTTACCGACCACCGGCAACTGATTTTCATTCATTTGAATCATCTATGGAAAATGTTTTAAAAATAGCATGTAAAGGTAAAAAACATGTTATAGTTTGTGGAGACTTTAATGTTAATTTACTTGAAATGACCAGTGATACTGTTAAGCTGTTAAGTTTGTTCAAATCTTTTCATTTGGTCAATATGTTCCTGGAGCCTACCCGGGTAGGTGTAACTAGTAAAACCTGTTTAGATAATATTTTTTGTGATTGTGATTACTTAGAAAAGGAAATATTTAAGTGTTTTAATTCAGATCATAGAGGGCAGAAAGCTTCTTTTCCTAACACTTTACAGGAAACACTACAACCACAAACTATAACATGCAGACCCATAACTAGTTATCGTTTGGAATCATTCAAAAATGAAATTCATAATGATCTTTGTATGTTACCTCTTTCATGTAATGACTTAAATAGTACTTACAAAGATTTATTTGGCATAATAATGGATCAATTTAATACACATTTCAAAAAGAAAACTATTTCTGGGTCGACTACAAAAACAAAGTTTAGTGAATGGGCTACTGTAGGTATTCATAGAAGCAGAACCAGGCTTTATGAACTGTATGCAGAGAAGGAAGTGAACAAGGACGCAGATTTTTTAAACTATGTTAAGAACTATTCAAAATTGTTTAAGCAAGTGTGCATAGCCGCAAAAGCAAATTATATTAGTTCTAAAGTCAAAATGTCGGACAACAAAGTAAAAACTATTTGGAATGTTATTAACAGAGAAACTGGTAAATCTAAAACTCGCAATTGCCAAGTCAACATTGTCAGAGAAAACGGGCAGACTATGTCAAATCATGATGTTGCCTCGGCATTCGAGGATTATTTTTCCAACATTGCAGTTAATACCACAAAATGTTTAAAATCATCTGCATCCGAAGCCCATACCTTACTTTGTGCTAATTGTAAGAAATGTGATGTTGAGTTTCAATTTAGTCCAGTAAATACAGTAGATGTTATTAAAACATTTAAATCACTCAATTTAAAGAAAACAGAGGATTTATGGGGAGCATCAGTAAAAATAATTAATCATATCATAGATTCAATTGCGCCTTACCTAGCTTTGATTTACAATAGTTGCATAGCAGAGGGAGTTTTCCCAAATCTTATGAAAATTAGTAAAGTCATACCTCTTTTTAAATCGGGTGATTTGAGTGATCTGACTAATTTCCGTCCGATATCTATACTACCTGTTTTAAGTAAAGTTTTCGAAAAATTAATGTTGAAAGATCTACTAGGACACTTCAATAGAAATAAATTACTCTCTAGTAAACAGTTCGGTTTCACAAGGGGACGTTCCACGACTGATGCAGCATCTGTACTTGTTTGCGCCAGACACAAATTGAATTTATCCCGGGCCCATGTAAGAACAAATTACCAAAGCAATCTTGCCTAGCGCGAAACAATGGAACGCGATACGCGCCCTATGTACTTAACCTAACTTGATCTACTTTGCTAACCTGGAGTTCAGCCGAATATCTTCCTGGCTGCAAGGTTGTGTTTCTGTTTTGTGTAAAGTGTATGTATGTTTACTTGCACCAATAAACGACGTCCCGGTCTGCGCCGCCGCCGCCCCGATCTCGTCAGCAAACACGCCAAACACAATTCACACTGTAGTAGTCCTTATATCACTCTAAATAACAATCCTTGGGGCGCCCGAAGCAGCCCACCGTACAAGGAATTGTGCCGTATTTCAACACTTTCCGTTAAAGCGTAAAACTTCCAAAATATCTCCCAAACCACGGAGGTTATAATGTTCAAGAGCCGTTACGTTAAAAACCAATATTACCAATGGCGCCGGCTCGCGTCCGCTGGCGACAGCGCGCGCGCTCGCAGCGCCGTGAAAGAAAAATGAACTAACTGATTGTGTGGCCAGTGGGTAAAAACCTATCAATTCTCAACAACCACCCGCCCCGGACCGACCCGTCGTCGGTCCGCTCAAACTCCCGGTAGTCGGGATAGCGTTGAAACCGCCCGTCTAAGGATCGAGTCCCTCACTTGTACATCAGCGATCCGTGGAGACCCATCCTTGCCCGCTATCAAGTTAACGATACGCCCCCGTCGCCAACACAACGGTGATAGGTTAGCATCCTTAACCAGTACGAGGTCTCCAACGCACGGTGGGGTCGTCCTGTCCGTCCACTTAACGCGTTGCTGAAGGATGTGCAAATACTCAAGCGACCATCGCTTCCAAAAATTTTGAGTCATTTGCTGCAACATCTGATACCGTGACAACCTATACAACTTAGCATCCGTATACGGATACTCCGGCAAGGCGTTAAGTGGTTGGCCAATCAAAAAATGACCTGGGGTAATGGCCTCCAGGTCATTCGGGTCAGCGCTCAACGGACACAAGGGGCGCGAATTTAAAACTGCCTCAATTTTGCAGAACACCGTTGACAATTCCTCAAAGGAGAGGATCGTTGAGCCGATGACCCGATACAAATGAGTCTTGGCAGACTTAACCACTGCCTCAAATATTCCACCCCAGTGGGGGCATCCAGGTGGACTGAAATACCACGAAATGCCCCGACTGGCGATGGCCGTGCCGATCTCTCGCTCATTTTGACTTAAAAATAATACAATTTCCTTTAGACAACGATCGGCGCCCTTGAAGTTGGTACCACAATCCGACCGGATCAAGGCCGGTATCCCTCGTCGAGAAACGAATCGGTCCAGCGCTGCCAAAAAGGCCTCCGTAGAGAGATCAGCTACCATTTCCAAATGAACGGCCTTGGTCGCCAGACACACGAAGACGCACAAATATGCCTTAACCGACTTCGCGTTGCGAAGGCGTGATGTCTTGACCATGAAAGGCCCCGCGAAGTCTGTCCCCACACCAGCAAACGGCCGAGCTTCCGTAACTCGGTCGGGCGGGAGATCTCCCATTTGTGGCTGCATTGTGGCTGCCTTGAGCCGGTAACAAGGCAAGCAACGAAACACAACGCTCCGTATCACTCTCCGTGCCGACAAAATCCAGAACTCCCGCTGCAAAATGCCCAGCAGTGTGTTGCAGCCTGCATGTGAATTCCTGATGTGACGGTCCCAAACCAACAGCTCCACCAGAGCTCCCTTCTTGGGAAGAATTAAAGGATGCCGCGCTGAATACGGCAATTCGGCATTCCGTAGTCGGCCTCCCACCCGGAGCATTCCGTGCTCATCAATAAACGGGTTGAGGCGGACAAGGCTCTTCTTCATTCTGCCCACGCCAGTCCGCAAGATCCTAAGTTCATCCTGGAACTCATTCCCCTGAATGACCCCCACCCAACGTGAGAGAGCCCTTTGCTGCTCCTCAGGTCCCATTACAGGTGACAGGTTGCGCTGTGCCGCAGGGCTTCGACAATTATGGAAAAACCGCATTATCCATCCCGTGACTCGAAGTAGCTTCCCTAGTGAGCTATACCGTTCCAAAAGAGTGTGGTCCACTGCCACAGACTCCACTGTAGTCACATTGACTCTCAGACCCTGGTCAGGGGGTAGTGGCTGGCGTCCGCAGTCATTGAAAGGCCACTCCGTATGTGGCCGCTCCAGCCATTGAGGCCCCCACCAGAGAGAATGCTCAACCAGAGCAGGCGCCGGGCAGCCGCGACTCGAGCAGTCTGCCGGGTTAACTTCACCTGGAACATGTCTCCAGACCAGAGGAGTCTCCGAGTTATTTATCTGTGACACTCGGTTGGCCACAAATACCTCAAGCGTATGGACCGAAGTCTGCAGCCAGCACAACACGATCTGGCTGTCCGTCCATGCGTAAACCGTGTCATTCAGATCCACCGTGCCACGCAGGTTCTGCGCCACATGGTTTAGGAGGCGGGTCAGGAGCGCGGCACCCGCCAATTCCATCTTCGGAATCGTCCACCGGGTCCGAACAGGCGCAACCTTGCTCTTGGCCATGACCAAGCGTACAACGCCCTCGCCAGCAGTCTCACCTGTTCTCAGGTAGACCGCGGCCGCGTACCCTTTCTCAGAAGCATCGCAGAACCCATGCAGGGTCACCCTGGCTCCCGCCTGAGGGAGCAGTTTGCGCGGGATCTCAATTTCTTTAATATGCGGCAATGTGGTCACGAATGCCGTCCACTCGTGCAGCAGCTCGTCCGTGAGCTGCTCATCCCAGCCTAGTTGGGCCAACCAAAGCTTCTGCATGAAGAACTTTGCCATGAACGTGACCGGAGAGATCCAACCATTTGGGTCGAACGTTCGTGCGATAGTCGAAAGGACTGATCGCTTGGTCCAGGTCTTCGACAGCAATTCGGCCTCACAATTGTATGTGAAGACATCCTGAGTCGGTCGGTACTGGACCCCCAAAATTGCCAACGCATGAGGATTATCCGAGTCCTCAAACAAATGCGGGTCTTGTTGGTGCTCAGCTGGTAGTCCTGCCAGCACCTCTGGGCAGTTTGACAGCCACTTCCTGAGTTCATAGCCACCGGAGGCCATGAGCGCCACCAATTCATCCCTTAGGATGAGCGCTTGCTCAATGCTGTCCGTGCCCGTACAAATGTCATCCACGTAGACATCCCGGTCGATGACTGCAGCTGCGCGAGGGAAGCGCAGCCGTTCCTGGTCAGCCAGCTCTCGTAGCGTCCGCATCGCTACATACGGGCTGGGCTTTAATCCGTACGTGTTCGTGTTAAGCTCATACGTGATCATCGGTTCTTCTGGGCTCTCTCGCCACAATATCAGCTGGAACCGACGGTCATCCGCATGGATCTCCGTTTGGCGAAACATCATCCTCACATCCGTAACGAAGACAACTTGGTGTCTCCTGAAGTCCGTTAGAATGTCTGCAATGTCTCTGGTCAACTTAGGACCAGCGTGCAGGCATTGATTCAGGGACACCCCGTTAGATGTCGCCGCGCTCCCGTCGAACACGACCCTGATCTTGGAGTCAGGTGTCTTCAGGACTGCATGATGAGGCAATACGTAGTGCTCCTCACGACGCCAGTCTACCCTGGATACCGACATGTGACCCAAAGCCAAATATTCACGCATGAACTCAACATACTTTCGCCGAAAGTTGGAGTCCCGTTTCATGCGCCTTTCCATGGCCATCATCCGTTTCTCAGCCAGGTCCCTGGAGCTCCCCAGTGGAGGTCGCGTCGATAGAAACGGCAGCCGTGTCATAAATCTGCCCGAAGGGAGGCGCACCGTGTTGCACTGATAAAATGTCTCGCACTCCTCGTCCAGTGGGCTTGTCCTGGGAGCTGTGGGTGACTCTTCTGTTGCCCAGAACCTTTGCAGGACCTCCGATAACACGCTGCCGTAGTATATGTTGCTATAATCCGTTGCGTCCTGTGGTCCCCGTACTGGGCCCAATAATGCGTACCCCCCTGCGGTACACACGGCCACCAACCCGTTTGGTTGCAGCTCCCGCTTACCGCTCCGCAGCAGCTTCCCGAGGACGTCAGTTCCAAGTAAGACGTCCACCCGTCCGGGAATTGCGAAGTGAGGGTCGGCCAACTCCAATCCCTTGGTCAGCTTCGTTACCGCCGGCGGTAACCGTACCGAAGGAAGAACCCCGACCACTTCATCTAAAACAATAGCCGTGGCCTTCACCCGCGTGATCGATGCCGAGTCACCCATCTCAAACAGGAGGTCCGTCTGACCCCTGATGTGAGGCACCGGATTGCCACCTATACCTATTGCGCCATCCCGTGATGGCTCCAACCTGAGGCCCAGCCTGGCCACTAGGCGGCTGGACACGATACAACCTTGTGCCCCCGAATCCAGGAGTGACCTCACTGGCACTGGCCGTCCATCCGTACCCCTGACGGTAATCTTAGCCGTCGGTAATAATACCGTCACTGGTGGGGTGGGCACAACGGATGAACAGACTGCTAATTGCTAGCAGGGAGAACCTCCCTCCCTTTCCGCCGGAGGGGGAGAGGGCCCCTGGCCCAGGTATGGGTCCCACCCCGGGTAGTACACCCCTCGACCCATCGGTGCCATGCGCGCCGGCTGGTAATAGCCCATCGGCATCCGTCCCATCTGCGGCGGACGCGCCATCAAGCGTGGGTGCTCTGCGAGGGGTGGGGAAAAGCGACTACTCGGGGGCGGCATCCTGCCCCCCAGCGCGGCCGAGTAAGTCGCGTAACCCGACTCCCCATGGGTCATCTCCGGGCACCCGCCCGAATCTCGGCGCCGATCCCCCCCCCCGCGGAGGAGACTGCGGCATCCGGCGGTACTCCGGAGTCCTCGATGACCCCCCTCCCCGAGGAGGGGGCGACCGCTGGTCTCTGGGTGACCCCCCTCTCCGAGGAGGGGGCGACCGCTGGTCTCTGGGTGACCCCCCTCCCCGGTGGGGGGGGCGACCGTCCACCCAAGGCTGGCTTAGGAGAGGGAGGATGGCCTCCCGATGAGGCCCCGTACCTCTCCCCACCCTCAGCCAGGCAGAGGAGCTCATGATGGGCCCCCCCGCAAGTACGACAGTTGGTGGTCGTGCTGCATTCTCGCACATAGTGTGCGCCTAAGCAGCGGAAGCACAGGTTGCGCTGCTTGACCACCCCCCTGCGCCTCTGCACCCGCTGTGCCTTAAAGTCCGCACACGCGGTGATCGCGTGTCCCCCCTTCCGGCAGAAGGGGCATACCTCCGATTGGAGGGCGTTGTACCGCTGTCCTCCCCGACGGGGCTCCACCGGTTTGGGCCCAACCGTACGCCGGGGTGACGTGGGGGGTTGCGGCGTGGTTGCCCCTTGGCAATCCGCCCGCCTGCACTCACCCTCCAGGAACGCCCTCAATTCGTCAAATGTTGGGAGGTGACTCGATGAATCACCCCCATGTGACTGCTCAAACCGCGCCACCACCTCGCTAGGTAACTTGCGCAAAACCCGGTTCACAACAATGTATTTGTTGTCCCCTAGTGACAACTTGAGTCGCTCCAGCGTATTCACCGCCACCGTGACGGGATTAAGGATTTTCGACCGTATTTCGTGTACATTAGTGACCTTCGATATACTAAATATTTTTTCGATGAGCCCATCAATAATTAATCGCCGATTATCATATCGGTCAATTAATAGGCCCCATGCCGTCTCGTAACTGGAATCCGTAATCTCCAAATGAGTCAAAATATCGTGAGGCTCACCGCGTAATCTCCCCATCAACTGCGCCATTTTATACGCGGGGGTCAAATCCGTGCGCGAGTGCACCACGCTGTTAAAAATGTCGCGAAACCTCGGCCAGTCGGCATATTCACCACCAAATTCCGGGACATTCACTGGTGGCAACGGCGCCATTAGTGCCACACCACTGGGTGCACGCCTTACCCCAACATCCCCTTTTCGGGCGCGCTCGATATCCGCTGCCGCTTGGATGATACTCATCACCATATCACCGCACTGGTCTACATTGCGTTGCAGCACTTCAACAGCTTGGGTCCGACTTTCCCCGGTCTCCTCTTCGTCAATACGGGCCAAATATTCGGCATGCAATTTCAATACCGCGTCATATCTTTCATCTACCTGTCGCGCGCGTGACAATAATGCGTCCTCGCGATCCGTACGACCAATTAACGTAACGACTAATGAAAACCATCTTAATTCCGATTCGACCCTTGACGCGACCGTTTTAACTACTGAGGGAGCCATGGTACCAACCTCGATAACGCGGATCAATAAAATAAATTTTTAAAAATAAATTAATAAATTTGGGTGAATAATTTTGTCCGTGGAACCCCGATTTTAGACAATAACAATCCGTTTTTATTTTTCGTACCAAACGCGACAACTTCAAAGTTATTCACCCAACACCAATATTACGCAACGGAAAACAACACTAAATTTATTTTAAATTAAATGTATTTTGAGTGAATAATAGTTCAGCGGAACCCCAATTATGAATTACTTATTAATACGTTTCTCCGTATCGAAACGAAACTATATTTACTTTATTCACTCAACTAACATTTCAATTGAAAGTTATAACTAATATTCTTATAATTTAGTTAGTCTTAATTACGCAAATGCAACTTAACGTTAATAGATTGGAATGCGAACCAAGCGCAATCCACCCTCAAATTTCAATTATGACTTTGATGCTAACTAAATTACTTATCCGAACGTAAATGAAACAAATATCTTTTCTGTGGATATGAACCACGCTCTGCTACCAAAATTTGTTTGCGCCAGACACAAATTGAATTTATCCCGGGCCCATGTAAGAACAAATTACCAAAGCAATCTTGCCTAGCGCGAAACAATGGAACGCGATACGCGCCCTATGTACTTAACCTAACTTGATCTACTTTGCTAACCTGGAGTTCAGCCGAATATCTTCCTGGCTGCAAGGTTGTGTTTCTGTTTTGTGTAAAGTGTATGTATGTTTACTTGCACCAATAAACGACGTCCCGGTCTGCGCCGCCGCCGCCCCGATCTCGTCAGCAAACACGCCAAACACAATTCACACTGTAGTAGTCCTTATATCACTCTAAATAACAATCCTTGGGGCGCCCGAAGCAGCCCACCGTACAAGGAATTGTGCCGTATTTCAACACTTTCCGTTAAAGCGTAAAACTTCCAAAATATCTCCCAAACCACGGAGGTTATAATGTTCAAGAGCCGTTACGTTAAAAACCAATATTACCAATGGCGCCGGCTCGCGTCCGCTGGCGACAGCGCGCGCGCTCGCAGCGCCGTGAAAGAAAAATGAACTAACTGATTGTGTGGCCAGTGGGTAAAAACCTATCAATTCTCAACAGTACTTATTAAACACATTTATGACAGCTGGGAGGAATCTTGTGATGCAATTGGGATCTTCTGCGACCTTTCTAAGGCATTCGACTGCGTTCATCCTGGAACACTCATTTTGAAATTAGAACATTATGGTCTGTCTTCAAATGCTTTAAGCCTTATGTCTTCATATCTCAGTGATAGAATGCAAACAGTGGATGTAAATGGAACCCAGTCCAATGGAGCTATAGTTAAGCTAGGAGTGCCACAGGGCTCTATTTTAGGTCCATTTCTATTTTTGGTTTATATAAATGACTTACCATCTATAGTAGATAATCTTTGTAATATAGTACTATTTGCTGACGATACATCATTAATTTTCAAGGTTCACCGGAAATCAACCGACTATGCGGAAATTAATGGCACACTAGAGAAAGTACTTAACTGGTTTACTACTAATAATCTTCTATTAAATGCCAAGAAGACTAAATGTGTTAGATTTGCTTTACCGAATGTTACGGCGGTAGATTCTACTATATTACTAAATGGTGAATGTTTAGAAATAGTGAATAAGGCATTATTCTTAGGTATAACATTGGACAGTAATTTGCAATGGAGTCCACATATAGCAGTGCTTGCAGGTAAATTAAGTTCAGCGGCGTACGCCGTTAGGAAAATCAGACAATTGAGTAATGTTGATACAGCTCGTTTAGTTTATCATAGTTATTTTCATAGTGTCATGTCATATGGTATTCTGGTTTGGGGCAAAGCAGCTGACATTCAGACTATATTTGTGCTACAAAAAAGAGCCATTCGTTCGATATATAACCTAAATTCTCGTGACTCCTTAAGAGACATTTTCAAAGATATAAACATCTTAACTGTAGCGTCCCAATATATTTATGAGAGTATTATGTATGTTATTAGAAACCTAGATTCATTTACAAAAAATTCCGATGTCCACAGTTTTAACACTAGAAATAAAAATAAAATTGCTATTAGAAAGTTTCGTGTTCGTAAAGTAAGTAAATCATTTTTAGGCCAATGTATTCATTTTTATAACAAGTTACCTGATCATGTTTTAAAATTAGCCTTTCCATCTCTCAAAAATTATTTAAAAAAATCTCTAATGTCAAAAGCATATTATACAGTAGAGGACTATCTGACAGACAAAAATGCATGGCCTGAACCAGAAACCGCGTAGCTGACTCCTTCTTAGATTGTACCTAACTAGTTTAAGGGACACAGTTCTAATAAGAAAGCATATCAAACGTACATAAATTGTGATAAACCGTCTGGCTTTCTTGTAGTTTCTATTTTATTCTTACACTTTTCCTTACTTATGTCTTAAAATACACTTTTAATATGTTTTCTTGTAGAACTACGTATAGTTAAGTTCATATCATTGTAATAGTTAAGTACTTATGCTTTTTGAAAAAATGACTGACTGTTGAGTTTCTTTCGGCGTTTCTTCTCAACAGTGGTCTCCTCTTGTGAAATGCCGGTAGACTCAGACATGTAAAAGTGCCCTTGTGGCCTACTTGCAGAATAAAGTTCATTATTTCATTATTTCATTAATATTTACGTATTTTATGGTGGCGAAAAAAACAATGCCTACACAAATCAGGTCTTTGTATATTCTTCTGAATTTGTCCTTGACTATAAAATTAAAATTCTGAATGAAATACACTTATGAGTATGAGTATGAGTATGAATAGTATTTTAATGTTAATATCGGCTCCATAGCTCTCCATTAGTCTTACCGTGCGAACGAAAGTCCGAGGCCTGTTCATAACAGACGACCCATATAGCCCATATATATCTCAGCGACGGCACCGACAGCCGAAAGGTTCCGACCGCACACGACGATAAGCGAACGGGGCCGATCGCTTGTCGCAGCATACTACTTTCGGTTACGATCACATGTCGCGGAACACGCCCGCCGTCAAGCTGTTGTGCGCAGCTCGGTAATGTAGACTTAAAAACAGATATATTAATTCAGTGAATAAAGGATTTTGACCTTACAAACGGTCCGGTAGTTTTGAATTTTTGATATGTTGTCTAGGATGGTTAGTCAGTGTTTAAAATGCAAAATGCACAATTCCCCCCCTCCGCGCCCGCCGCCATATTGAAAAAACCAGCACTCTCTTCATATATTTGCTCATATCTTCCTTTAGAAGCATTTTAGCTAGAAGACAGCTTCGACAATGTTATAGAGAGCTAAATTTACTACATTTTCCATTTTATATTTTGTTTTTAGGACAAATAGTTACGGAGATATGCACATTTAAAAAAACTTAAGAAATTGCAATTTCCAACTCAAAAACAAACTTCTGGATTATATCTTCGTTTAGGAGCATTTTAGCTAGAACAGTGCTTGACCAATGTTGTAGAGAATTAAATTTGCTATAATTCACATTTCAGATTTTGTTTCTAGGACAGATAATTACGGAGATATGTAAAAAAGAAAGTCACATTTTCCGAAAATGTATGTAAAAATGGACATGAGTTTTATAAGCAATTATATTTCCAACATGTTTTAATTTGTCCTAGACTAGTCCGTAACTGAATGACAGCGTTCTAAACCAAGAATTTTTAGAAATTTTCGGAAAATTCGACTTTTCCTGTTTTTTAAATGTGCATATCTCCGTAACTAACCGTCCTTGAAACAACATTTGAAGTGTAAATTATAGTAAATTTAATTCTCTACAACATTGCACAAGCTTTGTTCTAGCTAAAATGCTCCTAAACGAAGATATAATCCAGAAGTTTGTTTTTCAGTAGGAAATTGCGATTTTTTACGTTTTTTTAAATGTGGATATCTCCGTAACTATCTGTCCTAGAAAAAAAATATAAAATGGAGAATGTAGTAAATTTAACTCTCTATAACATTGTCGAAGCTTTCTTCTAGCTAAAATGCTCCTAAAGGAAGATATGAGCAAAAATATGAAGAAAGTGCCGGATTTTTCAATATGGCGGCGGGCGCGGAGGGGGGGTATTTGTGCATTTTGCATTTTAAACACTGACTAACCATCCTAGACAACATATCAAAAATTCAAAACTACCGGGCCGTTTGTAAGGTCACACATAGTACTTTAGTCTCTATTCACCGTATTATATGATTCTTCTTCTAGCTTTCGCGATACTTATCACTCATTTCCTTCATTTCGTTCAGTAGATCTATACTCAAACTGCTTCATCATATTATCATCATACCTACTACTCATTTCGTACATGTCTTTAATTTGTTCAGTGGTTCATTGGAATGATGTTTCATCATCATCATCATCATCAGCCTGTATCATAGGCCTCTCCCATGGCACGCCACTGAGCTCGATTTTCAGCTCTCGTCCTCCAGTTACCACTCGCTGGGTTACCTATCTGAAACACTAAAAACGTTAATCCGATTTTCGCTTCGACAAAAACTATTCGACAAATATAATTTTAACTTTTTTTCATTTGTCCGAAAATTTATTTCAATATTTTACAATTAGGCATTAATTATTTAGGTTTTTTAATCACTACTGATGACACGTTTCCCTATATTTCATTTGTCCGTGATATCAGTTTTCCGATGTAACGTTTCGGTTTATTAATTATTATTCGTCTTTTTTATATGACTGATTTCATTCGTCCGATGTAACTTTAAACAATTATAAATTCCACTTTATAATTTTTGTAAGAACCTAACCTAACCAAATCCACAGTTCCGCTCCGGCGCTTCGCCGGCTTATGCTCACTTCGCTCGCTCGGCTCGCGCGCTGCTGTGGTCGCAGTTCTAACATTTTTTTTTTAACCCGGAGAAATGCATTGATTTGCATACCACTACGTAACATGAGATGAGACCCTCGGGGGTAGAGTCAAATATTACGCATTGGTGATGTGGGGCTCTCTAGTCCGCGAAGGACTAGCCTCCCTGGTGTCTCTTGGCTTCCCCGCGGCGCCGAACCGCAGGTACTGAGCCCCCTCACCACGACAAGGTGGACACCCTCGGGGGGGGCGCAGTTCTAACCTAACCTAACCCAGCCAGGTCGGTTTTGGCGCTTTGCCGGCTGCTGCCGCGGTACGCTGGCTTCGCTCGCTCGGCTCGCGCGCTGTTGTAGTCGCAGTTCTAACCTAACCTAGCCCAGCCAGGTCGGTTTTGGCGCTTTGCCGGCTGCTGCCGCGGCACGCTAGCTTCATTCGCTCGGCTCGCGCGCTGTTGTGGTCGCAGTTCTAACCTAACCTAACCCAACCAGGTCGAGGTAGATAAAAAATGGGCTACGAAACAAAATACGTAACAACTCATAGGGCAAGTGAATGTGACGGGAAAAGTTTTTCGCACAAAAGGTACCTACTTCTACTAAATGTGAAATGGTAAATAGAAAAATGTACGAAACCTGTCATCGGAGAAAAGATAATAATTCGAATAGTTTTCGGACAAATGAAATTCGGTCAATGATTTTTAGTGTTTGAGATAGGTTACCGTCGTCTGCGAATCGTCGGTGAGAGATGTGTTGACCATTGTGATGTGGTTGTATGTGTTGGCTCGGTGCGCGGTGGATCCATTCCTTTGTTATTTAGTTTTTAGCTAATTGATTGAATACAAGCAAACCGTTTTCGCTTTTCAATTCATCCTGAATCACCACTTAGAGCCAGTATCATAAAATTCACCTGATGATGGACCCTGGAAGCCCTTAATGGATCGGATCTCAAGATGCGTTATACTATTATACGTAGACATGTGCGGTTTACGCATTTCAACTTAACTTGATGGGCAGTTAGAGCCGGTATCATAAAATAAACTTGATGATGGATCCTGGAAGCCCGTAATGGATCTCACCATACGTTCAAAGTAGACATGCGTGTCTTCACTCAATTCACCTTGATAAGCAATTAAACCCGGTATTAATTTGTTTGAACTATCCCCAACTATATAGCTTTATTAATTTTTTTGAACTATCGAACTTCCTTACTGCATGGCGCTGCAAGCATTTACGTCTTATGTTTGACAGAAAATAATTTCGCAATGTTTTGTTTTAAGATTACGTTTTTAACTACTTACCAAATAAATGTGAAAACGTTGAACACAGCCGTAAACAACATTCTATCGACAGGTGTTTCCGATGCAGCAGCTACGTCAAATAATTAACATTACCTATATGGAAAAAAAAAAAGAACAAAATGTATGAAACTAATTACAACATAATTAGCAAAATTGAAAATTTAATCAAGATATCACTATGCGCCATCTATCGGGAAACGCGGGAACTACGACAACAAGTAGTATAGGACCAAGAAAGGCTGCTCACTACAACAGTCTCCACGCAGCGGTGCACACGTCGGTTTTGAGGTTGTTTTTGCGAATATCAAAAGAAATAAACTTTCTGTGATATTTTATTATAAGAATGGTATGAGATTAGATTAAGTACTGCGATTTACCAAAATGTAAATAATCTTGAAAGGCCTCTCGCTTTATCACAGGCTTAACGCAATATTTCACTTATCCCATTAGAACCGTTTCATACGCAACAATTATAAACACAATTACTTATATCGATGTTGTTGATTAATTAAACGAATAATAATTAATTGCATATTGGAACATGAAATAAAATTAATCGTTTGAGTAATAAATAAACTAATCGCGATTAATTACGATTACCTAGACGAAGTTTTGCAGGTGAGTGAAGTTCGACATGCAAATGCGAGTGTTGTTTCCAGTGGTGGCTGTGAGTGAGTATCCCGTAAAACAGTAGGTACAGTACGATTAAAATCAGTTAACACTTCGGCCAACCTCGGTAATTGTCGTGAATCCCTCATCTCTCACATAGAGTTATCAATTTACAGATATGACCGATTTACAAAATTCTTTTCTTATTTGATAGGGTATACTTCCGAGATGGCCCCATGTAAATTTTATCAAAATCGGTCAAGCAGTTTATGAAATATCAACAAAAATCGGTTGAAATCGGTTTTTTTTATTTTTTATTTGGTGATTATTATTAATTATTAATCCGACGTAATATCGTAGGTACTATTACTTACATCAAACAGTAAAATATTGACTTATATATGTTTTTTATATATTGTATACCTACAAGAATGTTAAAATTCATGTCGCTTCTGCATAATAAATTTCTTAGGTCTACCGGTTAGTAATGTCATCTTGGCAGGTGCTATACATTGCGTTTATGATACTTCAAATTGAATGCTACCTAAAAGAAATCGCGGTAATGTATTTCGTGTCATTTCCGTCTCCGGATCTAGGCGATGATACCCGAGAAAAGCCGAAGTGTTAACTGATTTTAATCGTACTGTACCTACATGTAAACAATGACAAGTTGTAATCGGAAACCAAGTTATTTCAAAGCTCCTGTAGCTCACAGCTCCTGTCATGTAGGTAGGTATACGTATCTTGTAAATGATCAGTTGTTATTTGCTACTCAATAGGGCAACTTGGCAAGACGAAGATTCATTAATTAAGAAGAAGAAGAACCAAACCAATTCCATTTAACATTATAAAAAAAACAAATTACATTTTCTAAAACATGCAATGAAATATCGAACTAAAATATGCGTTAGACCAACCAGGCTTCAAAGTACCACGTTTCGGGCGGAACAACTCGAGAGAACTGAAGAAGGCCTAAGCCGTGAAGTATTTTTTGAAACATGGCGTATGTGTTCAAAAATGGTTCAAAACAGTGATAACGTGCACGTTAAAACATGCTTCGAGGAATCACGTTTCGGGCGGAACAATTCGAGAAAACTGTAAAGGAATTTCATACAAAATTGAAGGCCTAGGCCCGGAAGTATTTTTTTTAAAACATGGCGTCTGTGTTCATGAACGGGCTACAGCGGAATTATGTTTTTTGAGTTGTGTATTTTTAGGGTTCCGTAGTCAACTGGGAACCCTTATAGTTTCGCCATGTCCGTCTGTCCGTCCGCGGCTTAGCTCCGTGATCATTAGTCCTAGAAAGCTGAAATTTGGTATGAGTATGTGTATGTAACACGCCGACAAAACGGTAAATTAAAAAGGAAAAAAAAAATTTTTTCGGGTACCTCCCGTAGCACCTGAAGAGGGGGTGAATTTTTTTTTTCGTTCCAACACTAATGTGTGGGGTGTCGTTGAATAGGTCTTTTAAAAATAATAGATATTGAATAAAATCGGTTGAGCCGTTTTTGAGTTATCGCAAAAATTCATAATTTTCTTTAAAATGACGTAAGTGCCGCACGGTGTCCTTATACTTTGAACGTTACACATATATTAGTTAAGAGTTAAGTGTATTAAAACATTTCGCTCAATCTGGCGCGTATAATCGATAACTTCCAGAAGGTAATAAGTAATTAATTTTGACGACGCGTTTGGCTCGGTTTGTAGACACCTGCCTACTGAGTCGGCGGTCCCGGGTTCGAATCCCGGCCGGGGCAAATATTTGTGCAAATATTTGTTCTTGGGTCATGGATGTTATCTATATATGTATTTATATATTATGTATATCGTCGTCTAGTACCCATAGTACAAGCTTTGCTCAGTTTGGGACTAGGTCGATTTGTGTAAGATTGTCCCTTAATATTTATTTATTTATTTTATTATTATAATTACTGCTACTATGGCGTTTACGACCTTTTTATAGACCTTGAAATCTTTCTCGTAATTTTCGTCTATCGTGAAGGATGGGCAAATACGGAACCCTACACTGAACGTGGCCCGACATGCTCTTGGCCGGTTTTTTTACATATTTTTTTTCATTTTGGTTAATGTAAAATTGTGGTGTATACCCACATTAAAAAAAGTGAGACTATACATGATTCATAAATTTATGTTTTTTTTTTTGTTTTAATGCAGGCTTAGCAGCAATCCCGGCGTGGGGCGCGGAGCGCCCGCCGCTGAGACACGCTGACAGGCTGGCGGAAATCATCCACGGCCTGTTCCCCGACAAGCCCAGGAACGTGTCCTTCGTGGAGTACTTCGGGCGCTACGCAGGTAGCTCCATACTCATATCAGGCTTGGTACGGCTCGGATGAAATGATGTCGGTACTTTGAAAAGATTGACTACCTTACTTTGTTTTGAACTCTTTATTTGTCATGCGATAACAAACCAGAAAAATACAGCGAAATTCAGACATATTTAGATTAGGATACCTACGTCGTTAAAGCCAAGAATTGCTCGCTAATGAAGTAGCGACCAGACCGCTGCTCATGTAATATGCTAAACGCAAATAAATGTACGAATAAGATTTTGTGAAAAATTGTGTCGGTAAGAATTGTTTCGGTCCATGCCCAGGACCATTCCGAGGAGCTAGAGTTTGCAGTCCCGGAAATGTTAGTATCCCCGTATGGAAAATCCAGGAATTTATGGACTGGCCTTATTATTTTTTCATACTATAGGTAATTTCCCCGAACTGTAAACCCAAACCATGAATGAGCACGAGAAGTACGAGAGTTTACGACTTGAGTTATCAATGTTATCATATTCCGTAAAAAAAGGTAAGGTATTTATTTCAACACAACAAAAAAGGAAAAACAAAGAGACAGTAAAGAAAAAACTTAAACACTACTAAGTACTATGTATAAAAAAGCTAAAATTAAAATAAACTAAAAACTGTGTCCACACAGGTGGCATCCCATACAAGCACACGTCCCAGCCTCTACGGAACCAGGGACATCCCGTCCGGTCTCTTGCCATCGTCCCTAGCGATGTCCGATGGCTCCAGTAGCGCCGGCACGTTGACGGTGGTAAGGGAGCGGCGGATAATGTCATTCAGAGTGGCATGTCTCGAGAAGCAGCCTGCACTTTTCTGGCAAGAGAGGCCATGGTGTCCCAGTGTATCGACCTATTCCGTATTGTATTATAAATACACCGACCGTAAACTTCATTTCGCCAAACCATTCCTCCCAAACTGTTCCATTTCCCAACTCCGGCATCTTCGTCGTTGATCGGCTCGTAACCTTCCCTCTAATATGGTTGAGGGAGGCGATGGCTGAGATATGCGTCATGCTCGTGAACGGGTGCCGTTTGTGGGGTCCGGTCTGTTCACACTAGCAAGGGCCAAATTAGTTGTGTAGTAACTGCTTACCAGTGTTTATTGAATTGACGTGAGAGACTTCATCCTGTACTCGATTGAAGTTATTATTTTTAATTTTTTTACTTAGAGACTGTATACATCTCTAATAAACTTAGTGTACTGAATAATGACGCTCAGAGACCTTATACATCGCTGAGGAATGAAATTTAACTATTATCATATTATTATTATTCCCTATACCGAAGATATCCCGGACATCAGCCTGTACGAGATTAGGATGGCCCTAAAACAGCTTAAGAACAACAAGGCGCCGGGCGATGACGGAATCACTTCAGAGCTTCTGAAAGCGGGTGGAACCCCGGTACTAAAGGTGCTTCAGAAGCTCTTCAATTCCGTTGTGCTCGAGGGCATAACGCCGGAAGCATGGAACGGAAGTTTGGTGGTGCTATTCTTCAAGAAAGGTGATAAAACACTGCTCAAGAATTATAGACCCATCTCGCTTCTGAGCCATGTCTACAAGCTGTTTTCTAGGGTCATCACGAATCGTCTCTCAAGTAGGTTTGATGAATTCCAGCCTCCCGAACAAGCCGGGTTCCGAAAAGGCTTCAGTACCATAGACCACATACACACGCTGCGGCAGGTTATACAGAAGACCGAGGAGTATAACCTGCCACTCTGCTTAGCGTTTGTGGACTATGAAAAGGCCTTTGATTCCGTCGAGACATGGGCAGTACTGCAGTCACTCCAGCGATGCCGGATTGACTATCGGTATGTCGAGGTGCTGAGAAGTGTGTACAACAACGCCACTATGTCGGTCCGAGTACAAGACCAGCGTACGGAGCCGCGCCTTCGCATCCATACCTTCGATCTACAGGCAAATGTCACAATTTCATAAATCGGAAAAACATAAACTCGATCAGGAAAACAAACATTTTCAATGTTAAGAGATCAATAATAATTATATTGATCATTTTAACCAACGTTTTGAAGTAAATAATACTTTTCCCTGAAATTCTAGATAAAGGAAAAAACATAGCTATTTCAAGCTTTTATTGCTTGCAGTCGAAAATAATAATAAAAAAAAAACCAGTATTCTGCGTGAAATTTGTCAAATTCGAGAATTTTGTGAAACAAAAATTATCAATCAAAAATTCAAACTGTATTTCAAATATACACCAATAAATCGCAATGGCCCTGTTCAAGGTATTAACATTGACAATATGCTAACATAAAAAGAAAAATGTCTAAAACAATCAGCATTTTTGAACGGAGAGGACTCTTAAAACCTCATATCATTATATCAACGCTTTCGATCAAGATATCGTTCAAGCACTTTGAAAACGGTGGCCGTTGGGGCAGAAAAGTTCTCGAGTGGAGACCACGTACCGGCAAGTGCAGTGTAGGACGACCACCCGCAAGGTGGTCGGACGACCTGGTTAGAGTTGCGGGGACTCGCTGGATGCGGGTCGCTGCTATCCGGCCCATGTGGAAATCTATTGAGGAGGCCTGTGTCCAGCAGTGGGTGTCCTATGGCTGAAATGATGATGATGATGATTATTCCCTTTATTCATTTTTATACTTAGGCTAGGCTTTTTTTTTAAATAAATTTATATAAAAAGTAAAATATAAAAAATACATCACAAATATAAACACATTCTAAAAAAAACCTAACTTAGGGTGCCGCCGGCAGCGGGGCAGGGCCCAGGCTACCGGTGGTTAGGGCTGCAGAGAGAGGAACCTCCTGACGATGCGCGCCGTGTCCAGGAGTACCGCCTTTTGTATCTGGCCCTTAATCCAGCCATCTAGCGAGAGTCTCTTAAGATGTTTGTCGAGACTCTTCGCTATAAGACCGTTCGCCGAAACGACTATCGGGACAATGATCGTCGAGTCAACATCCCACATGGCGGTCACCTCGTGAGCCAAGTCAAGGTATTTGCTGAGTTTGTCCTTCTCGGCCTTCACGAGGTTCTCGTCATGGGGGATGGTGATGTCGACGAGCACTGCCTGGCGCTTGGATCGATCTACCAAAACGATGTCAGGCTTATTGGCTACAATAGTCCTGTCCGTGATGATAGATCGATCCCAATAGAGCGTGGCACGACCATTCTCAAGAACTGGCATCGGTGCGTACTTATAGTACGGCACCTCAGACCCCACAAGACCGTATTGCAGTGCTGCAAACTCTCCTGGTTTACCAGGAGATTGTATGATTTTTAAGATAGTCTCCTGATCTACTGATTATTTTTTGGACTCGAGCAAATCTCCTGGTTTTTGAAAAGTTGTTGGAGCATACCGCAAAACGCACCATTTTTTAATGATTTTTTAACATACGCGGCCAGTTGGCAACGTTGACATCCGATAATCGTCAACCGATTTGTGAGTGGAACGGAACGCGACTGATTTCGTCTATGGGTTTTGTCATTTTCTAATCTGAAGGGCTTCTCCGATGTTCGATATTCGGCCGGCGTATAGTGTTGTCCCGTTTACCCATATATTAAGACAGACGATCGAGAGGGACGCCACTATACGACGGTCGAATTTTGAACATCGGAGTAGCCCTACTGGTTTTTTTGACAGGCTCCTGATTTTTATGACCATAACCTCCTTGTTTATTACCTGTGGGAGTTTGCAGCACTGCCGTATTGAAGAGCAAGTTGCTGGTGAATGATCCTGGCTACTTGGTTATATCTGTGCAAGTACTCGCCGTTAGCAAGATGAGAACAACCGGAGATTATATGCCTGAGTGACTCACCGGGACGGCGGCATGCCCGACAAATGTCGACCGTACCGTCCTTCAGGATATATCTCCGGTAATTGTTCGTCATCATTACTTCGTCCGCAATTGCACAGACAAAACCTTCGGTTTCCCCGAAGAGATCCCCGAAGCGTAGCCAGTTCACCGACGCGAGCAGATCTACATCGGGCCCCGTAAGGGCCTTGCAGAACCGCCCGTGTAGCTCCTTACTCTTCCATACAGCCCTGCGGTCATCGGTGCTAAGCACCTTTGGTCTGTGCCAGTTCTCGTTTGCTAAGGAGAGAGAGGTGAGCCTTTGTCAACTGCTACTACATCGCGATGGATCCCACACTCGTTGTTTAGGAAATACTCCCTAAGACTGCACACCTCGCGGTTATGGAGGTCCTTGGCGTTTAAAAAGCCACGGTCCCACACTTACGCGGGAGGTACATTCTCATAACTGACGTATCATTATTATTTTTTTCTTTTTTGTATATAGTGACGCCTAGAGACCTTATACATCTCTAAGAAATTTAGGTTTAATAATTATTGTCTATTGTAAATTATTCACATTGACGCCGAGAAACCTTATACATCTCTGTGGAATTAAATTAATTAAGTAATTATATTTTATTGCATGTTGTGACACCTAGAGACTTTATACATCTCTGGGTATATTTAATATTTTAAACTGTTCGTTAAAATTTTATTTTAATATTTCTACCTAACATTGATTTGGAGTATCTATATAATATATCTCCTATTTATACGTGTACGCATGTAATAATAAAGATATGATAAACTTTTATTGAGAAACAAATACAGGGTCAGTCTTATCCTAATCACAATTTTAAAATAAATAAATACGTTTATCCATCATGTACCTTTACCTTAGGCACTAGTCGAATAACCCGCCCCGTGTCATTCCCGGTGCGAAGGTTCCCATGACACTCGCCGCATTACCGCGCTGAATCGCGATGGACAACCTTTGCACCAGGAATGACCCGGAACGAGGGTCTAGACCTCTCTCGCGTAGACGCCGCCCGATCTCCGCGACAAAATCTCTCGCTTCGGACCCCCAACAACCAGTCGTCTCCACAGCAAACGGGACAAATATATAATTACTGGTAAGTACCGAGTACTTGTCCCGCTTCCTACAGGCAGCTACCTCAGCAGCTGCCCCTACAGACCTGGTCGTGCGACCAAGGTGCGAGGCGGCAAAAGTGCTGACGCATGTAGCGTCCCACAGTAGGCACTTGCCTCTCTGCCAGGGCACCAAGGTCACACCATCAGGTCTCTTCCCATCAGTCCGACTAAGACCGGGAGGCTCCAACAAACACGGAACATTTGCCGATACCAGCGCTCTCCGGATGATGTCGTTGAGAGCGTGATGACGAGGAAATCTCCCAGCACAACGACAACAACTCAGGGCGTGGTGTCCGTTACTCTCCACCCTGGTGTCGCAGATGCATAGATGAGGTTCACAAACATCGCAGCCCAGGCGGAGAGCAACCGCCACCCGCAAAGAATTGTCGTCAAGAAGGGTACCCAGGTGTGGGGAGGGAAGCGCTTGTAGCCACGCTCCGGATTCTGGCCTCGATACTGCGTTTAGTCGCGCCCTCTCCACACCCAGAGCACTCTCCAGCCGACTGTCAACTACGCGCTTCACACCCACTTCATCCCATGACCGCTGACGCTCCGGCTTATCCGGTAGTGCTGCGCCCGGGTTGAGAGCCATCCAAGCAGCCTGCGCCTCGGATGCGTACGGAATGGTTGCTTTGTCCTGGTCCAAAGCGGCAATTTGGGAAACAAGATCCAGGACTCCGCTCGCCGATGCCAAGAAGGCTGGTAAGCACACATCCCGAGCACGCCGAATGCCGAGTCCACCGTTACGGATAGGGAGAGAAGCCTGCTGCCACTGACTCGCGTCGAGAGACACATTGAGTATGACCTCGATTGACTCCTTTAAAATGAAATCGAATGAGTCAATGTCCTCGGGGCAGAGCCAAGCACGTACGGTGCGCAGAAAGTAAGTAAGCTTCGGGACCGCGAAACAAACCCGCAAAAGGACCAGTGCTACGTGGGCCGGCAGGTCTCCCAGCCTATCCCTAGCAGTCGACAGAAGCTGCCTACGTTCTTCAAAGGCCTCGGGGATGGCTACGGGAAAAATTGGCGCTCCCAAAAGACTAAATGAGTCCGGTGTTAATTGTTTTAGTCCGGGAAGCATAGCGCTAAAAGATTGGAAAGAACCGGATGATTCAGGGCTGCAGGGGAAAAATTCGCATTTTGCCGCGTTAACCTCTAGTCCCAGATGATGTAAGTGTGGAAGAAGAGTCAGCAAATCCCGCTTCACTATTTCAGGCTTTCCCCCAAGGGTACCGTCGTCGAGATACCAGATATTCAAGGGAGATTTTAACTCTGAAATAGCTTTATGGATTGCGAGACTAAAGGCTAAAGGGCCAAGCGGGTCTCCCTGCTGCGCGCCAACCTGAGAGAGAATAAGAGAGTCGTTGTAAAAAAGATTAGTAGGAGATGAGTAGACTTGGTAAAGGAAAGGATAGAGGGAAAGCACCTTATCCTTGACCTCGCTCAGTAAAACATCGCGCTCGACCGAATTAAAAGCATTTTTAATGTCGAGCTTAACGATGACGCTCTCGGAGTTTTTTAAATCTAGCGCAAACGCTCGTGTTGCATGAATTGCCGCTTCGCATCCCAATTGCGTACCGAATCCAAGCTGATGAGGCTGTAGGTAAGCGGCCATCTGCTCCCGCACAGCAAAGCACCCGAGTTTGGCGGTCAAGCGACGAAATGTGCTACCGACCGCGATTGGCCGTAAACCTCCATCTTTTTTGGACAGGGCACACAATGACGCTCCGTAAATTTACGGGCAAACCTCAACATTTAACTGGCCGCTAAGTAAAAAATTGCACAATTTCATTAAGCTCTCGAGCAAACGAGAACCGCTTTCACCGGCAGAGCTGGATGTAAGCTACTTCAAATGTGACGGGCGGATACCGTCCGATGTAATAATTAGTTAATTTTTTGTAATGTAATTGTTCTAAGTATTATTTACTAAAAAATTACTTACTGTTGAGTTTCTTTAGGCTTTCTTCTCAACAGCGGTCTCCTCTTGCGAAATGCCTGTAGATTCACAATCTGACTTGTAAAAGTGCCCTTGTGGCCTACTTACTGAATAAATTATTTAATTTCATATTTCATTTCATCTCTTTCTCACTGATGACTGCGTAGGCACAAACAAACAAAATGTAGGCACTCATGTTGAGTGCCTACAAAGAAAAGATTTTTATCCTTATATTTCTGTGGTCGCACTTTAGCGCTTTAAGTCCTCCAGTACTTTCGTAATCCAATACATAGTTCTATAGAACAAGCGGGAAAAGATTTAATTAATTTTGGGACAAAAAAACGACAGTTTTATCACAAATTGTAGTGCCTAACGCAAATGTCTATAAGTAAATAAAAGGCTGATATGGGTAAACGACAGTATAATCAACTCAAGGTATTGTATTCTCCAAAAGGCTAATCTACTAATCACTTCGCAATGACTATACATTCTCGCTCGAAGTCCAATACAAAAGTGACGGCTGCCGGGCGCGTTCCTCCCTCCGTGCCTTCGCTGCAGCGCCACCAGCTCGTATGTGACATCAGCCAGTGTTGCCGTTTCATAGCGACAACATGCCCACAGACCTCGACGCTAACCTGACGATGGCGCTGGAGAAGCTGGAGTTCGGAATCCTGGACCCGGAGACCCTGGACATCGCCATCAAGCTGGCGGAGGACGCGCACCGCCTGCGCGAGATGCGAGACGCGCGCGACACCCGTCGCCAGCTGAAGTTCTCTTACAAAGAAATGCCCGTAAGATTACTCAGTATATTAAGGGACCAAGACACCAACCATTTTTTATTAATTTTCAATTAATCCATGACGTGTTAATCATCGAATCGGCAAATTCAACTCGGCTGGGCAGCATTCGGGAAGCTACGGATAGGGGTCATTAATATTTTATTGCTTTCTTTTAGTGAGCAATCAATCGCTGAAACAATAAAGCCCCCAGTACGAGTACACCTATAAATCTAATAGTCTTCATGTACCTACTATTTATGACTAAAACGCTCTAACAAGTCACCCTGTGTCAGTCACCCAGCCAACAAAACATATCCAGTGTGAAAGCCCTCTTACCAGCTCCTCTGTGTGGGTGTGATTCTGTCTGGACACCATCAACAAGTGGTGGACATCTTGAATGGACACCATCAACAAGTCGTGGACATGTTGAATGGTGCCACGGACATAGCCCGTCTCTGTCGGCTTGCAGTACGCCTGGAACATCCACCGGAGGAACAAGCTCATCCAGTTCATGCAGCACACCTGCTACTCCTCGCGCTACGAAATCACCAAGATGAAGGTCATCAGGCAGAGGTGAGGACTCTAATGACTTCATTACTTCTTCCCAGGCCGGCACTATTTAAATAATCAACCACACACAGCTGTGGCCCAGATTAGTACTTTAAAACTTATATAGGTACCTATATAACAGTAATACATTTCAGGTACCGCAATAGCACCGTCTACCAAATGGGACTGTTCTACGGGAACAACTTGGAGCTGAAAGTGACCGCCGGCCAAATCTTCTCCACTATGGACCAGATGCCTACAAGTGCTGCATTATTGTGGTAACTATGTACCAGATATATCTTCTTGAATATGGTTAGCGAAGAGGAGATAAGTGTACTCTAAAGTTTTGAGTCACCAGTTCACAACATCTTTATTTTCTAAGCCGACACATGTGGTACCTAACTTAGAGTTCACCCGCAGTTATCGATACGCAATCGATTTACGCCCAGAAATATGTTTTATATCCATTGCGATACGCACTCGGCGCGAAGAGACTTACGAGTGATGATACTCGAATTAAACCGATTTCTCGTAACCCCACATGTCATGAACCCTTCTGTAAAGCCTCAGTGGACGCTCGAACAGCGTGCAACGCAGCGGTACGGCCCGAGCGGCGTTCATGTTAGGGTGCGTTTTCACTCAGTGTTCTGAACGGACGATAGCTCGCTCAGGACTATGCACAAGCATGCGCAAATATTTGTTCAGAACAAACCCTCCACCTCCTCATGGTCTTACCTGCCTCACGGCGTACAGACCGAATCGTGGGAGACTGCGCAAGGTACTTGCCGATGGCTTCCTTTCCCGCACGCAGCTTTCTGGACTCCCTACAAATTTTCAAATTCCGTCCCAGCCTTCGGACGAGAGATCGGAGATGCTGGATTCTTTGATAAGGACAGTAAGTGGCCCATCAGTTTACCACGGAGAACTAGTTTCGTGTTGGCAGAACTTCGATGTGTTGTGCAAGTTTGCGCTCTCCTGGCACACTAAGCGAAGACTTTTTGAAGAATGAAGAACCACAAGATGTGTGATGTACGACGCTGAGTAATGTTTCGTGTATGTCGCGCCCCAATAGGGGAGAACGACGAATAGTAGTGATAGCCTGCCCCTACTTAGGTGGAGGAAGGCTGGGACGGAATTTAAAAATTTGTTCAGAACACTGGAAATTTCTCAGTCAGACCTATTCGTAACACTAAGTGAAAACACACATGCAGGCGTCACTCTTTATGGCGCTTGCCCGCCACGCTGCTCGCCCTGCCGCACGCTCTGCTTCCATCGTCCACTCAGACCACACACAGCCTAAACAAATGCAGTCGATGTAAACGTCCTGAGTGCACGCTGTTCACAACGCTGCTCGTCCCGCCGCACGCTTCCAGCTCATACACTAACCCTTTCAGGTTTGTGTTCCACTACAACAAGCTCCTGAACATACTGGTGGACATGACGAACAACGCGGAATACGTGTTCCTGCTGCAGGGGCGGCTCAACGACGGCGTTACGCACTTGCAGGCTGACTTGGGCAATGTATGCTCCATAGCATATATGGTCTGACAAGAGACTACACATTAAAAATGTAGTGTCGTCCCTTTCTAATAAATCTAAGAAAACGGGGACGACACTACAGTGTAGAGTATTCGATTTTATTTATTATATACTTAATAGATTTTTCTTTTATTTTTGGAGTGGCTGTTGCGGCAGAAGCAGCCAGGCGCCGCAAGTACGCAGCACTCGGTGATAGCTACGCATTTGCGGCGTCTGCCGTGGAGACCGTGGACCGTGGGGACCGGAAGCAACAACGCTTTTCCAAAAACTCAGCTATTTGCTTATCTGGTCCTCCGGCGATTGAAGGTGTAGCGACGTATCATCATTCCGTCTGCATAGCTGAAATACATTCATATACGACAACAGCTGATGCCGTGAGCCCCGGCGTGCGCAGCGTAGCTGGCTCGTTTCTCGCCCAACGCGTTGCCATCCAGCGAGGTCAACGCGGCTAGCCTTATCGTACCCTACCCAAAGGATAGGAATTATTATGTATTCTTATACAAAAATCGTAAATTTGATATTGTAAGCTATTTAAAAATATATATATATATATATATAGCTAAACCTTATGAGCTAAATAAACCTAACTTAACGTATTGGGACCTAAACTAGTTTTTCTTTCTTCTTTCTTCTTTTCCGTGGTCGGGTTAAACCTGTCCTATAAGTTAGGCATTTTCTAAAGTAAACCCCCGGATCTGTCAGTTTATTATTCCGAATAAAAAATAGGAGTAGACACTAGATGGGTTAGGACCAAAAAGATGGATGAAATTAAGGCGTAGTTAGCCAAAATTGTGCGACAAAAATTAACGATACAATAAGGAACCTTAAAATAGAACCTTAAGGTACGTTATTGGAAGGTTAACTGTCGTCGCACAACGGAGACTTTGATACAAATATTAATTGAGTGAGTTAAGGCTCAGATTATTTATTAAAACGTTGTTTTTTTTTTATGCAATCGTATACAAGCATGGTTTATTTTATTCTTTATAAAGTTAATATTATTAAGAAACAAAGATTTGCAAAAGCCATGAGTAGGTACCATTCCCACACACAATTTATCTGCTTTGCCCAACGGTTGACTGGTAGAAAATGCCTCATGGCCTTAGGTCCGCCTTTTGTACGATATGTTTTTTTTTGCAATAAAGATTAAATAAATAAATTCCCGGATATTTATATATATTTATCAAAAACAACAAAAATGTAGTGGGCCCGTCCTGGCAATCCTCATAATCATAATGCAATATTTCTCGGCGATGGGTGCTTTGACATTAAATTAAATCTGTTAAATATGTGATAACGCAATGCCCTCAGTAGGCACCTGTAATGGACAATCGTCATAATTCACAGGTCCCCTACGTGCAAGCCTTGCCCATCAACTCGGACGAAGGCACCAACGTGGACCCGGAGAACTATTAGAAATAAAACGAGACATAATACAACATAATATCACGAGACTTCATGTTGTTTCATTAACTGAATTGATTCAGTTCACATTTATCCACTGTAGAGCAAAGGCCTCTTTATTTTCGCGCGACTGTAAGTCTAAACCCCAATTGACAACTTTTAAACAAATAGTGTTAGGGTTAAACTAATTTCATAACTTTTTTCTTCTCCAGTACCTACTTTTTTCTGTCATATAGTTACTAACTCTAATATAAAGACATAAATTATGAAAGTCTGTAAAAGTCTATACTCTACTGCCAAAAAAAAACACTGCTAAACGATGTTATAATGTCGCCAAAAAAGCATCACTTAGTACCACAGATTACAAGATAAACAGCTGCATTCACACAATTTGCAATTTAAAAATAAAGTTTTATCTTCAGTGCATGGATGTTTAGTATAGTGAACGTACACCTTTATTTATAAGTTTATATTTTTTTGACAGATGTTTAGTATAGTGAACGTATACCTTTATGTATAAGTTGACAGATGGACGTCAATAAAAAAAAGTTTATCAGACTTTTTTAGGGTTCCGTACCCAAAGGGTAAAAACGGGACCCTATTACTGAGACTTCGCTGTCCGTCCGTCTGTCACCAGGCTGTATCTCAAGAATGATGATAGCTAGACACTTGAAATTTTCACAGATGATGTATTTCTATTGCCGTTATAACAACAAATACTAAAAATAAGATAAAATAAATATTTAAGGGGGGCTCCCATACAACAAACTTGTTATAGATTATATATATGTCGGAGACGGTCATGAGTATGGAAGCTCAACGAAGCCAGCGCGCCATCGGAAGGCGACAGTAGCGCCCCCTTGAACCTGTTTTGGCGCGCTAGACAGAGTCTTGGCGGTTCACTCAGCGAACGCCCACCGACACTTCACTCTGGGTCGCCTTCGAGTGCACTACTGCCTTGGAACTGTCCCGTTTCGTTGTGCTATACCAATTTAGAATCAGTGAAACGTTATAACTCAACAATACAGTGTTAATTTAATAAAGACTATTGTGAGACTTTGATAACCTAGCTTACAGACCTCTGTGCCAGGAACTGCTATTTTGTGCTTCATTGTATAAGGAATAAATCAAGTTAATTGCATCCGTAGTGTTTCATCTTACTCACAACTACCTCCTCGTCCACAACTATGTCGAATAGCTCATCTAATGTGCCACACCACACCGGCCATCCGCACCCTGTCCCCGACATCAGAAGTTGGGATGGTATCTACGGCCCATGAGCTAATACGAAGAATGATGGAACACGAAGCGAATAAAACGGAAGAAAAAAAAAGTTTGTGGTTACTCTTTGAAATACAACGAACTTGACATCACTAAATCAAGGAACAGGAGCTACAAGCGTTTCCGTTATTGAAACTCAAGCTAACACCGTCACGGAGACCTACAAAACCGTATGAAAACAAATGAAGATTGCTCTGTTTAAATTGTTTTCATTGCGAGAGAAACGGACATGAAAAATTCGATTGCTTACTTCGTATAAAAGAAAACTACAACTTACCACCTCGGCGACAAAAGCCAGCAGTCACAATACAAACTACATCGAAGTTCATTGTTTACATCTAGAACAGCGGGACATATCGTCAGTCGTTGCACCAGTGGAAGTGACCCAGAAGCGACGCGTGGACGTACATAGGCACTATGGCCTCACCGACACATTTTGAAAAACACATCAGGTCAGTCGTTAACTTTTCACTACGATTCCGATATTTTGTTCACAAATAAAAGTGTAGCTAGATTCTGGGGTAGACTTGAGTCGCACTTATTCAGTTTAGTGGGTATTTGTCAAAAAAAGTACTAACGGGTACTGGTAAAAGCAACCCTCCAAGTAAAAAGTTGAATATTGCGTGATAGAAATTAATAATCATTTGAAACAAAGTTTATTGCACGTTTTGTAACGATTGTTTTCGTAGTGATATAATATGACCGAACGCGAAATGTTTCTACAGAAATTTAGTATTGAATTAATATGACCACTAGCAGTTTAACTTCCATTATTAAAGTTTATCATTTAAAAATTGCGCTGTGAGGGTGCATCAATCATACACGCTTAGAATTATTATTCTAAGCATACACAGTACTTAGTAGTAGGAGCGGCTGCTTTAATAATCTACCCTCTGTTCATGATTTTCCAATCGTTCTGTACAATTTAATTTGTTGACATCTTGAATAGTTTCTTACTCGGTGTACATTAGCTGGTGTATAGTTTAGCGCCTATAACTTCCGTAAGAACTGGTGAGCCTGAGATTTGTTTAAACGATTCTTATGTTACTTTTAACTGTGGTGATCGCTTTAGCCTAAAATATTTAAACTGGAGACACTAATAGGATTAGGAAAATATTAGAACAAGAATTTGAAATTGAGGTTTGATTTTTATCATTAATGTTTCATAATCGGTAAAGCCTTGGTAATCCAAAGGTTATCATACAAAGTAAAGCTTGTTATTAAAGTGCAAATAATGATTTGATTTAAATATTTTCTTGCATCTACGTCGTAGATTATTAGTTCACGAATCATAATTTCAGTGTACCTAACTCTGCTAGATTGATTTGAATTTCCTTTTTTTGTTTTAAGGTTAGAATGACCGAGCTCTGTGATACTGTGCTGGAGTTTTTGTTTCAGGAAATGATTCGCGAACTTAGCAGCTAACAGCTAAGCCATGAGTCGTCTGCTTCGGCTGCCACGGTACAAGACATCGCGTAAAGAACTGCGCGAAGGCGAGCAACAGGGCGCCTTCAACCACGGGGAAGAGGGTTGACGTGTGACGTCACCACACCACACCATATGAGGCAATCTGGTGAGGAGTTCTCATTTTATTGTGATTCGGTTGCCGAGTGATCGCTTATGGAAGAGTTGATTTCAATAAGTTCCATGGCAAACGACTGTATAATTCAGTGACTATGTATGACTTGTATCAGTCTAGCTAAAAATTGTTTGTACTGTGCAGTAAATAGACTTACTGAAGCGAGCCTATTAGAAATGTTGACATGTAGTATTGTAAATTGCAAGACCATTTGCCATAAACTTGACTTCCAAACATGCGCGTACTTGCATGATAGGTTGAGGGAAATGCCCGGGAGCTACGTACCATTTGAAGTAGACGAAAAAAAAATATATAGTGAGACTGGTAGGAAGGTTCTCAGTTCGGCTGGTCGACCATACCAGTCACTTCATCGTAGCCGTAGTCCGGTAGAAGTCGGCATCTGCTCTAAGCAGTCCGTGGATACGCGGTGCGCGGTAGGTGCTGGCGGAGGTCGGGTCTCTCTCGCAGAGACCGTAGAGTCATAGGGTTGACTCGGCGATCCCGTGGGGATGCGCGTATTGGGTGGCTAAATTAGCCCTAGGCCACGAATGAGATACCTGTTTTGTTGAACGGATTTTTGTTGATTTAAATGTTTTGATATTGTCAATAAGGCGAACCAAAAGGGAATGATATGGTGGTACATAGTTCCTAATGTGTTTTCTAAGGTAGAAGTGGTAAATAGCTAGTTTGTTTCACAACAAGCAACATTGTAGTACAATCTCATTTAAAACGTATTGCACTATTGAAGGAATAAGTAATGTTACAATTGGTAGTTGGTTGTAAGATACCAGAATTCGATTTGTATCTTTTGAAATATTTAAAACAAAAACTTTCACTTAGTTGTCAAAATTATTTTTGTGATATTTTTTTTTGTTTTGGTGTCAGTAACTATTTGATGCGAAAGGAAAGATGAAGTTTTTGTTTTGTCTTACCATTTTGACGTGTTTGTCAGGAGTGACCGAGTGGATACTGTTTTGGTTGTTGATTGTTTCAGAGCAACACACGAGGACGTGTGTCATCGCAGGATGGCCGTGTCGGAGACGGTCATGAGTATGGAAGCTCAACGAAGCCAGCGCGCCATCGGAAGGCGACAGTAGCGCCCCCTTGAACCTGTTTTGGCGCGCTAGACAGAGTCTTGGCGGTTCACTCAGCGAACGCCCACCGACACTTCACTCTGGGTCGCCTTCGAGTGCACTACTGCCTTGGAACTGTCCCGTTTCGTTGTGCTATACCAATTTAGAATCAGTGAAACGTTATAACTCAACAATACAGTGTTAATTTAATAAAGACTATTGTGAGACTTTGATAACCTAGCTTACAGACCTCTGTGCCAGGAACTGCTATTTTGTGCTTCATTGTATAAGGAATAAATCAAGTTAATTGCATCCGTAGTGTTTCATCTTACTCACAACTACCTCCTCGTCCACAACTATGTCGAATAGCTCATCTAATGTGCCACACCACACCGGCCATCCGCACCCTGTCCCCGACATATATGTATAGGTACGGAACCCTTCATGCGCGAGTCGGACTCGCACTTGCCCAATTTTTTTTTAATTTTGTTGATTTTGAGCGGGAACATGTAATTATTTTCTTTGTTGTTTTATTTGCATTTTATTTATGAAATGTCGAGTCGTAGAAAAAGTATTGTATGCAACGTTGTATAAAGGTCTTCGCACATTATAACAACTCACCGGCGACTCGATTCTATGCCAAATATTGAAATTTAAGCCGTATGTCATATTTACTATAGGTTTATTTCAAAAAATTATATTAGTAGTGGACGACGAGTGGCCGACGCGTTGAGTTGTTATAATGTGCGAAGACCTTAAGTAGGTCAATAAACGCTCGTGGCATCTTTTTTACGATGTTCGCTACGCTCACATCGTAACCCATGCCACTCGCGTTTTTTGCCCCCTCTTCTACAACGGTTGCATAAAATACTATATTATCACAGACCCCTAAACTATTACTTTTATTTGATTATACGCACTAGTTTTGAGAATTTAAAAAAATATACCGGCCAAGTGTATTTTTAAATCCTTTTTTGTACCCATTTTATACTATTTCTTGCTTGCATTTTTTAAGCACCTTTATATCGAACCTATTGTTCTTTAACTTGCTTTTTGTATTTTTTGCTTTTGTAAGTGGCAGTATGTACGAGCTATCGTTGTACGAGCCTCTGAGAATACCCCAGAGCCAGTGCCTGACCTTGTTTTGGACCCGTCGGTGAAGATTCTTAACTCCCTTGGGTTAAGACCTTCGCCAGGTTCCTCATGCAGTTGTATCTTATACTTTTTGTCGAAGACGAATTGCTTGGGTATCCTGTCAGTGACCGCTTCTATCAGCGGTTCCTTACCTACTGCCTCGTAGAGGATTTCGGTGTGCGGCACCCTAGCTGATCTCCAGAGGTTCAGTTTCCTAAGACGTATCGCCGTAGCTGCCGCCTCTTGTTTAACGAAGAGATGCAGCGGCGGCAGCCCCAGTATAGCTTCCAGGGCTGCAGTGGGTGTAGTCCTCATGCATCCCGTGGCCGCCATACAAACTAACCTCTGAAGTCGTTGTAGTTTAGCTTCAACGGTGGTTAGCTTGGTTCGTGGCCACCATACTACTGCACCGTAGCTTAATATTGGTCTGATGACTGCCTGGTATAGCCATAGTGTGATCTTAGGATTAAGACCCCAAGTTCTACCTACCATTCTACGGCACTGCCAGAACGCGACTGTAGCTTTGTCAATTTTGTTGTTTAGATGGTTGCTACAATTCAACTTGCTATCAAGTATTACCCCTATATACTTTACCTCAGTCGACAATTGGAGCTCTGTATTGAACAGTCTAGGCAGTCGGTAGGTGCCCAGATTACGTTTGTTGGTGAACATTACCAGTTCAGTCTTTTTTGGATTGACTGTCAATTCGTTGTGGTTGCACCAGCGTTCCACGATGGCCAGTGCAGAGCGTATCCTACTGTGTAATAGTGATTGTCATTTAGTGTGGCGATGAGGTCGTTCACCACCATGTTCCAAAGGAGTGGTGAGAGTACGCCTCCCTGGGGGCACCCCTTTGCCACCAGTGCCTGTTGTGTCTCGCCGGTTCCGAGTCGGATGACCCTCTTGCTCAGCATGTTGTTTATCCATTGTACCATAACATCATTAACACCGTGCCTTACCAATGCTGCTGTTATGCTGGTGAAATTGGTCTTGTCGAAGGCTCCCTCAATATCTATGAAGGTGCCTAGGCACATAGACTTGTTCATAAAGGCCTCTTCTATTTTGAAAACTACGGCATGAAGAGCTGATTCTGTAGATTTGCCCTGGCTGTAGGCATGTTGATTAGGGTGTAGGGGTACACTAGTTAATACCTTCTCCCTCAGCTCCCTGTCACATAACCTCTCAAGTGTTTTAAGCAGAAAAGAGGTTAAAGCTGATTGGTCTGAATGACTTGGGATCCGAGTAGTCACTTTTACCTGGTTTGGGTATGAAGATGACTTTCACTTCTCTCCATCGTCTCGGTACGTACCTGTGAGCCAGACAGGCGGCCAGAACGATGGTCAGTATCTGGGTGAGTTCCTCTCCTCCCCACCTCAGCAGGGCTGGGAAGACTCCATCCAACCCTGGTGATTTGTATAAGTCAAAGCTGTTTATAGCCCACTGTACTTTTTGTGGGCTGATTACCTCACATGCTTGTTGCCACTCTTCCTCCGTCGGAGTAGTCTCCTCATTCGTCCAGTTCACTAGCGGCGTTATTTCGCAGCCCGGAAAATGCGTCTGTACTGTGTAAACACTTATCCCATCCTATATTGCCGGGTTAAGTTAAGTGTGCACATGGTATGTCTGGCACTGCATGCAAATAAGGTGCAAAGTTAACGCAACCGATCCCGTTTGTTGTATAGCCCCAGTTGCAGAGCCCCACTTACCTAAATATTTATTTTATTTTATTCGGTTTTTTAGTAGGTAGTTTTTGTTATAGCGGCAACAGAAATACATCATCTGTGAAAATTTCAACTATCACGGGTCATGAGATACAGCCTGGTGACAGACGGACAGACAGACAAATTCAAAACTTTATTCTGCAAGTACGTAGGCTACAAGACCAGTTCATTATTTCATTATTTGATTATTACATTATTATTATTCTGTATTCATGCAAATAAACTAAATTTAGAGACAGTTGGAATTTGAATTTGATTATATCGTAAAAAATCCTGGTTGAAAAATGAAATTTTGTCAATTTCCCTGCGACCGCCCAAATGTCACCTGACCAGCTGGTGGTCCACACACTGATCTTTTTTGTAACTTGGCACAACATAGTGGCTCCACTTCGCCTGGTGGCAAGTAAAATGGGGAGCCGAAGTTGCAATTACAAATGACAAGAAACCAACGGTGCATTGTCAGTTGACGCTGCCATGCTGACCCAAGAGATACTTCTTCACGCTTCGTTTGAAGGATGTCTGGCCTACTCCTGGCCACCATTCTGAACTGTTTTCTTTTCGTCCTGGCAAGTGTCCCATTTTTTTCATGTTAGGTTATTTCTATCTACATATAAGGTATTTAATGCGTTTCATCATCACAGCCAAAATACATCTGCCGGACAGTGGCCTCCCACAATGACCAGTCAGTCATGGTTTTATTTTCCTGAATAAAACTACATATTTCTAAACAATTTCTATTTATTTCCAACGGAGCATTTATTCACAGGGCTTAAAATGATACAAGGAAAAATGCTTAAACCATCACTAATACCTAAACATATAAAAAATGCTGTAATGAACTCGCAATAAAACAAAAAGGGGTAATCATATTTTAACAAAAAAACCGACTTCATCTAAGAGAAATCCTATTCTCCCACATTCTGTGAAAATGTATGAGTTCATATCAACGTTCAAACCTCGAATTTTTACGTTTGCTTAAAACAGGTGAGGAATTGAGCCGATTTCTCATGAAATATGAGTACCTAGGTAGGTATGCGTAAATGTTATATTTCCAGAAGTCTGGTCTAGTCTGAACAACATAAACTAAAACTCTTCGTCACCAAAATAATTTCACATAAACTCATTAGCAAAGAAAGCGAGTACCTACGAGTATTATTTACTTACTTTTGAATGATTTAAAATCAATCAAATTATCGCAACTTAATCTGCGTTGTATAATTAGCTATTCCCAAGCTGGTTAAAAAAACGAAGGTAGGTAATACCTATTAGCAGCAAGTAGCTAGGTATACCGGTAACGATCAAAGATGCCCGTTTTCTTTGCACAGCGTATTAACAGTTACAAAATAAATAATGTCAACAAATAAAAATTAAATAACACGCCACTTTATCAAATTCAATACAAATTGGTTACCTAACATTTTATATTAAATCTATTTGCACATTATAAGTAGGTGTCAGCTACAAAAACATGGAGTCCGATCAATTCGAGCAGCGATTACAACGTGTGGTAGTCTGTAACCAGTGTAACCGATGTGCCGTTCTAGATAACGTTTCCCGATTAGATTAGATTAGGTTAGATTACATTAGATTTGTATCGGGGAAAGAACGTTTTCGTCAACATTTTCCATACAAATCGGGAAATGTTCTCGAGGACGGCAAATCTCTAACTAAATGAAGTCCGAAATCACAAAACTATAATTAATCTTACGATCAGTTGCACAAGCAGTAAATAAATAAGTCACAAATTAATCATGTCTTCATCAGAGCCGCCTCGGGCCTCGCGGCACTAATGCCTCGCGGCACTAATGCCTCGCGGCGAAAATATGCTCACGAATTTAGGAAGCTCATATGATTCTCAAGTCTATCCAAGATAGTCTTGTTCTATACCTACTACGATTTCTAATTCAAGACCAAAAAAACTACCACAATGTTACCACTACAATAAAATACTAGAAAAATCCTTATTCTTTATTAGACGCTAAGATAATTTATTAATTGATAACTTTATGTTTTAACAAAATAATTAGATATATTTATTATTACATAAGTACGAGGGGAGATAATAAAAACTTAAACATCGGAGATTTTTGGTACAAAATCTGGGTATTGTACTTGTAACACTTGAGGTAGGTATTCAAAACATTTGGTGCAATAATTTACATGGTCAGATGTCATTTAAATTTTGTCAACTTTGACAGTGACGTATCTGTCGTAGTTTTTTTGGTCTTGAATTAGAAAACCGAGTTTACAGGTTTACCCGTAACCTAAAAAATCTCTATACGGGGTGTTGCCTGTAACAGAAGCAAAACATTAAAACAAAGTCTGCCCTTCAAATCAAACTATATTAATTTAGCAACTTTTGAAATAGCTTTTATTACATATTAGGTAACTTAAACTAATGTTTCAAGAAAGCAATGTATTGCAACGCATTTGATTATATTTAGTAGCGTGACAGCTATGTCATGTCAACGCTGAGGGGATGTCAAGGTTACCTATCCAACATAACATAACGTACATTGATTCAATACTATACGATAAATAAAATAACAAGTTGATTAGTTTAAAATATCTGGATACTGTCTTTTTATGTTGCTGAAACAAATTTTGTTCAGTTTGAAGAGTAGAATGTATATTTTATTTTTTTACTGTCCGTATTACACGCCACGCCCGGTATACCTTCGAGGGTTATTTCGTGATAATCAAATTGATAAGACAAAGATTTAGACTAATTGTAGGTAAAAAGTTCATTTAAATACAATATAAGATAATAATGATTATATTCTCTAGTGAAACGCAATGATCACTTTATTAAATATCTACTTGAAAATGGCTGACTTAGGAAGTGATGTATAAAAAGGAAGAGTGAGACTACTATTCATTATTCAATTATATAAGCCCGTATTTTCTAAACAATAAAACTATCACTAGACATCCATACCCTAATGCAAAATTCAGCGTTTCTGTGGGTAAACAATAGCAAATTGGCATTAAAAATAATTTCATAACTGCGAAGACCTATTAATTATTTATAAATATAATTTAAGGCAAGAGTGAATTCTTAAAGTGCCTACTATTGTGCCGGCTAGGTTAGCTGCACACTTGAACGGCCAAATTGTGACTGGCAACCCAGAAGCTCTGTAGGCATTATTTTCGCGTAAACTTTTATTTTAGATTGTTAATACGATATTAAATCGTAGACGCAGAGATCGCGCGCTCTCTTTTCGTGACAAATGTTTCCATCAAGGTCTAAGGACATAAGATTCACTCCCCATTTTCCACAATCTATCTTCTATTTTCCATTCATACGAAATTCTATACTTAACTATGAGCATATCACCTAAACCTACATTTGTATTATATTTAATTTGTTAAAAATCCATTAGTCAATTTAAAATGGAATACTTATCACACGTTACAATTGGCGAAGCATGTGAAATTAATAATACCCAAAAACTACGCGTAAGTAATTTAACTACTATACTAGGTACTTATTATAATTATCTTCTTGTATCAAAGAATTGGAATTATGTACTCTTTAATGTTTTGTTCTAACTAAATAGAGATACTGAACACCTTCAAAATGTCAAGATCGTTGACTGGCTATTACAAGTTTTAATTTGGATGACTTTAAGGAGGCTATGCGTACACTTAAATAATTAAATATTAAGGGACAATATTACACAGATCGATCTAGTCCCAAACTATGCAATGCTTGTACTATGGGTACTAGATACGACGATATACTTAATATATACACACAAAATAAATTATAATCTCATCTATAATAACCCGCAACGCAGGAGGCGAAAATTGTATGTACGTCTAAAAGTTATTCACAGCTTATAACATAGACGCAACTTTATACGATTTGCATTGAAAATGTTAACATTCTGAATCACACTTTAAAAAAGGTTCAAGTCCGGTAAGGTGGCAAAATTTTCATTGTTTCATCTTTGTATCGTATTCTGAATAAAGGCAACTGCCTTATTATTCATAGTTGTGAAATGTTCCTAAGCAATAGGTAACTATCAAGGAGTCTTACCGAAGAACTGATTCAGAATTAAACTTAGGAACGAAGGATTGAGTATCGGTAAGAATATATGGGACTTAATCTTATTAAACAAGAAACCTGGACCGCATCAAATAAATAGTCAAAATACATTAGCCTCTATTAAATGACTACAACAATTATTATTAAAACAATAAATAAAATAAAACAGGCATATTCAATGCCAATAACAATAACACAATAAGTTATACTAATTGTACTTATACGTAGGCACCAACTGAATCTTAAGGTCGTGTTTATTCCATATCGACAGTATCAGATGAAGGGTTAAGGGGATGAACTGTCTAAGACATTGCAACATTTTAAATTACAATTGAAGTTGTTCATCCACATTATGTCTGCATGGCGTACGTAAAAACATATTTTATTAAAGTCGGGATCCGGCTATGTTAACTCCTGATTTAGATAGTTATATAGCGAACTAGGTACAATACAATACAAGTACTCTTTATTGCACACCTCATAAAACATACAGGAGAAATACAACGCAAGAATTTACAATTAGAGGCAGGCGGTCTTATCGATAAACAGCTGGGTAATACAACAATACAATACAACAATACTTTATTGCACACCAAAAAAAGTTTACAAAAGGAAACAACATAAATACAATTTATAAATAACGGTAGACAACAGGTAATATTGTAGCCTTAGAGAAAAAAATACAATTTGAAATAAAATCGACTTGGCCAGTTTTCCCCCTTAGCTCTCCAGCTGTTGTACATACACTAGATCAGCCATGATGCCACGGTTTGCTCTAATTTATATTTCCACCGACCTATTCTCCCTCAACCTATACCACCCTATTCTCATATCAATTTAAAAAAATGTTATATTTTATATATCACATTTTTCCACCAAAAAAACCTACGTCTTACACCAGATTTCAACTACGACATAATTGTACATTTATGTCGTAATTTTCAGTCCTCATTGCATTTCTACTAAAATTACTACTCTCATACACACACACACACACACACACACACACACACACACGTCATGTTAGCTCCCAGAACCATATGGCAGACATTGACACAAACTTATTGGCAGAATACATTCCACCAATAAATTCTGATCGTCCTAATTGACCATTGGATTCGATGGGTTCGTGCCAGCACCTACACTCCACGCCAAGTCTATCACGTCGCAAGTCTATCATTACATATCCGTATAATTGATGCCAAATCTTTTGTAGGCGGCATGTAATATTTATCAGTAAGTACTGTAGAGCGAAAGCCCATAGGAAGGGATTGCTCATAATTTGCCGGGATTTGTCATACAAAAAATCCCGGGATTTTTTATGCACAATACCGGGATCCCGGGATTTGCCATACAAACATCCCGGGATTTGTCATACAAAAATCCCGGGACTTTTATGCACAATACCGGGATCCCGGGATTTGTCATACAAAAATCCCGGGATTTTAATGCATAATACCGGGATCCCGGGATTTCTCATACAAAAAATCCCGGGATTCGACGCCTTATTTCCGATACATCCCATTTAATCTTACGGCAAGTTACTAAGTGGTTGTGGTCGTAGGAATATTCTGTGTCAAAGGGTTTATATCTCGAGTGGCACGTGACATGCCTGGCCGCAGACGGTGGGCGGCGCGGATCACTGCGCCTTGGGCTTCTGCGCCGCCGACTCGCTGGAGAACACGAACGAGAAGAAGGGCTTCTTCTGCGCGAACGATATGAACTCATCTGGAAAGAGATAGCAGTCTATTAGGCTCACATAAGTCAGAACTAGAGCGTCCCATCCCGGGATTTTTTGTATGGCTAATCCCGGGATTCCGGGGTTGTCCATATAAAAATTCCGGGATTGGAAGCCCTAGTCAGAACACATACGATAAAAAAATGTGATAACCGTTCACATTTTTCTACGCGACTGAATATAGTAGTAGTAATATTAGGCGCAAGGCGGGGAGGTAATCTCACTTTCTGACCAAGACAAAACGTAAAACATCAAAAAAACCACGGGCGGTAATTCGTAAAGCCCCAGAACGCATATTTATGGCCCTCGATTTTATACCCCACATTTCATTGCAATTGGTGATCCAAACCAGCTCTGTCTCTTACAAGGATATACTTAGCTTACCATATGTTAGCCTGTCTTGTTTTAGTGGTGACATTAACACTGTACATTTATTTATTTAATCGTATGGCATAATTGAGTCGCTTAACATGTTGATTACAAATTAATATCTAAGTTCTTCACCCATTGGGTTGCGTCTTCGCTTAGATTCAATAGTAACACTGTACATATAGTTGGAGATAATGGCGACCGCAGCCATCAAGACAATGACAAGCTGCAAGCACCAAGATGACAAGTGGCGACCTCAGTCGTGTCATTTGCCACAGGAGTGAAACATTTTGGTGCCGCTGCTGTCGTACAGCTGGAGACGGTGACCTTACCGTACGTGATCCACCCCTTCTCGTCGTGGTCGGCCTGGCCGAAGGTGTTGTGCGCGTCCTCCTGGCACAGCGCCAGGCAGCGCCCCGCCACCTCCTCGAACGTGGCCGCGTTGATGCGGCCCGTGCCGCTGCTGTCGTACAGCTGGAAACCGTAACAGTATGCTGATATCTCACTGTTATCCTGCACTGTGAACGGCGATATTTGTCCATCAGGCATCAGATAACTTCAGGGCTTCAGAAAAAATACCACCATTAAATTTCAAGACCACGATTTCTTTTCATCATCATCATCATCATCATTTCAGCCACAGGACGTCCACTGCTGAACATAGGCCTCCCCCAGTGACTTCCAGATCGGCCGGTTGGAAGCGACCTGCATCCAGCGGCTTCCTGCAACCTTTACCAGCTCGTCTGTCCACCACTTCTTCATCTACCTGATTTCTTTTACCTGATACTAATTAGTAGTCAGAGATCACAAGAGCTTACAAAGTTTATGAGTTTGTTAGCTCACTAACAACATATCTTCTTGAGCATGGAAGGACGTCAATGGAACAGGTATAGCTTACCTTGAACGCGTAGGACAGGAGTTGCGAGAGCGGCACGTGCTGCAGGATCAGGAAGGCGGCGCACAGCAGGTAGTCGGGGAAGTAGATCAGACCGCTCGAAGGCTGGAACACATATTTACAGTTGCACACATTTCTAGGCTTTCACTTCTGGTATCGACCAAAGTGCCCCGCGGTGTTACCCGCTCATCCCACGGGAACACTAAATATATTCGGGATGAAAAGTATCCTATGTCCTTCCCCGGGACTGAAACTATCTATATACCAAATTTCATCTAAATCGGTTCAGCGGTTTAAGCGTGAAGAGGTAACAGACAGACAGACAAACAGACAGATACACTTTCGCATTTATAATATTATAGTAAGTATGGATTAAGGGACAATCATACACAAATCGACCTAGTCCCAAACTAAGCAAAGCTTGTACTATGGGTACTAGACGACGATATACATAATATATAAATACATATATAGATAACATCCATGACCCAAGAACAAATATTTGCCCCGACCGGGATTCGAACCCGGGACCGCCGACTCAGTAGGCAGGTGTCTACAAACCGAGCCAAACGCGTCGTCCAAGCCAAACTTATAAAGAAACACTTGCATTCTCATTGACGGGTTACACTAATTCGTCATCATAGGTTGGCTGCTAATTTACGCAACCCGGTTGTCAAATGTATACTGACGATTTAATAGTGGGAGGACAAATATGTTATCCTGGTGTGATCCCACTGGAATGGACATGATTGCTAACACCCTTTGGTGTAAAGATGTCAGCGAGGCACTAAAATGCGCGAGTCTGTAAGGCAAGGCTGAACAGCGCAGATTGATGTTCACTCCAACTTCACTCCAACTTCACTCCAAAGTCATCACTTAGACTACTTAGGTTAACGACCTCAGCAATGCAACAATACGGTTTTGACTATAGGGAAAATAGATTGTATCATCGAAACCACTAAGCACACATTCAAAACAACACGGAACCAAATTAACTACCACTAACTTGGACATTATACAACTTTAATTGGCCGTGTGTGAAGCGTGTGTGAGACGTGTTTTGGCTACAGATTTTTATAACGTCACAAGCCAGTATCTTCATAGAAACCTCATACTAACCAATCGTTTACATATTAATACTATACACCATAATGAAGACGTCACTCAGATGCTCCGGGGGAAGGTCGGAACGACCAGGGAGCTCGATACTCACTCCAGCGTTCAGTGAACTCTTGGTCAGTAATCTAAACAATATTTAGATACGTAACTCGTTACCGCTTTTATTAACATAAGCATTCAATAGTGTTTAAATTTTTGCATATGAATAAGTTGTCATTGTTTGTCCTTTTCTCAGCCTGAAACACAGGATTATCCTAGTTCAGGCGCGTAGTATTATCGTCTAGTTATAAGTCTGTTTAGTCCGTAGTCATCACAGCTGTAATATGTGTTTTTTGAATATTTTTTTTTATTTAAAAAAAAAAACTGGTGGATCGGTGATCAGCAATCCGTCAGGGTTGTACAAAGCTCCACTGACCTGCGTGAAGATGGCGGCGAGACGCTGCAGCGGCGGCTCGGCCGGCACGCCGAGGCGGCGCGCGAGCTCGTCGGCGCCGAGCCAGCGCGCGCGCCGACTCGCGCCCTGCGCGATCAGGTGCAGCTCGATCTGGGACCGCTCCAGGCTAACATACACCACTTTATATTATTACTAGCAGCATTACCGCGGAAATATTGCAAATGTATGGAAATCTTGTGTACCTATAATAATTTTGTGTTAATGTTATTACTATTGTACCAATGAATGTAATAGGTATTCAATGACGATGCAAAAGTGGTTCCAGTGAATCCCAATTGATTAAATGATTCTTATCTTATCTTATCTTATCACTAGCTTTTGCCCGCGACTACGTCTGCGTGGAACTTGGAAGTATGGAAGCAACCTCGTACAACACACACACGTAACAAAAGGGATTGTTAAAAGCGCCTAAGCAAATTAAGTAAGAGCAATTGTGCTTTTGGGCTAATTATTACATTTTCTACAGGGTCATCAATGTCATCATGAATTACTTACTCACTTTTCAATCTTTTTAGGGATAATTTCCAGGATAAAAACTATCCTATGTCCTTCCTCAGATCTTAAACGATCTCCATGCCAAATTTCATCAAAATCGGTTCAGCGGTTGAAGCGTGAAGAGGTAACAGACAGACAGACACACTTTCGCATTTATAATACTAGCTGTGCCCCGCGGTGTTACCCGCTCATCCCACGGGAACACTTAATTTATTCGGGATGAAAAGTATCCTATGTCCTTTCCCGGGACTGAAACTATCTATATACCAAATTTCATCTAAATCGGTTCACCGGTTTAAGCGTGAAGAGGTAACAGACAGACAGACAGAGAGACAGACAGACACACTTTCGCATTTATAATATTAGTATGGATCTCTCTCTATCAGCTTTTCCTTCACATCAAACTATTTGTGAACTCCATGAAACTTGAGAGCCTGTATTTTACACACCCACACACATTTGGATGAAAACTGAGCAGGTTAAAGTTTAAGCTGGACCACAAGTTTACCACGGAACCGACAGTATAATTATCACATACTATAGATTTTCTCTAAATCGTCAGGAGTGGCTAAATCTCTTATCGGAGGCCGAGACTCACTTTTGGGTCACTGAGTCATCGGAGTAAGTAAGTACAG
This sequence comes from Apotomis betuletana, assembly GCA_932273695.1. Taxonomy (NCBI): domain Eukaryota; kingdom Metazoa; phylum Arthropoda; class Insecta; order Lepidoptera; family Tortricidae; genus Apotomis; species Apotomis betuletana. The sequence goes on along the minus strand of OW026308.1, from coordinate 428,862 downwards.
ATTTACATGCGCACGATAGGTTCCCGTAACCGTGTCAATTTTGCGTGACGCTTCAATTGCCAACGAAACACACGTCACGTCAGTTGCAGACAAATTATTACTTACTTACTATAATCACTGAATTGTCCACAACGTGCACACAACTTACTAAGACTTCGCTAATGTTATGGAGAAGTAATTTGCATAGTTTTTATTAGCCCTCGTGGGGAACCTATGGTGACACCACAGACCACCCCCACTAGACGGAGCATGTAAGGCGACCCGCGCGCACCAACGATATGGTACGGCAGAACATTAAAGTATCAACACGGCGGCCACCGTTTAGTTGCCTCCATGTTTATGAGGTCTCTCTACACCACTTAACACTACAATTTACCATGTTATTTATTTAATTTCTTTTTTCGTTGACGTACGCATGGATCATAAACAAGGACGCAACTAAACGGTGGTCGCCGTGTTGATACTTTAATGTTCTGCCGTACCATATCGTTGGTGAGCGCGGGTCGCCTTACATGCTCCGTCTAGTGGGGGTTGTCTGTGGGTGACACTCATGTGCTTTAATTTTTTTCTTTAAATGGGTATGAAGTGAAGTGCCGATTTACCCAAGTTGTGCCCTGAGCTCGGCGACCTCGCGCACGGAAGCTCCGCCAGGGATGCCCAGCTGCTTGGCCTTGGCGATGAGGCGGCAGTCGTCGTACGTGTAGTCCAGCACCGGCACCCCCAGGGCCCTGGAATATACATGCACAATTTTACTAACACGAAAAGCAGTATGACCAATAGGTAGGACTTACAAGCAACACTGCTTTTGGAGCAAGGATTGTCTGAATTTTTCTCAGACTTAATTTGAAACCAATATATAAATTAAAATACTTATTGTTAATTACATAGGTGGTCCAGTTTCAACCAACTCATTAAGTAATAAGTAAACTTTTTAAGTTTTCTACAAATCTAATGTTTCAAATAGTGAAATTCGGTCAGACTGTATCGGATCTTCTAATGATTTCAAGGTAACGTCATCTGACATTTCAGTATTACGACCTATTCAGTAACGAATAGCTGCGACCTTGCTCTCCAAGACCGCGACGAAACTGCCACTGACCGGAACAGTGTCATTGTCGGAACATTGTTCTCTGGCTGTTGCAACACCGACTAGCACACGTCGCGCTTTGAAACAGAAAAGCTGTCAAAGATGTATGATGATGAGATCGTCTTTCTTTTGCTAGAAGGAATGTCTTCTCTTCGGCACGCCATTTTAGCGCATTAGCCTGAACCCTAAAGCGGAGTTTTCGTTGTGTTCCCTCTTTTTTACTTACCTCCCAGCCTGGATGACAGGACTTATTGTACGTTTATTCTTTCAGCGCCCTTATTAAGTTCCTCGAGGAAGGAGACCTATTCTAAAACTCTCGGCTTGCGTTGCGGTGTTGTTAGTGATATCTCCACTTACTTAGCCATGACATCGCGCACGTTCCTCGCGTAGAGCTTGGGGTCGCGGCGCTCCTCCTCGCTCGGGTAGTACACCGGCAGGAACTCGATCTCGCAGGAGCTGTGCACCTGCGTCAGCGTCAACCAAAGCAGCTTCAACCTGGAAAATTTAATAGGGCCTTACAGATTTAGTGTATAAACGAATGACGGTTCCGGGTTCGATCCCGGCAAGGGCAAATATTTTTTCCTGGCCATAAAACTTTGTCAAGTTTCTTCAGAGGGGGATATCATTTGTTCCGGAATACTCACTCAGCATTTACCAATTTATTTCTTTCAATAGACAGACACAAGTGAATAGAGATATTACTGATAGGATAGATAAAGAAATACTTCTTGCTGATTAATACTCACGCGTGAAAACGCCTGTCACATCCGAGTCGGTTTCTTAGAAAGTGTACGGCAGCAAATCCAAATAGAACCATGACTCCATCATGATAAGACCAAAAAACTTACAAGACTGGGGTAACTTCGCAAGACCTAAACACTAAGCACTTTAGTGCTTGTCCACTGCAGTATTGTTCCTGACCGAACGAGCTCGATGAGGGGTACTCACGCTCCTGGCCCCTCCCAGGTCCACGTGACGGTGTCTCTGGCGTTGGGGTAGCGGATGGTGACGGGCTGGACTGGCACGCCAGGGTAGAAGCCTCCCGACTTGAACGTGATCAGGCATGAGCGGTTCGTGCACGTGCCTTCGGGGAAGATCAGAATCTGTTGTAGAAAAAATAATATTAATAACAATTATAAGGGAAATAAATATATCGTGAACGTTACTTTAAATCAATCCGAGTTTTGCTAAATTATAACAATAGGAGATAGGATATACCACTTTATACATCTCATCTCAATGTAATAGTACATTACACACCTAGGGCGGAGAATTCGTGAATGTCTCAGAGCGCAGATGTTTGTGGCCCGAACCGAACGAGAGGACCATAAAGATATCTGGGGCTTTTCACCGCCCTTGGTTTTCCTAAAGTCTTACGTCTTGCCCAGGCCACGAATCGAGATTAGAAAACTCTACTTACGACTTAGGGTGACAAAGGTTTAAAATGTATAACTGTTTCTGACTTTATCTAATTAGGTTCCCAGTCAGTGCGTAAAAAACAGTTCGTGGACGACCTTCGTTGGCCCCGTTAGGTGCCTCCAAGCGCGACCGACCACACCACATCGCCACACTACCTGAGTGACTCAAATGTACCAATAAGTGTAGTGCGGGTACGCAGAGCAATTAAATTAGAGAAATGCAATCTGAATAGTATACTACTAGATACTTACAGGAATGTAATCTTACACAAATCGAACTAGTCCCAAATTAAGATGCCATCTTAACCACTTAGCTCTTTTGAGGTACTCTCAGACACAGTTCGTAGACAGGTATACCTTATTTTAGTTAATACTTTAATTTTATGCTTTGTTGTAGTTTTTCTTAGGGAACTATGAAAAAATTTGAAAAATTGCCTAAAACCAGAATTAAAACAGAATTTGGATCTATTTTTATTTTATTGTAGAATCTAAAATATAAAGCGCCCTAGCTTGCTAGGAGTAAATAGGAAAACGAGGAACTCTCAAATGGTACCTAATACAGCCATGATAAATTTATGTAATATGCAAATTTTATTAATATGTCCTGTGCTCACTATAAATAGAGGAATTTAATATCATGCGCAAACATGACTAGGCCCAGGAAAAAAACCGCACTGTGTCTCCGTTGGTAATGATAGGGGACATTTAAACAAAGCACTTGGATATCACAGCACATTTTAAAGGTCATATGGGCCTGAGTATAGAAGATACCGCAAATTCTACGACAAAAAGTCACATTACATGAGCAAGCGACCGAAGAACAACGGCGGCTTAGCGATGGATAAGTAGGTCATTTATGTTACTGCTTGCACAGTATATGTAACTAAGCTAATTTTTAACGGAAACTATTTTTTCAAGGGTATTACTTGTTCGTAATTTCCCTATTTGAAAAGCCAGTTTGGGAGAAGTTAATACGAGTGAAAATCTAAAAACTCCCGAAGTTCTCATTTCAACATGTATAATGACAGGCTTCATATAAAACCCCAATTTTTCGTCTTCGAGGCGGATTTTTTCTTCGACCTTTAAAACCTCAAATAAAAGTTATTAAACATTCAACAAAAATCCGTCGGACAATTGACAAAGATAACAAAACACCAACAAATATAAAACAAAAAACATCAAACAAAGAAGTCGCCTAGATACGTTCCACCTTTTTACAACTGGTGGACAAAAGGTTGAACTTGATCTATTCATAATACGTGTACTTCTATAAAATAAAGAAAAGCTAGGAACCATTTGTTCTATATGTATAGTGAATAGTAGTACACCAAATAAACGGTATTAACCTGAGGCCAGTCCTCCTTGGAGGTCGCCCTCTGGATGATCTCCTTGATGGTGTTGGCGCGGGAGTTCGGGTCGTCCCTCCACACGTACACCGGCTGCGTGTAGTTGATGAGTTCTGCAACACAACAGACAATAAGCCACTGACAATTTCAGCGAGCCTGTGACGGTCACGTTTATAGCGCGACGGATAAACGATAAAGCATCCGTCAATATCGCGCTTATAAACTTGTCAGTGACTTAAGAAGATCAGATTGAGAACGACTTTTTTATGATTGATCTATAAAGCGATAAACGCGGCTACCGTAGGCCCGCGGAAATAATGAAGAGAGGGGAATTGTTTCTAATCTGCCAAAGTCAGCGATACGTAGGTATGCGACCAACCTTACGTTTGTGAAAAGAAAATTGATGATGATTGACGAGAATTGGTCGGAAGTTGCTAACGTAGTTAACTTTGATAGCGGGTTGTATCCATTGTATCACATCATCAATAATAAAATATGTACGTCTCTTCCACTCGATTGGACTATCTATGTTTAAGCAGTACCTTATAATATAAATTTTACTACCAATGTTAAAAAATGCATGCATTATTTACATTACTATAATATAAAAGCCATGCTACATTCCGTCGAGCATACTAACTAAAAATATATAAATGGCAACCATCGCGACAAGAAAACTATTGCATACTTATATGAAAAAGAGGGATGATACTAGAGGGATTACATAATACAATTGAAATGTCGTCTCGGTGGACACGACACGAACGAACTTACTAGGTACAAGTCCAGTCATCGATATAATTAGTAGTGTTATCAAACAGCGATAATGAGAATAGGATTGGAGTAACTGTCATTTCATATAAATTTTGACTACGGTTATATTAGGTATATAATACTGTAGAAACTTACCTCCATACAATATTCGATAATCGAATAATATTCGATGGGCCATACAACACAAGAAATAAGGCAACGATACTGCCTGAACCTTCAGTAGACTTCATTCGTTTGTAATACGAGATTTTAACGGCTATTTGATTGCTTTGCATTGAGCAGACTTTTGCTAAATAAATACTCGGAAATGCAGTGAAAAATTCATTCTTAGTATAATACCACTAATCTAATATAAGGTACACTAAAGGACGAGTCTTCCTTTTAGCTGTACAGTACTCGTGTTAAACCATAACCAACAATTGTTAATTATTGCATGCCTGATGAATGCATAGATGAACTGAGCTTTATTATAGTTCATCTATGAGCTTGAGTAGGTAATTTATAAGGTACTAGAAGGTGTCCGAAGCTTTGTAGTCGGGTAAAAAATATCAAATAACCATCTTTAGATGTCCCGCTATCCCTATACCAAGACTATAATATCCGTAAAGCCGTTTCGGCGTGATGAGAGGACTTTTTTTTATCAACAGCTGGCGATGCGCGCCTATACAAATCCTGAATCGCGCTGTTATGTTCCTGATAAATTACCCCTTTTAATAGACAACTGATTTTCAATACAATACTTTAATATTATAGAAACGGAGCTTATTGCTGAAGTCCATTTAAAGTGGTGATATTTCGAACATATAACTGTTTTACTTACGTCAAATTCAGCCCTATTGTTGAAGATTGCATTGCAATTCGCGACCGGGACAGCACGTTAAAAAAATTACTTGCTGTGTCGGCAGCAAAATCCTTTGATAAGAACAATATTCAAATTAGCGCAGTAGTATTGTATGCAGTAAGAACTGCGACGCGGCCGGCCCGGCGCGCCGCTCGCCTCACGCGAGCTCCCCAACACTTACTCGTAGCAACGACACGGAAACTTTCCTCTCCTATGATTGTTCTATCATTTACTTAATACCTAAACGTGAATAACTTTTCGTCAGAATTAATTATATGACACGAAATTCGAAATTAGCAATAGATTACTTAGTAAAAGGAAGTCGTGTGCCGATTGGAATGATAGGAAGTACAATCCCACAGATGAAGAGAAAAGCATTAGTGCTTAACTCTTCAGATGAGGTGGACTGCTTTCATCTACTACCTACCGTACCGTGCCGACTATTTTCATGGTATCGGTAACTAAGAATAAGAATCAAAAGATAACAAGAAAGATAAGGATAGATACTTAATTATTTGACAAAAGCGACACGTGCCAATTTGAAAAACTGAGATCATAAAGCAATTGGTCAACAAAAGATGAACTTTATGGTTCTCATTGGGTAGTCTCAAGTGAACTATGTACGTACCTAATATTCTGCCAAATCTATAGCCTGCAGAGAAACATAGTATTACTTTTCTCTTTGCTGCATCTTAGATGATTGTGAGCCAATTTTGCTTACTTTTTTATCGGTAAATTTCCTATCTCACATACGTACGAGATCTCCAACTTTCCCAGACTGGAACGCAATTTCGAATTCGTAACGCTCACAATTACGGCACCAGAATAGTTTCCAACGGGACACGCAACACCATTTAGGAGGTCAACATTACGAACAATATATACAGGAGATTGACCCATCAATTTGATGGTAAATCACTTTTTAATTAAATAACTGTTTTACGGATATTTTTATTGCTAAAATCTGTCGGAGAGATATTTATTCACATTCCATTAGATCTAATGAGCCGAAGCCAAATTACGGTGATATTTAGGATACCGCACCCCGAATGGAAAAGCGGCACTTTACTGTCCTTCTCTTTGTCTATGCATTTGTGCATCTTTTGTCAAAAAGGGGTAATTAAGAATTAATAACGAATGAATTCGTAAAAGATAACCAACTCGTTTCCTGTGTGAAGGCGTCGATACCGGTATCCGAATACCGTTTAATATCGCTCGTAGACCGTTAATAATTTCGTACCTTCAAATACCGGTAATTTAGATTAAAGATTGAAAAAAGAACGGAATTATTTCAGTTATCTTTATTCAAGATGAACGATATTTGAAAAGTCGAAAATGGAACTAGTCAAAAAGTTGTTAAAACCTATGTTAAACTGAACGTGCCTTTTCGGTAGACGCCGTGCTTGGTTTAAGATTAGCTTTACTCTATACAAGTATACCGATTTCAGTGAATTTTATAACCAAGTTCAAGAAATATTAGCAAGGTCTAGAAATACCCCCGACCTTATCATGTGGCACGCGATACGGCTTCCCCGCATCGCAACCAACTATGTGACTGCGGCCAATGCGGGCGTAACTGCGTAACTGGTTGAGACTTCGCATGTCACGCGATGCAGAATCACCGTTCTCCCTGCCACGTTAGTAGCGTTGGGGGTTTATTTTCCTCTGCAGCTAGCAGTACATAGCTTAGCGACGAGAGGATAAATACTAAACAGGTATTTTTAGAGTTCACGCCGCAGCTCGTTATTGGTGGATTATTTTCTCGTACAACCACAGAATAGATAATAGTACAAGTACAGAAGGCACACTACTTTGATCTTTACAAAAGCCGCTTTTTTTAGCCAAAAAAATATGATTTATGGCCCTTCTAAAGTCGTCGTCCCCAGCGCAAGCCAAACGGAACGTTAAAGCTGCGTGCCAACGGTGAAAATGAATTGGCTCGCTTGCCGCGTCGCCGAGAGCGAGGGCTGTCAACGACTAAAAATAAAAATGTATTTCCTATTTATTTCTTGCATTCAATATAGAGAGCAATATATTTATATTCTTCATACATTATATTAATTATTTCATTATTCAACTATAAAGTAATCAATCTCAGAATTTGGACGAATTGAATCCACCACCAGGCTGCAAAACATTTTAGCTTTATTTTTAAACATTTTAATACGTATAATATAATAAAATAATGCAACGAATGCGTTACCTTAACATGCAATTAAATTCTTGAGCTTCATTTTGTTTTTGCTTAGTTGTCCGATATTTATTTATTTATTTATTCATATATATATTCATCACTACACACCTAGTATAAAACAAAGTCGTTTCCTCGTCTGTCTGTCTGCCCCTATGTATGCTTCGATCTTTAAAAATACGCACGGACGCACCGTGCCGTGCCGTGCGAAGCCGGGCGGGTCACTAGTAACAAATAAAACATGTACAAAGGCGAACTTATCCCTATTAGGGATCACTTCCAATACATTTCTTTTAACTCATTATTTATATATTTTATATACTTACTTATCAAACTATCACTCAATCGTTTATTCATTACTAGTAATTTTACAAACTTCATATCAAATATTATTATAAAAACCTCTATGATTGTTGATTTAGTAGTAGACATACTTATTTTACTAGAATTTAAATTGACAAATATCAGTAAATAATCAATTCAAAATTACATAAGTACTTAACAATTAAAATTGATCTGAGTAACCAGTGTTAAATATGGAAGTAGATACACCTCCAATATGTTTTTTTATTATTATTCAGTAACTACTTATTATATATTTGTATAGAATCTTTTTATCGATTCATATTTTTTTATGTGGTAATACCACATTTTTTATTTTTATAAATAATGACACAAAGGTAAATTAAGAAAGAAAAATTGAATGCGATCTACTACAATCGAAGCGGGATCATTGTTCCTACAACCCGCTGCGATACAATATCTTTTCGCTGTCTTTTTACTCATTCAAACACTTTATATTATAATATAACACTGGTATCAACAGATGAATGAGGAACGTTCACTTGCGACGTACATAAATCGGAAGAGCGTGCGCGCGAATTTCGTGTACGTGCGTTCCGAGACACAGCGTGGCAGCCACTGAATAGTCCCCATGCATGAGGCCACCGGCATGTACTTGTAGCGGGAAAAGTTTATCGCGGAGTGCGCCCCGCCTGGCTCTAGTGAAACAGCAGCCTTAAAAGATCCGCAATTCCATATCAAACAGCAACCTTAACCTCCGGCCTTGGAGCTAACGCCGACCACAAGGTCACCAGATCAATAGCAAAGCCTTAGTTTTCATGATTATGTAAACCTTTTATTTGGGAAAGTAATGGGCACAAAGCAAACGATCAGTTGGTTGCGGTTACCCGCCGTATCGATCCAGTTCATCCACTCCTACCGTGAATTTATCAGTTTCACCCAAGGGTACAAAATGTTTTATACCAGTACTAACACTGTATGTACTGAACTTAACTTAAAGAATCATAAAGATGTATGTTTTACTATGAAGTATAGCTGTTTTTTTCCTCAAAGCATAGTTCTGAGCATTGTACATGTTGTGGGCCAGTAGGGCCATAGGCGTCCACTGTAAAGGCTTACCAACGGTTAATTGGCAGTATTGCAGTAGTATCCATCAAAACATTAAATAATAAACGCAATTCAATCAACCTACATTAAAAATTCTCCTAGAATGAGTAATTTATGTTTTCTCCATAGCATTTCGAAAACATGCGATGCCTTAGCTTTCTTTGAGTTGATTCTCAACTGTTAATTAATACTTTAAGTGTGTTGTATTGTATAGCTGTTGACACTCTATTAACCACAGTTTTCCATACAAAACATAGTGAAATCTCTTGTGTGAAAAGATATTTTTGACAAGTTTGCTCAATGATCTCAACTCATTCAATAGCCTGTTCACATCTGTTTAGCGCTGTAAAGAATCATTCATCAATCGAAATAGTACACACACAATAAGAGACGACAGCCGTACCAACTATAGAAAGTATGCTCATTCAAATCTTTGTGCCTACACGTGTTCTCTTCTTAGACGATAATAGAACATCCAACACAAAGAAAATGTTGATGTTTTGTGAGTTGTGCATTGACAAAATTCAGACCGAACTGCGTACAATAGGATTCGGCAAATGTATAAAACACGTCAGTTAAAGTAGGATTCATGGCTTAGTAGAGGAAGAATCAAAGTGGTTATTACAACTCGCGAAAGTTCAAACTTGAAAAGTTTGGGGAAACTAGACACCATTATATGCCCCCATTGTAAAGTCAAACATTTCTATCCTTATTAGCTATATTAGGGATGTCATACCAAACAGAAAAGAGACATACTTGTTAGTTCAGAAACGAGCATTTCAAAGCTTAAAGAATTCGTACAGTCTTCACAACCCTTCAATTAATTTGTCAAAAATAAATGAAGGTCGATAGTTCAAGCCTCACTAAAGTTGAATAAAGCAAACAATTCTGAGTAGAAAAAGAAATAGAAAAGATGGCCAAAGAGCATGTTGACACAGGCATACATTGCCAAATTAAGGGTGAACTAAAACCAAACCACCACCAGCAGTTACCATCACCAAGTCAGTATCAAAAACCTGTCACTAAACGTACTTCCAACATAATTGTCCATGGATTCCTTCCGGACGATGACCGACGACATCCTGGTCGCGTACACTATGCAGCTGTCAAGGAAGGAGGAGTGGGGGGCCACGACGAGGATGGGGGCCTCCTTGCGGGACGCCTGGCGCCCCCGCACGCTGATGGCCATGCCCCCGGCCAAGTAGGACATCTTGCCGATGAAGCATATGAGCGGCTTTAGTGCCCTAGAATGAAACGTGATGAAAGTCAGGCATGGTTCTAAAATATCTATGCTATAATATAATAATATCTATGTTTAGGAAGTTTTGGTGCTTCATGATCTAATTTTGAAGAAAGATTTCTAGTTGTAGAGATATCGTTCAGAATAATGCTGTTTGGAAAATCTTGATGTTTTGTGGTTTGATGATGATTAAAATATACATATTATATATTTGTCATAAAGATATCCATTTCAAGATCTTGTTTCAAAGGGATATTACTAGTGACAATGTTAACCACTAAATAATGTTTTTTTTATCTTTTGATTAAGGAGCTAAGTTCATTATGATATGATGAACATGTCAGCTCCAGAAAAATTGTTGTAATTAATGAAACCAAACCAACGTCAGTTAAATTTATTAGACATAATTCAAAGTATTATTTTTGTCGGGTATTGGTTAATTAAGTTTATTTTTTATTAACCAACACTCGACTACTTTAAAGACAGGGTTGTCGGGAACAATTCTTCTCCTAAGCTGATTATTAGGTATAACTAGCCATATCGCCCACATATATATATAAGAATCTGTCGTTCCCGAGGAACATAGGCCCGCAGGTATGATACTTTCCTAAAGATAATTTCTCCGGTAGTGGAACAAATTAAACTGAACTCCTAAGACTAAAAATAGATTTTTAAAATACTATAAGTTACGCAAACCAGCGCCAGAACCTATCCACAAGCAGCCACCACTTTCGCTTCTGAGGAAGTATTTGGCAAACTGGTGCGGTGCGTCACTTAATTTGAAAAAAATATATATTTAAAATCGAAACAAAGAGGGAAAGTTTATATAAAACGCTACTGTATCGCACTGATCAGCCACAGGCCATAGAGGTGTAGTGAGTAATGTTGTTGTATGCAAAGTCGTTGCTTACAAGCCATGGGGTTCAAAACCAAATCCAGGAACGTGTGTTAAAGACTAAAAATATATATTGTTTAGAATTACGTAAACACATTGGAGGCACCTTAATTTTTAAATGTATTTATTTCTAGATGGCATAATTTAAATCAGAGCAATTCCATTCATTAATTTCTTAATGATTTTAAACATTACGGAATAATTGCGTAATAACCAGTCTTCCGCTTTTCTTCTTCCCACGATAAATCTGCTTTCAACGTTTGGAACGAGTTCCTTTCTTTAACAACTAAATTAGCGTAGACTTGTGAATGCTCATTAGCATTACAGAAATTGGTCAACCCGTGTCGAAAATGTGAAAACCTGATTGGTCATCTTTCACTCAATAACGTTTCAATAATAACTATTTAAATATGAGGGCAAAGGTGCGAGAAAAATGTGTTATTCATTAATCATTCATTCTTTATCTCAAACCCAAAACTTGTACTTAGAAATGTTCAACTTATAAGTAGTTATTTAAACTTTGATCATATTTAAACTCACGCAAAACCCGATTTACCGCTTAAAAATCCTTTCAGTTTATAGATTTCCGAAAAAACAATTTTGCTAGAAATCTGTAAAACAAAAAAAAGTTGAAATCGTTAGTCTGACAATTGGCTAAAGAACTACCTACTCAAAAGCATATAGAAATCTGTTCACGAGCGGTTTTTAATAATTCATGCCGGCTTTCAGCGCAGCGCTGCCTACTTTGTTCAGTCGCGACGCAAGCCTGGCGGCTGGCCTGCAGCCAACGCTACAAATGAAATTTTCAGATGAACAATCGTTATTAAAACTGTTCAATGACACGCGTGATGCTAACTGGGCAAAATGACGGAATTTTTCGTCATTAGGTTTCTTAAGGAATCACTTGTGTTAATGTTAACTGTAGTAAGAGATTATCTTAGCTAGCGCCACTAGCTCGAGACGCAGCACTCGAAAGACTTCATGGCACAATATGGAAAGGAAAATACCAAAGAGGGTATTTGACGCGGGACAAAGTGTCGCGTGAAGGTCGCGTGCTACAGTTGTTCTAGAAAGGAGCTCTTATTTTTAGTTGAAGCTTCATTACAGTCAGAACGGCAAGACATATCTAAGGTTCTATTCAAACTCATAAGGGGCAATTAATTTGTAAAAGCATCAGTATTAGGTACGTTGTAGGTATGCGCTATTTACTTTTACAGTGTTAGGTATCTTAAATCAGTAATTCAATTACTATCTCTTTCATAGGCCGAATATTTCTCAAAGAGAAAATCTTACATTTGGACAGTTTGCACTAAAGTTTTGTAGAACTGGTTTATGTGTCCTCCACTACCCAAAGGTTGTCTGGAAGAGATCGCTCTTTAGCGATAAGACCGCCTGTTGTTTACCTCTAATTGAAATGCCTTGCATTGTATTTCTCCTGTATATTTTATGAGGTATGCAATAAAGAGTACTTGTATTGTATTGTCTCCATACTCGTATAATGTATGTATTTGGGTAATTTTTGCTTTTTTTGTGGATAGTATCTTATTAGCACGTTCGCAGGATATTAGAAATGATACCATTTACAACTACAAGTGAATAAATTATCAGAAAGGCTTGGTGTACACTTACATCTTAAATGAGAATAAACCTGATGAATTAACATCTGTGAAACTTACTAATCAAAGCCACGAGTACCTACTTATCATATCAATTAATATAGGTATTCGTAAACAAACCACATGCTCGTTTAATGCATACCCCGAAGCGGCCAAAGTGGTCAACATTAGATTATGATCGAACCCCGAACTCCACTGGGAGGTGTTTTAATATTTTTGAGTGTAATCTTATTAAAACTTTCGTGAGACATATTTAATTATTGTATTAAGCGGTTTACACTTACGTGAAATTGTCAGCAACGGCCCGACATGTTTCGAACTCGTATGGAGCTCTTCATCAGGGACGGCTGCCCGTACACCGCCGCGGCAAACTCGTCACTGACGAGTGACGAAACATGTCGGGCCGTTCCTGACAATTTCATGTGAGTGTAAACCGCTTAATACAATAATTTTTGAGTGTGTTCCACTGAGTGTATTATTTTTTATTTTATTTGAGTGTCTGACTTTGTTAAGGCTATAACGTGTCGGCTGCAAAGTTCCGTGTTTGATGACAAATCCGCAAGTTTGATCGATGCCGCCTTACGTCACCAAACTGGTTTCATCGAAACACTACGACATGCGAATCATCGCCCGTATCAAAAAGAACTCGTTCTGTTTAATGGACATTCGTACGTGATTGTATCTGCCTTATCGTTTACAAGTTAGCACATCTTAGCACGATAACAATCAGTAAACACATTAACGGTTCCCATATAAATGGTTCGTTCAATAATTCATCAGTCCACATGCAATATTTGTATTATTAGGTAAGTTTCACCAATTTGAAAGGTGTCTTCCGGTAATTAAATATATGTGTTATATTGCGGTAGCCTATCATTTTGTTACTTTGTTGCTGTAACAGTTAACTTTTCGATTTCATTAGTATTAAGGTCCAGAAGTGGTAGACCACTTCCTTGACTTACTGTACATAATATAAATAACCCGAAGCATAGACGTAGAACCTAAGGCACCTAAGCATAAGACGATTTTTCTATAAAGAACATTCTTTGTTATCTACGGGACCTAAACAAAATACCGCTAGCACGACTCGCCGCGATAAAAAATATTGCAGCATAAGACATTCACTATTACAAGTCGCATTGTACTCTAAATGCCGACACCTTATTACTTTTTCTCGATTCATTCAGGAGCCACACAATGGGCGATAATGACCCGCACAATCTGGACATTCATCTGACGTTGGTGAAGTGGAGCCGGCGGCTCACCGTGACGCAGCAGGTTCGATTCTGCGATCAGATGCGCTTTGAGCAAAACTTTCGTATCGAATTCTTAGTATAATCTTTACACATTTGTCATACTTTGTTTATTCTAGAAACATTCTAGCCTCCCTTTTTTGGGTGCGTATTTTCTCACATAACTTTTTAAGTCCTATTATCTGAAGTCCGAAAATATTTCTCATACTATTTTATATCATAATGGTCACTCTTCATAATTTTTTTTAATACTAACGATCGGAACTCATAATCATCAGAACTCATAAGATCACTAATCATACAACTTGTTTATACTAATATTTTTTTTCATATATTTTCTTACACTACTAATCTAACTCATAATCATCAGAATTCATAATCATCCGAATTCATAATCATCAAAACTCATACAATCAACACTCATACACCTTGTTCATACTAATATTTGAACCACTACCAGGAAAATAGATTGGATTACAAAATTTGAACGAGCGAGCGAGCGAAGCGAGGCCGGGTTAGGTTAGAAGGTCAGGCGGGAGCGAAGCGTAGCGAGCTCCCGCCTGGCCTTCGAGGTTATTTTTTTTTTGCGTCCCGAAAAAAAGGCTTGCTTATATTCATACTGTTTACATACAAGAATAACCCACCGAACCACTACTAGGAAAATAGATTGGATTACTAAATTTGAACGAGCGAGCGAGCAAAACCTTTTAGAGAGATCCGACGTGGCCGGGTTAGGTTAGAAGGTCAGGCGGGAGCTCGTAGCGAGCTCCCGCCTGGCCTTCGAGGTTATTTTTTTTTTGCGTCCCGAAAAAAAGACTTGCTTGTATTCATACTGTTTACATACAAGAACAATCCACCCAACCACTTCCAGGAAAGTAATAGATTAGATTAGGTTTGTTTCATAATAAAGGTACAAAAATAAACTTTTTTTTATATATTTTTATTTTTGGTCCAAAACTACCTTAAAAAAATATGCTTTCCATAATGTTACCATTATGAAAAACAATATTTTGAGTTCAAATATTTTCTAATGAATGCCATTATGAATAGGAAAATTATGATAATTGTCTGTTATGAAGTAAAACAGTTATGAAAAAAAAAATTATGAGTTTTAACATTTCTTAGTAATGATATTATTAAGAAAAAAAGTATGATAACTGACTGTTATGAGTTCCGATGGTAGTAAAATAAAAGTATGAAGAAAAAAAGTGTGAGGAAAAAAATTATGAAGAGTGATTGTTAGGAAGAAAAATCGGTAGTAAAATAAACAATAGGAATAAAATTTTTATGAGAGCCAATATGGACCCCCCTTTTTTATTAGGGTTCCGTACCCAAAGGGTAAAAACGGGACCCTATTACTGAGACTTCGCTGTCCGTCCGTCCGTCCGTCCGTCCGTCTGTCACCAGGCTGTATCTCTAGAACGGTGATAGCTAGTAAGTTGAAATTCACAGATGACCTATACAACAAACTTGGTATAGATTATGGTACGGAACCCTTCATGTGCGAGTCGGACTCGCACTTGCCCAATTTTTGTAGTAATTTTTATTTTTTGACGATCCTTTTTGTGATTTTTGTTTTATTTCAATAATGTTGTTTTTTTATTTAATTTTAGTAATAATTCTATCAATAAATGCTCTGCTCTCTGTAACTGACGATTCAAAAATGCTTGTAGCTCGGCCTACTTGAATAAAGAATATTTTGACGTTGACTTCAACTATTTAACATAAACTACATGCGTACTTTTAGAAATTTAAATTTAACAGTTTAGTTATATTATGTATATATTATTTAATAATATTTTTCATACAAACTGACCACCTGAGGCCCAATTTTTCCATGCTAGATTGAAGGCTAATTAGGTAAGCCTAAAAATGTTTACCATTAAACTAACTAGTAAGCTTCTGTGCAAAATTCATTCTTCTGGTTTAGGGCTAATTTCACCATGTTCTTAAATTATTGTAGTTTGTATACTTATCTTAAGTTAGCATGAGGAAAGTTTTTTTCTTCATCTTATGTGTGTTTGTATGAAAATGGAAATCGCGTAAGTTTAAAATGTTAAGCATATATCATTCATTACCTACCTACCTAACTCTTAACTTTAACAGACAACAGATTTGCATGTTTGTGAGAGAACACCCTGAATTTTTTGAAAAACAGAGCACTATATATCCGAGATCAACTAGGAGTAAAGACAAACTTTTTTTTGCCACGCTCTAGAGTCAAGCTTCACAAAAACAACTCGTACTGCATGGCTATTCAAATCTACAACAAATTGCCAAAATTCATTATAGAATGCCCTTCAAAATGTTTCAAGAAAACACTGACAGATAAATGTTACTATTCTGTGAAGGACTATTTTGCCGACAAGCCAAATATTTAGTTGTTAAGATTTGACATCTATATTCATATTACTTTTTATACTTTTTATTTTTCATAATTATAGTTTTATCTTTATTTCATTTAATTTTGTACTTAATTTAATTCAATAATCAATTTAATTTAATCTGCAAATTCTGAGTTTTAGTAATTATTTTTGACATAAATAACAAATTGAAATATGTAACAGTTAAGTATTTGAATATTGTTTGCATGCCTTTTTGGTAGAACATAAGCAACACTGTTTATACCTGTATCACCTAATTTATTACTATGTTCTTGCAATAAAAGAATTTGAATTTAATAAATTATCGAGTAGGTAGCACAAGAACCATTACCGAGAACCGAGCGATATATTCTCACAATTATTAAAATACACATAAGTCCAAATTAATAAGTAATTAATTTGGACCATTGGACCCGCTCAGTACACGATCAAAAATAACAGATTTGAATTGATACGAGTACATTCGCTTAAATTGTGTTGCCTAAAGGGCTTATGGACAAAATTGACTGTAGTAGGTAAACCTACTCATGCGTACAACGCCCTTCTTCCTTGAGAATGTGTACAGAACAAAAATAGTTTCCAAGGAATTAATATATTTATTTATTTATTCGTATGGCAGGATTGTACGTTGAATACAGCTTAACTTATATATTAAGTTTGAGACTCATTAGCCATTTGATGGCATCGTCGTTGAGGTTGGTCAGGTCTTCGGCGGAGCCTCCAGTGTAGCGAGTTAGAGGACACTCTTCGATAATGTGCTGAATGGATTGCATCATGTGTATATAATAGATATAAAAGAAGTTTCATTCAAGATATAACACTGACAAATCTCTTTTTTTTTACCTCTGAATCCGTGTTTACAAGTTCTTGTCTTTTCTCCAACTTCTATCATTTTGAATAACTGGATAAGCACTCGCTATGAAATGTGCGTCCAATTTCCATATACAAAAGATTCTATCTGAGACACGGTACACAAAGTGGCTTAAAAAAGGCTTACAATATTAAGGCTCATTTTTTGCAATCCCTCCACGGGCGCCGTTAGTAGGTGTCGATTTGATTTCAGCGTAACTAATTGGCAGTTTGCAAAAAATATAATGTGCAATCTTCGTCTAGAATCCCGCTACACAGATTTACCTAAGTTAAATTTCTAGTTTACAATTCTGTTGTAGTCTAATAATATCTTAGTATACCATAATTATCTTTGAGAATAAAGGCCAAATTAACGGAAATAAAAAATATCGTTTACTATGGATATGTAATTGCATCATCGTATATAAAATAAGTTAGAAAATCACCGGAGACATCTCAAAATAGCTAAGAGTATTCCAGAAAATTTAAATTGGTCAATGGCGCAGGAAAATACTTCCAAATTTTCACATGATTTATTCTTGGAAAAATTAAGCGATGTCGGCTCGTTTTAGGCGGGCCGACTAAAGTGTACTTACTGGTAATATCATTACCTAACTACTATGTGCAAATTTGAAAAATTTAACGGAAATAAGTACATAGTTACAACTTGTTTTATAGCGGGCTAGGGACTTTAAATCTTAATTTTATACTTAAAATGCGAACAATTTAAAGTTATTCGTCTAGGTAGTCTAGGTTAACAAAGCAATAAAAGTGAATGTTAATTTATAATTACTCAGACGAAATGTAAAAATCCTGTTTTTGCATAAACTTTTTCTCGTGCCGCGTTAGTTTAGCTTTAGCGGATTATAGTATCAGGACTGCATCGGATCGAATAAGGTACAATATTAAAATAGTTGTCAATCCCATAGCCATGGGGTACACATAACATAATACACTCTTTGGGCTGGTGCCCTATACGGCAGTAGATTTTCTATGGACAAAAAAGTCAAGGGTTTGAGGAGGTATTGTTTGTTGCATTTATCAAAAATAGGCTTATCACGGTGCCCCGAGGTGGCAATGTACTCCACCTGTAAGCCCTCCAAAATGTCAATATGTCATACTGTTTCTTAATAGAAAACGGACTACCGGCTCCGCGGATCCACTATAGATGTACATAATCCATATTGAGAAACCCGGATGTGCCAACGAGGCCGCTCTTTTAACATCTCGACACCATTAGAGCAATTGACGGAGCAAAGACACAATACGATTCCGTTGAGACGGGATTGCAAGTCATCGTCTGTAAAATACAGTCGGCAGCAGCAAAAAGAATAAAGTAATTATGGTGTAAAATATAAAATTTAAGTAAATAGTGTCGAGCCAGGAATTGGTGCCAAACTCAGTTCACTCATTGATGACGTAAAGTACAGTAGGTAACCTAATATTTCAATGTACTTTGATCGAATTATTTACATACAGAATACACACGCACGCTACTACGTATCGCGTGTCCACTACGGTACGCAATCCAACATGCAGCTGTCTTGTATAAAATGCTGAAAAAAAGAGAACAAAACCATGCCAACAATAAAAGAGCACTGCAATACTGAAAACATCGAGCCGCGGGTACCGACAGAGCAACACAAAAACAAAAGGAAACTTGGCCACTAAATACAATGGTGCGATTCCTGGTCTGTATAAGGACATATTGTTTTCTACAGTTAGTGGCGATTTTGAAATTTTCCCCAAAATAGGCAAGTCGCTGGCTAAATATTGATCTTAGGGTGCTCCCTCACCACTAACAAAAAAATTATAAATATGGATATATCATTAGTTTTTTGTTTCATTAACAGACGAATGCGGTGAGGAAGCGCCGCTCATGAAAGCAAAACTACGTTAGATCAATACTGTCTCTTCCAGTAATTTAATAACACTGGAATTTCTGCGTCTCTGCATCAATAATAATTCATAATGTACCTACTAATTATAAAAAAACAATATTTTCCTCAGTTCTTGGACAAGAACACAAAATATTGAAACTCGCAATCTCAGTGTCATAAATGTTTGTGACTCACAAAACTAGACGCAAGACTCACAACTTGTGAGTCTTGCGTCTATTTCTATTGGAAGAGAAGAGCAAAAGAACGATAACTCTAGCAACGACATGCACAACAGCGCGACTGCAAACAACCTGTGCGGGACGGAATGTGCTATTTGTGCTTCCTTCGTTTTTAGCGTTTAGTATTTTCAGATTTAACTTTTTTTAATACAAAACGAGAAAAACAAAATATGTTAAAAAGTACATTTTTAAATCTGAGGTGTGAACTAGAGTTTGTATGTTATTTTGCGTCAACATACATTGTGTTTACAAATTTTTTAACAAAAGTTCGTAAACACATTGGAGTAGAATAGAATTTCATAAAAAGGGAAAAAGAATGCCATTATTTGATATCAAGATGTGTAAATAGTGATGTTTGATTGGCGTATTGCTTTCTCTCGGAGCCCGACCTGGGTCGAGATATGCGCAAACAAAACACTCGAGCATGCGCAGGAGTGGGCACTGCGACGAACTTACGCAACGACACAATCACATATTCATGCGGATAATTCAAATATTTAAACAAGGCTTGGAAACACTAGCACGGTGTTTCGTATGCCTCGAACTTGCAACAAAAGTTACATTAATAGGTGTTTTCTGTTTATAAAATATATTTACAAAATTGACTATTTATGTGCATTAATTGATAACTTTTTTTTTTTTCATTCTTCTTTTATATTTTTTTATCGGATTTGTGTGTGTGCGATTTTTTTATTGATAACTATAATAATAATCTTAAGTAATGTTATCAAGGGCTTTATTTTTTAGTGAGTGATATGATAATATGAATAAAAGTGCTACAAATACCTACATGTAACATAAATGCAAAACTCTATCTTATAATTTCTGAAGTATGTTTTTTCTGTTATTTAAAACTACAAATGCTCACAGACTTTTTAAGTTGCTTTCACATCGTTTGTGTCTCTTTGATAAGTCATGTACTTAGCTACTATATTCATACCTGGCGGATACATTCTTAATGATAATATTGGGAATAACGGGCTCGAATCTGTTAAGTCATGCCTTTAAATTCTCAATTGAAATGCCCTGACACCGCTTTGAATACGGGTACATGCGCGTATATATGTGCATGTGCAGAATCTGAACGATTCACGACATATCAATTAACGGACGAATCTCTTGGGGTCTTGACCCCTCTCTACCGCGCCCGTATTCTAGTCCAATGTCTACTCCTTTTTTATTATAATAATCTTTCATAAAGCACGATGTACAGTCAGCAGTAAAAGTGGCTAACCATTATAACACACTGATCTGTACAACCCGTATTGTCTAGATAGTAGAGTCCAATTGCATTATATAATTTTGAGCACCTGACTTGCGTAGCATCTTCTGCTGGTGACTGTACGTGCAGTCTTGTCTTAAAACTGTCATTTAAATGAGCTTGAACTCATTTTCGTACCCGTATCTATGTGTGTATTTGTGTAGGTGTGTATAATTTGAGTAATTCGCGACACGCAGTGGACAAAACTCTCGACCCTCTCGATTCTCTGATATTAGCCCACTATCAAACAGCAACTGCCTCGAGGGACTTTCGTTTATTGTTACGTTTAGTCAACTTCCACGCCTGTATTTTTTGTTCTCAATATAATTGTCAAGTATCGTTATGTTTTACTAGTAGTAAAGTAATAATTACTTAATTAACAAAATAAACGGACATTACGTTAGAAATAAAGGTTAAACCGCTCTCTAATTGACACGCGTCTATTCACTGGATTTTAAAGTTTTTAGTTGTTTTTTTTAACATGATTCACACATTTATATAAACAAATTAGGATTGCAGAAAGTGAATAATGAGCTAGAATATCGAGCAAAATAATCATCGGATGATAGCAGTGCACACAACGAATTCAAAGCCGGGAATTAAAAAAGGGGGTTGTAGCCATACAGGCCCTATTAACAAAGGAAAGCACAAACAGCATCCGAACTACGACATACGTCCGATGAACGGGAGCCGAGCGGTGTCGGCCTTGGCGACCACGCTGGGCGCCCCGAGGCACACGATCGCGATGGCGTCGAAGAAGCTGGAGTGGGGCGCTATCACGAGCACGGGCGCCTCGCGGTGGTCGCTCGGCGCGTGCTTGGTGCCCAGGATCTTGACGCGGTGGAACCCGGCGATCACCACCACCAACCGCATGAGAGAGAGGATCGAGAAACGGAGTTTGCTGAAAAAGTTTATGGTTTAGATTCGATCTTCGTAGTTTCAGTATGCAAGCCACACTACATTTTGCAATTTTAGCGCCCTTCTTTTTTATTCAAAAACCTGATCTGTGCCATAAACTCACCGGATTCATTAACCTTAGTGTCACCTGATGGTAAGTGACTTAGCAACGGCCTATTCATAATTGCGAGATTGATTAAGAGACCCAAATTAAGTTTAATTCTCAGGAAACACACACGATGGGAGCGACTTCCATCCCTTACTTATTTGCATTAGAAATGATAAAGCAAATCGCTTTAGGGTCTCCCAAGGTCTCAATATACAGGCTCGGCCTAGTTTGGGGCCCACGGGATATACCATAAAATTATGTTAGTCGTATGTCTAGCAGGCGTGCCAAACGCCGGCAGGGCGTTATATGGGCTAACACTTGGTGTTTATTGTACATAAGAAAATATGTGACTGATCTAATTAATTTTTCTCTGTAGATATGTAAATACATAAACCTAACCTAATTAATAATTTAATTTAACCTAATTTTATTGTTGCCAAATGGCAACAATAAAATTAGGTTAATGAATTTCTCAATTTCTAGAAAAGGTATCCAACTTTAAAGTAAGTACTTTACTATTATATTTACTTTCAATAGAAACCGTTGATGATCGATCGCTAAGTTCCTCCATCAATAATCTATAATGTTATTATGAGCCCGGCAGCAATCTCAGATGGAAAGCGGAGGTTAAGAGCGTCCCAGCGGCAATACACTCATTATAGATAAACCGAAGCTCTCGAGTACACTCTCTTCATTTGGTATCCGAGTACAGCAATACCGAGCCATCGTCACGAAGTACTAGACTATCAAGTTTACAAGTAGTTGAAAGGTTGCCTATAGCTATATCATCATTATTTTGCTCTAATCCCATTTAATTGGGGTCGGCACAACATGCTGTTTTCTTCCATTCTACCCTATCATTCATGAATTAATTCCTTCGTCTCTATAACATCTCTCACGTAATGCATCCACCTTTTCTTTGATCTGCCTCTTCTTCAATTTATTTTATAGATAGCCTATAGCTATATAGACCGACACATTGCGCAATATTAATTGATCGAAATAATATTGGATCAACGAAATAATTGTACAGAATTTGAACAATGAACAAGTTTAAATTTTATTTGCCAACAGTGTTTGCATCACACGTCATCATTGTTGTGCGCACTCTGAAAAGGTGACCATGCCAGAAACGCAATTACAGATAGCGCCCGACAGCCAAGTGAAAGTGATAACCAAACACACGCCTGGTGGATAAATTGATACTTATAGTCCTTATCCTTAGCAAGTCGGGGACGGCACCCAGGTTTTATTTACTTCTACTACTAGTAAGTACGTCATATGTGTTGAGGGGACATTGAAAATTGAAAATGGTGGCATACCTTCAGTGCATCCAACCTATGGTTATTATCGGGAAATCGAACATCATCTTAAATCCAGGGCGGTAATTCGAGTGTACTTTGAGATATGAGATATAAGCGATGTATAGGGTATATCCCCTTTAACTGTCATACATAAAATCCGATGTTTGCGATTCGAGCTCCATAAAATGATATTTCTCGTTACTACCCGGTCAAGTTAGCGCCTGATATCTATGACTTCTCTTATAAATAAGGCGCAAACTTTAACGCGAACGGGTTCGCGAAGTGGCCATATACTACTAGGTAAGTATATCGTCACTTCGGAGATCAGTCCGAAATATCAGAGATAATATGGAATTAGGGCTTAGGTTTTAATTTCATTATCTTTACGCCATTTTTTTATTTGTATTCTTATTTAATGCCACCTCCGTGTTCATAATTACAGGCGTAACATGGTATTTTTAAAATGAACTGCAAATGAACACAGACGTGTTTAACGGATGCGCCGAGTGATACATAATTTTACTTCATTCATCATTTTATTTGCGACCGACTGTTTTTGTACATCTGTAGATATCGTGAGAATTATATGATACATACCAACATTTTATCAACTTATTGGTACTACTATAATGTTCATGTTCATCTAACCTAGGTTTTAAGTTTAATACCCCCGGATCGAATAGATTAGCATGCGTTTTAATTTAAAAAATCCTATAATAGCAAACAATAAATTTAATAATTATAGGTAATTATATACACTTGCATCAAAATTGCATCAAGAGAAAATGTAAGGATTCGTCTAAAGTTTACGATGTCGTCTATTGTCATCTGTCAGAGATTCTTCAAACGACCCATTTTAAACATGTAGAAAAATCAGTTCTGTGATCTAATATTTGATAAAATATCTACCGATAAAACAAAAGTAAACCAAAAAGAACCCATGTTAATATATTCCAAAACGACTAGACATTCACGACTCCATCTCTTAATCTTCTTACGACATATATAACAACATTTATAATACAAAAGGTGGACTTGATGCCTTGAAGCATTCTCTACCAGTCAAGCTTAGGTCAAAACGTTACGCGATTAAAGATTCAAACAAGTACCTACCTACATGAAATACACAACGACTTTACTTTCCAATTCAGATAATATATATAACCTCCCGATACTTTATTAATGCACTTAATGATCGATCTTGAAATAGTTGACACCCGTATCTGAGATGTCAAGTTAACTTTCTCCCTTAATGAACGGAGTACAGTGCGAGATATCATGAATTGCTCTGTTTCCATACAATCGGTGTGTAGCTGTGGTGCATAACTGGAAATTGGAGTATGACGTGAAAGCCTGCGACCAGGACTGGTTTCAACACCCAATCTCAGTTCTGCAAACCTAAATATATCAACAATTTACGCTCTCCAAACATTGAACTCTGAACTCGATCGATTGTAAACTTATGTACTAGCGACCCGCCCCGGCTTTGCACGGGTGCAATGCTGATAAATTATGCAAGTATTATACATATAAACTTTAAAACCTTCCTCTTCAATCACTCTATCTATTAAAAAAACACATCAAAATCCGTTGCGTAGTTTTAAAGATCTAACCATACATAGGGACAGACAGACAGACAGACCACAGGAAGTGACTTTGTTTTATACTATATAGTGATTGGCAGGCAATCGGAAATTTGAGAATAAATATGATACTTTTTAGAGTGTTTCAACACGTTGTTATTACCTTCACCTGGAACTAACCGTTGTTGTAACGTAACTATGTAAAATAAGTAGGGAACTGACAATGTAATCAAATTTTGAAAGTAAATTATAACCAACTTCTAGTTAAACCATTGATACAATGTGGTGAAAAATTCGACATTACATGTTTCAAAAATTTACAACTTCAAATTGTCATATCGAAATGAAACGATGTATATAATATGTAGTTCACATGACAATACAATGATTTGGTATTACGGAGATGATCTGGTGATGGAGACCGAAGGTGATCATAAGAAATGGGCGATTTCATTATCTTGGGTGCAACAGTAAGGCTGCCTGTCCTCAGAAGAGCGCAGAAGATGAACCAATCACACTGCGTTATTGGGAAGCTCATAAGTGCATTTAAATCCGAGAAATGTGGTTGTTCCATTTAACACAACTCCGCTCCGCTTCTGTGGACAAGAAGCCTTAGACTCACTCCAGGCTTTCTACTAATAAAACAAAAAACATTCCTAAATAAATTATTGGTCAAAGGGTTACATTTTAACCTATTTTGTTTAATGTGTATTCATACATTCTATTTAAACTGTAATATTATAAAAGTTAAATTAAATGTATGAATAGGCACAAGAGAGGTTTAAACTTTTTTTTATGTCGTAGTGGGCAAACGAGCAAACGGATCGAATGATGCTACATATCGCGGGTGCAACGACATAATATGTTTAGAGATCATCATAATAAAACCTCACACAAATCGATCTAGTCCCAAATTAAGCTCAAGAAGGCTTGTGTTATGGGTAGTAGACGACGATATATATACTTATATAGATAAATATATACTTAAATACATAGGAACAACCATTACCCAAGCACAAATAATTGAGTTCATCACACAATTATTTGCACTGAGAAAAAAGTGATTTAATCAAGTCGACTATTTGCTTGATTAGAAAAAATATGATTGAATTAATTATTTACTTGATCATATACACAAGGTATACTTTATAACTACAACAAAGTTAAATTGATCGAAAGGTTTAATTAAGTAACAATGTTTCATTTGATCAACTTCTTAATTACTTTTAATTTAATCATTTACTTTATTCATCGAAACATGGAGTTATTTGAATCTAGTAAGTCAGTTTATTAACGGTATCATTGAACTTAATCACACGAATTAACTTGAATCATTAATTCAATTAAAAGCAATTTATTGCATCAAACATAAACGAGATTGAATTAAATAATCAACTTATTTCAATTAATCATGCGCTTAATAAAATTAAACAATGTACTTGACTAAAGTTATCAAGTTAATTATTGAACTTAATCACACGAATCAAGTAAAATCATAAATTCAATTACAGTGTAAACTCTATGTAACGTCACTCGATTTAACGACAAACTCCCTAAAGCGTCGAAATCACTCTGCTTTGGTTGGTTTAGCTTGTCTTCCATACAATGATACACTCTATATAGCATTACACCCACTCTCAATAACGACAAGAATGAAATAATAAAAAGGACTTTTTTAGTTGCCAAAATTAGTAAAAACTGCGCAACTGTGTACCTTCTTTTGTCCCTTTATTATCCTAGCCCGTAATAAACTGGACTGTCGGCATCATAATACATATCGAACTTTCTAAGAAATCCGTTCTTTTGTTTACAAATTGGGATTGCTTGCACGTGTAGAGTTGTAGACTGTTGTTAGTAGGAGTCATGGATTATCTATATTATCATAGTTTTTAGTTGCTCGCAAACTTTCAAACTGTATATAAACATGGCAAGAGAAAATCACTGTGTATTGACGAAAAAGTTTTACTGATATACGCGCAATAGAGGCGGGAGAGAAGATAAGTGATGTTGGCAGACGATTTGGATTTAGTCGCTCTACCGTGTCCACAATATGGAAAAATAAAGAAAAAAAATTACAAGCAGAGGAGGATGGAAAATCTTCCAAAAAATTAAAGAAACCTAAATACGAAGATTTGGATCAAGCTGTGCTATCATGGCTTCACCGACAGGGCCCGAATAATTTGCCTATCTCTAGAATTGTTTTTTATGTACATAATAACTAACACTAGTCTGAATTTCAGACTAGTGTTAGTTATTATGTACATAAAAAACAATTCTAGAGATAGGCAAATTATTCAGAGTCACTCTGAAATAAACTTTTTATTTTTCTAATATAGATTTTTCTTCTCTCCATTTAACGACAACTCTCTATAACGTCAAAATATACGCAGTCCCTTGAGTGCCGTTATATAGAGTTTACACTGTAAATGCAATTAATTACATCAAACAGGCAGGAGATTAAATTAAATAATCAACTTATTTCAATTAAGCAATGTATTTGACTAAAATCATTAAGTCAATTATGAAATTGTTTGAATCTATTAAGTCAGTTTATTAATGGTATCATTGAACTTAAACACGCGAATTAAGTTAAAATATTAATTCAATTAAAAACAATTAATTGCATCAAACATAAACGAGATTGAATTAAATAATCAACTTATTTCAACTAATCATGCGTGTTTAATTTGTTATTAAATAGTTAGTTGTCTTAATTGTCTGGTAGATGGCGCTGTACCGTAGAGCGTGAATTGTACATCGCGCCAACGTTTGTTTACCATAGAATGCATAAGTACTGTAAATTATTATTGTTATTTTGTCGATATGTGTGGAGTGCATATAGTCCAAAAAATTAAACATACGTTGAATTGTTATCAATCTCGGTGTTTGATTCTATCCCTTCGAGACCAGAGTGCATTTTGTACATGGTCCTTACGAACGGGATTAGGCCCTACTGTGGCTTTTTTGGTAAATTACATACATTTCATAAAGTAGACTTGATTAATTGAATCGTGCACTATATATATTTCATAAAGTACACTTGATTGATTTAATCGTGCACTATACACATTTCATAAAGTAGACTTGATTAATTGAATCGTGCACTATATATATTTCATAAAGTAGACTTGATTAATTGAATCGTGCACTATATATATTTCATAAAGTACACTTGATTGATTTAATCATTTTACTTGATTTCATCAAACATTTTTTTTAATTGTATCTGTAAAGACGTTGATGGATTTTATTAAGGATTTCTTGAATATAGTAGTCAACAAACATGATTTTTATATTTAAGTCATGACTGGATTTACAAAGTTACTTTATTACCTTTTTCAATCATTTCAACTTGATTGCTGCAATCAGTTAACTTTATCTGCTCCCTATACATTAAGTTACTTTGTTAAAACAATCAAAATTTTGATTAACGTAATCAATTTTTTTTCTCAGTGTGCCCTGGCCGGGATTCGAACCCGGGACCGCTGCTCAGTAGGCAGGTGCTTGGAAGCCAACCGCGTCGTCAAATCATAGAGAAACAGCCAGTCAAGTGCGAGTCGGAATCGCGCTCTTTTCACATTAATGTATTCGACGGGATATAATTGACATAGTGTGATGTCTCCTCGTGTAAGTAGCGGTAACGGTACGGTACTAGACTCGGTACAGTCGGCATTAAACTCGCATTGACCTCCTTCCGCCTAATTCTCGCTGTATTTTAACGTTTTGTAGCAAATAACATAAACTGAGACCAATTTATCTACTTAATTTCATTTAATGACGGCTAAGAAACGCACGGACTTATAGTCTGATGGGAGCCGAAGAGGTTTTTTTTTGTATTTACTCGAATGCTGGGTCCATTATGTCGCTGTATTTATCTTTGTAGCAAATAACTTGCGTGAGGTAAAAGCGACAAGTTGAGCCTTTTAATTGAAAACGTTCCATATCGTTTGTTATGGATGGATGCTAAACCGTTTTAAGACGATCCGTTTTTTTTCCGCTTAGGTTTATACTTGACGACGCGGTTGGCGCAGTGTTAAGCAGCTGCCTACTGAGCGGACGGTATTGGGTTCGAATCCCGGCAAGGCCAAATATTTGTGTGATGAACTCTAATATTTGTGCTTGGGTCATGGTTGATCTATGTATTTAAGTATATATTTATTTATATATCGTCGTCTAGTACCCATAACACAAGCCTTCTTGAGCTTAATTTGGGACTAGATCGATTTGTGTGAGGTAGTCTGATATTTATTTATTTATTTAAGTATGTATTTATCCATATAAGTAT